>OX442416.1:7288204-7356876 GCA_949361645.1 Spongilla lacustris | reverse complement strand
TTTTTCGTGCTAGATAAATCTTTGAACTTTTTTTCCATGCAGAATAGATGCACACACCTTGCAGCAGCATGATACCATTATATGAAACACATACAAATACATGAGACTTGCAATAAGAAAGGAAAGGCAAATTGAGATTGAAAGTGTTCGGTGGAAAAAAGGCAAAACCTGTGAAGTACGAGGGAAAAAGTGATACACCTGCTTGATAATTATGATGTTCTATTATTTATTTATAATAATCGATATCCAATACTCATCATGTCTGTTGGTAATGTATTTCCCAGGTCCAGCATTTTTAGGCCATGGTATTTCAAGGTTCAGTGTTAAAGGATACTTGACAGAATCCATTTTTCCAGCCCAATCAAAGTCCAAGTATTGCAATATCACCATCTTTTTTGATTAACACATTTCCTTGTCGCAGATCTCAATGAACAAAGTGAGCTGAATGATAGAAATTCCCTCAGTTGTTTCTTCTGCTCATCACTTGGACATCTTTCTAGTTGTTTCAGCTCCAAGAATTCCATCACCCATATGGAGAAATGGCCCATACATAGACGGTCATCATGCTTTTATTTTTAAATTGAATTTTAAACACATTTATAATTTACTATAAATCGGTCTGATTGTGAATCTGTGTTTTATATAATTATGACATGAACCATTCGTGTAGTAAAATCAAGACAAAAAATTAATTTCTACCGCGCATAATTTATTCATAAACAATATGTCATAACGTAATACCTTGCGTCATCTGGGATTAAGTTACAGTTATTGCGTACGTTGCAACTAGTTAACTGTTAATTGCAAATGAATTATTAACGACAATACACAATCGTAGCTAGCTTTGGAGATGTGGAGGCAGCAATAAACGGATTGCCCTGCATGATTTCAACTTCTGAGATTCAGGTGTTTTGGTGAGTATACTGTGTGAATTTAGTATGTGCAGAACAGGCATATATTCGATGCAGTGAAGGGGGAGGAGATATGGCCTTCTCCCTATACTAGTACTGTATGGAATTCTCCCTGTACTGTTGGCCTTCTCCCGGACCGTTAATTGCCCGTCTCCTTATACTGTTGGTCTTCTTCCTGTAGTGTTAGACTGGTGGCCTTCTCGCTATACTGTTGGCCCTCCCTATACTGTTGGCCTGCTCCCTATACAGTTGGCCTTCTCCCTATATACAGTTGGCCTTCTCCCTATACTGTTGGCCCTTCTCCCTATACATTGGCCTTCTCCCTATACATTGGCCTTCTCCCTATACTGTTAGCCTTCTCCCTATACTGTTGGCCTTCTCCCTATACTGTTGGCCTTCTCCCTATACTGTTGGCCTTCTCCCTATATCGTTGGCCTTCTTCCTATATCGTTGGCCTTCTCCCTATACTGTTGGCCTTCTCCCTATACTGTTGGCCTTCTCCCTATACTGTTGGCCTTCTCCCTATACTGTTGGCCTTCTCCCTATACTGTTGGCCTTCTCCCTATACTGTTGGCCTTCTCCCTATACTGTTGGCCTTCTCCCTATACTATTCCTATACAGTTGGCCTTCTCCCTTACTGTTGACCCTTCTCCCTATATGGTTGACCTCATCCCTATACAGTTGGCCGTCTCCCTATGCTGTTGGCTTTCTCCCTATACTGTTGACTTTCTACCTACATGTGTACTGTCGGCCTTATCCCTATACTATTTCCTATACAATTGGCCTTCTCTCTATACTATTGGCTTTCTCCCTATATGAACCGCTGAGCATTGTCCATTTGTGTAGCATCTCTGTCCCTTTGTTTACCATGTGTATAGCTGACCTGTGGGACACACACACCACACATGTGCATGGACACTTCCAGCAAGTCACGCATGCTCAGTTACAGTGTGGACACTCAATGTAGTAGCTCTACTGGTGGCGATGCACATATTCACAAGTGTCTCCATCATGTACACACTACACACGCTGATGTAGAGCTGTGTATTGTGTACTTCAAATATGGGCACACACACCAATTTTGTCCACACATATACCTGTACACAGTGGTACTTACATGTACATCCATATACATCAGATATAAATAATAATTTGGACACAAACACACACATGCATGTACATGTACACACACACACACACACACACACACACACACACACACACACACACACACACACACACACACACACACACACACACACACACACACACAAACACACACACAGATTGCTGTACAACCACAACAAGACACAACAATCTACCAGGAGAGAGCTACCATACTACTGGAGGAGCAGAGGATCAATGAAGACCTACTAACTGCAGTACTACAAACCAAAGTATTTACTGGTCTGGCTACTTCCCCAGTCCTTTGAACACAGTGACGACAGATAGCAGGTGTGTGAATGGCTGTTTGGGGGCTATTGTGATGGTGGTTACATGCTACAGGTATAAACCCTAACCCTGACTACCTACACAAAAGTTCTGGTAAATTTAATATTACTACATTTGCATATGAGGCTGTGCTTTAAAAGGCTACCATGCGCTATATTCATTTGAGTTGCATGCAACATGTTACCTACATGTACGTGTGGTAACCTTAACCCTTCTATACATGTATGTAACCAAGTCATCTTATGCCCTTCATGCAACTTTTTTGGCTGTACATGTAGGTCACTACATGTACTTCAAAGATAGGTAGTGATTTTAGTGGTTACAAAGCAACCACATCCATTGTGTGGACAAGGAAACCACAAGCCAGCCCTAAGCTACTGGCCTAACAAGGGATAATGGTTCTGGGGTTATGCTAAAGCTTCATACATGTAGGTAGGCCCATGCCCATTTAGTGTTTGCATTAGTTATCACAAATAGAATAACCTTATGGGCCCACTTCGTACATACATGTATGGACACACCTCCCTTGACAACTTACATGTACATGTACATGTTATATACTATACTGTTGGTCAGTTGGCCTTCTCCCTATACAGTGGCCTTCTCCCTATACTGTTGGCCTTCTCCCTATACTGTTGGCCTTCTCCCTATACTGTTGGCCTTCTCCCTATACTGTTGGCCTTCTCCCTATACTGTTGGCCTTCCCTAAAGGTTTTCATTTTTAGTATGCACGGCATTACATGTAGTACCTTGCTCTCATTACTGTCAACAGTAAGGCTCTCAACTGTAGTACTCCAAGCCTAGCTGGCAACAAGTAGACAGGCAATAGAATAACCCTGGGGCTCACCAAAAATGTACATACATGTACATGTATGGACACAAGTAGTAGTGCTGCACATCTGTTAACATACTATGAACTTCCAGGACACAGCTATTCCCTAGGACAACCAGCAAAACCAGGCCTAGGGGTTGTATCTGCACCAAGGTGCATGGCATTGTGCATGAGATTATTCACTGTATGTACAGACCTAGACCTTTTATCAGCAGTCTGGCCACACAACAAAATTCATGACATTGGGCCTTTGTTACTTTGTACAAACATCAAAATAAGATAGGATCAGCAGGTGTTTATGTACACACACACATACATGTACACACACATGCACACACACATGCACACACACACACACACATGCACACACACACACACACACATCAGCTGAACGTGGGGGAGGAGGAGGCAGGAATAGGCAACATCTGCCAGTATCACGTACGGTTTCCAGTCATGCATTTGCTATACAAGAAGCACACCATTACATGCATGTACTTCCTATAACACCAGGGATTTACCGCACCTACCCCCTGGTGTACACGTGGCATGTCACTTGCTGTTCTGTCAATTAATCCAGGGTTCACAAACATGCCATTTAACTGTACATATGAAGGGAAGACTTCCTACAATAATACTGCAGCAATGGAAGTAGAACATCGTAACACAAACATTCATGAATCCCTCAATTGTATTTAGCCAGTCAGACACTCAATGTTTTGGCATATACAAACTGCCACCACAACCTGTACAAAAACAAAAACAAATAATACTTTCTCTTTTCCTCCTCCCTTCAATTTCCTTACCTCCCCTTCCATCTCCCTCCCTCCTCATCCCGTCAATTTTCCTACCTCCCCCTCCCTCCCATCACTCTCGCTCCTCCTCTCTCCTTTCCTCCCCTTATCCCCATTCACCCCGCTGGCCCCGGCTCTCATATTATAGCGCATGTCAAATGAAGTACTATCCAGCTGAAAGGATCGTGTGTGAAAGGAAAAAGGTAAGCTAGCTGGGTTTGTTTTAAAAAATAAAAATAAATAAAACTGACTAATACCATGCTTTCCAGAATGGAAGAATAGTTTATCTAGTGTTGTAAAGTGGTTTTAAGAAGACACTTATATTGGGTTGAAGAAAAGGACGTAAGTTAATTAACCTGTTCTCTTCTACAGTATGCAATATGTGTGTTCAGGTGTATTCTAGTAATCACTGCATTTTTATTTCAGGGAGTTCAAGTGTCAGCTTAAATTGATTTTTCGCATACAACGCTCACTAGCTACAGGAACAATCAGAAGGAACAGTGCATGTGCATGGATGTCACTATGGATGTAATGTAGCGTTACTGTTGTGTTAATTTAACTGCAGGTGTCACAACAAAGCACTGTTGTACATGTACATGTGATCATGTTTCAACCACATGCAATGGCGTCCTAGGCTGGTTTGTTTCTCAGACACTCGATACCTCAGGATGCACTCGGATAGCTCACAACATCAACAACTATTCATTCATTATACTGAATCATACACTTAATCACATACACACACATGATCCTATATATCTAATCACTGAATGTTTCCGGACATCACAGTTCCTCCCCATTTCACACTGGTGACAGACCACCATCCCTTGTTGTCCATTCTCAACCCTGAAAAAGGATTACCAGCAGTGACAGCAGCACGGTTGCATTGGTATATGCGGTAGGCTAGCCCTGTCTTGATATCAGGTACAAGAGTACCACTCAGCACACAAATGCTGATGCACTTTCACGTCTCCCAGTGGTGGCCAACATGCAGATGGCACAAGTGGACGAGGAGGAAGGAGGGACATTCCCAACTACAAACCGGCAGAATTTGGAAGAACAACAACAATTAAGGGACCTGGTGTTAGCAAGGGTGTTTCAGCCTATTCAGGAGGGATGGCCACCCAAAACTACAGAAGAGGTTCGGTTATAAAGCCATGCTTTGAGTAGAGACATGAACTATACAAGTATAGCAGTACAATCCTGTGAAAGGGTAACAGGGAGAGGTATAGGCCTGTACCACTGTTCACGGAGGGGTACAGGCCTGCTCAGGGATACAGGCATGTTCAAGGAGGGGTACAGGGATACAAGCCTGGACAGGGGTACAGGCCTATACTGGCAGGGGGGGGGGGGGGGGGGGGGGGGGGGTGTGTACAGGAGTACAGGCTTGTACAGGGGTAAAGGCATGTACATGCAGGGAGGGGTACAAGCCTGGACAGGGGTACAGGCCTGTACTGGGGGGGGGGGGGGGGGGGGGGGGGGTGTACAGGACTGTACAAGGGTACAGGCTTGTACAGGGGTGCAGGCCTGTACAAGGGTAATGGCGTGTACAGGGAGGGGTAGTGGCCTGTACAGTGGTACAGGCCTATAAAATTGTACAGGCCTGTACAATTTGGGGTACAACCAATTGTATTGATACATAGCAGTTGTTCATTCAATGACATGATGAACTCCACATACATATAGGTTTACCCATTGTCCTCTGTTTCATTCCATTTCTCTTGTCTTTTGCTAGGCCATGTAGTGATCCCCATTTCAGTCTGTCCCATTCTTCTTTGCTTTCATCGTCCCCCTTTAGTTCCTTCACAGAGTGGTCTCTAGTGGGTACACCCTTTTCAACACCTGTTCCTTCTGCCCTTTTCTTTGCACAACACGCCCTCTCAATTTGCCCCCATTTCCTGCAAACTTTGTTTCTGAACCTGCACTGTTGAGTATCATGCGCTCCTCCACACCTGTTGCCCCTAGGCCTGACAGTCTCCCCCTTCTTGGTGGTGCTGCCACTTGATGTACTTCCTGTTTTGTGACACTCTGCAACTGTTCTGCGCGTCTCTAGTCTCCCTTTCCGCAATTTCCGCTGTCTCCAGCACCTTGGCAAAAGTGAGGTCTGCCTTTGTGAGGAGTCTCTTCTGTACCCCCTCGTCCCTCATACCAAAGAACACCCTGTCTCTCAGCGTCTCTGATAACGTCGCACCAAACGCACAGTTCTGCAAACTTGCTGCATACCACATATTACACTTTCTCCCTCCTTTTGTCCCGTTTGTGGAACCGTACGTTCTGCGATGACTAGAGGTTTAGGCGCTACGTGTGTCGTTAAGGCTGCGACCAGTTGCTCGTACGTTCGGTCTTTCAATTTCTGGGGTGCTACGAGCGCTCGGAGCAGGCCAATTGTAATACAGGCGAGGAAAGCGTCCTTTTTCTGTTCGGCTTCCACTTTATTTGCCAGGAAGAAAACAAATGTTCTAGCCGCTCGACGTATTAACTCGACCAGTCTTCCGTTGACGCGTCACACTCCCCTGCCATCCTTCTTAGCTATCCCATGCACCCTCGTCGCCACTGTAGACCTCAGGATGCACTCGGATAGCTCAGATCCAGCTACAGCTACGTGTAGGCCTACATCTCTTGTCTGAGCAGCCGGTCGAGGTAAGCAGCCTAACCATCATTTCAATACATCGATCTGTCTTGCAGAAAACACAGACTCGAAGCTTTTAGTATTCCATGGCATGTACTAGTAGTTACCCCCGGCACGGGGCGGCACCTGGCCCACCACGGGGCGGCACCTGGCCCACCACGCCCTCTGTTCGACTCCAGCTTTGCAAAATGCTAGTCTCATTTTATTAACTATGGATTTTACTAAATATCTATGGCAACACATAGAAACGCCATTTAAAAATGGCGCCTTATTGCACCAAAACCGATTTACTATTTTTAAAAATGGTCCCCAAATTCTTCACGACAACATCCACTTTTTTTCATATATTATATTATTTGGATAGTTGTAGAATTGTTTCAGAGGGTGGCAAAAGTTCTAACCCCCCTCTGTTCATTAGTTATAACTAATGGAATATCTTAATTAGCATGATTTTTTTCCATTTTCTGTACAAGTCTATGGAATATCATATTTTCAGAAATGGTCCCAGAATTTTGGACGATACAAGGTATAAAATTTGAAATTGCCTACATTTAAACATCATTTAGAGTAGTATTAGAGGGTGGCAAAAGTTGCAGGTCCGTTAGTTAAGTAAATAATAATCAAGTTAGTAAAAACGCCATACATTCTCTATGGAACGTACCGCGGAATGAAATCCAAAAATTTACAAACCGCAACTTTCGTGTCCGTTGATTTCTCCATATGCACTATATGCCATGGTGGTGCATATGTGTGGTAAATAATATTTGGAGAAAAACCTTTAACAAAAAAATGTGCATCATATCCGTACTGGGAGGCAAATTTCACTATCACATATTGTGTAATTCCTCCACATGTAAGTGCCGCTCGAAACACTAGATTTAGTATTCTCTCTTTGTATTCAATTTCATAGGTTTTACCATCCATGTCAAATTCCAAGAAATAGGGATAATCACTGATCATTTTATGTTTCAGTATTGGGATAGCTTGCACTTTTTGGATAGCTTTTTTAATGCTATCAAAGAGCACAGAATGTCATGTGAGAAGCAAGTTCATATGCAAGGGAAAACAATGGAGTAAGCTGCTGATATTGCACAAAAACTCCAAAGTGGGGGCCTGCCATTACGATATTGAAACAAGGAACACTGCGATCTAAACCATCATCGATTCCATCTGTATAAGAATTTGCCAAACCTTGCATAAATGGGTCACTACTAGTACTGCCTAATTCTTTTTTTGCTTCCACTATTAGATGCATTATCATCGAATTAAAAGAGCAAACCATCAGAGTTGCATTTCCATCTGTTTCTGAATTTCTCCACCAGGTAGGTTGTATAATCACATCGAGAAAGCAAAAGAAGAGTTTTCTTACTATTTCTGCCCTAAGCTTCAGTATCATAATAACGACACTTTACACAGGTCTTGCAGGAATGTAGCAGCTTCTGTGAGCTCTAGATGACTTCGACTCTGCCGAGAAAATTCCAAATAGATCATGCAGCACGGAGGGGTAGATCATGTATTGCCAAGACCTTGAACTTGTATAGGATTGAGCAGTAGTTGAGGGAGGGAGCAGTGCCCCAGTTTGATAGCACTATCACCTGAGAATATGGTCCTGCCAGTAAAGCAATCATGGCAATCACATACATCAAGAAAATTCATTGATACACATTTATGTACTTATATTACACATACAAACAAATTTCCTTCAGGACTGTGTCTCCCCTTTTATAATTCCTGACTCCACACTTGCCCCCAAAAGGTTAAGCGGTTGCCATGATAACGTTGGTTTTTGTTTGAAAAGCCCCATTTAACTGGGCACCTATACTAACAAGATCCAGACAATAATATATATTGGATATGCAAGTCACCTGCGTCCAATGTAAAAATCTAACATACCCCCATAAGCTTCATCCCCTCTCTGTCTCTGCTCATCTATCTTGTGCCTCTTGGCAGCTGCAAATCAGTTAAAAGTTGCACGTAAATAATGTACAAAACAATTTAAACACCAGACTCGCTCATTCTTGTGAATAATGTACCAGAGTCAGAGTGAACTGGAGAAGTATGCATAGACAGTTATGAATTATTATTTTGCTGTATAGTGAGTTATGTTCTTTCATAAACTGTCCACCCAGCAGCTAAATGTAAGCTTAGGTATGTATTTCAATGGTATGCCTAAAAGAATGGGATGAACATTTCGAAGGAAATGCATACAACCTAAGTGAACCTATGCACTTACATGGACCCTCCTGGACAATAGCCAGCAGTTCCTGTATCTGTTCATCATTCACTTTCAACTGCTCCTTCACACCCCGCTCCACCATTCTACTCTCACGTTTCCTCTTCCTCTTTTCATCATCCTGTTAAATGATACAGAAGAACATGAAAACTACCACACAATTTCTTGTGAAAACACAGTACAATAAGTTAGTTGCCTCCAATGCCCTCCCCAAGCCTAACCCAACCTACAGTGCCGTCCACCCACAAGTTCACACCCCCAACTATTACAGTACAAGGTACCCATCCAACTATTACAGTACAAGGTACCCCTTCAACTATTACAGTACAAAGTACCCCCCAACACCCCCCAACTAATATAGTACAAGGTAAACCCCAACTATTACAGTACAAGGTAAACCCCAACTATTACAGTACAAGGTAAACCCCAACTATTACAGTACATTGGTACCCCTTCAACTCCCTCCCTCCCTCCCTCCTTCCCTCCCCTCCCTCCCTCTCTC
This sequence comes from Spongilla lacustris, assembly GCA_949361645.1. Taxonomy (NCBI): domain Eukaryota; kingdom Metazoa; phylum Porifera; class Demospongiae; order Spongillida; family Spongillidae; genus Spongilla; species Spongilla lacustris. The sequence goes on along the minus strand of OX442416.1, from coordinate 7,347,526 downwards.
TCTCACAAATTGCTGTGCTCATTGCCTAAAGCACTAGTTGGGTGAGGCCCGCCCTTCACGTATTGGCGAAGGGCGGGCCACGCCCAACTACTAAAGCACATGGCCGATTTTTAATATTGTAACACTTGCTAGCCTATTTTGAAATACAAACTCTTCTCCCCTCCCCTCCCCCTCCCTTTCCCATCCTCTCCTCTCCTCTCCCTCTCCCCTCCCCTGGTCATCCTGCCCTTCACCCACATGATCAGTGGTCATCCTGCCCTTTGGGAGTGGAAGTAGAAATGGGATCAAAACGGGGTGGTATCTTGAGTGCACACTGTAACGAGAGTGAATACGAGGGGACTAGGTGAGAAGGGGAGATGAGGGGACTAGGGAGATGAGGGGACTAGGGAGATGAGGGACTAGGGAGATGAGGGACTAGGGAGATGAGGGACTAGGGAGATGAGGGACTAGGGAGATAAGGGACTAGGGAGATGAGGGACTAGGGAGATGAGGGGACTAGGTGAGAAGGAGAGATGTGGGACTAGGTGAGAAGGGGAGATGAGGGGACTAGGTGAGAAGGGGAGATGAGGGGACTAGATGAGAAGGTGAGATGAGGGGATAGGTGAGAAGGGGAGATGAGGGGACTAGGTGAGAAGGTGAGATGAGGGGATAGGTGAGAAGGGGAGATGAGGGGACTAGATGAGAAGGTGAGATGAGGGGATAGGTGAGAAGGGGAGATGAGGGGACTAGGTGAGAAGGTGAGATGAGGGGATAGGTGAGAAGGGGAGATGAGGGGACTAGGTGAGAAGAGGAGATGAGGGAAGTAGCTAGATGAGAAGGTGAGATGAGCGGAAGGGGAGATGAAAGGACCAGGTGGGAAGGGGGTATGAGGGGACTAGATGGTGGAAAGGGGAGATAAGGGGACTAGATGAGAAGGGGAGATGAGGGGACTAGGTGAGAAGAAGAGATGAAGGGATTAGATGAGAAAGGGAGATAGTCCACACTCCGATAACATCCCTGTTTCTCCCGATTCTATCCCGTTGCAATATCCACTCCCAATACGACCCCTTTGAAATGTCGTCCCATTACAGCGTCCACTCCCGGTACGACCCCGTTTCAACTGAGTGGCCAAGATTAAGTAACTTATACCTCCTCCCCCAACGTACCCCTCCACTCACTTATCCCTCCTCTCCCAACTTACCCCACTTCTCCCTCCTGGCCCAACTTAACTTACCCCTCCTCCCCACCTTTACCCCCACAATCCTATGCTGTTATTGAGTGATGGATTTATATAAACATGTGTATGCGGTTATTGATGTTATTAACTACAGTCTGTATGTGTTGTGTTGTACGTAAAGGGCATCACAACGTAGAGAGAAATAGATTTACACTATTTTTGATACGACCCCGTTTCAATGTCCGTTCCTGTTAGTATCCACTCCCGATACGACACCACTTCAATGTCTGTTCCTGTTACAGTGTCCACTCCCGATACGAAGTATCATTAGAACTCAACAAATGATCACAAAAGAATTATACAAGCACATCACCATGCCTTACTATTATGTGTAGATTTATCTATATCTGGTATGGCGTAGTACAGGGGAGGATTAACAAGGTTCATCCATTCTTCAGCTGTGCTCACACGGGGAAGAGAAACAGTGATGTTTTGGGCTGAAATACCATAACCCCACCCTTATACCACTACCGCACCCCTATATTACCTAATACCACTACCCAACCCCCCTTATTACCTAATACCACTACCCCAACCCAATTACTTAGTCTTTACAAAATGTGAAGTGTGAGCAAGGGCATTGCCCTTAGGAAGGGTGGAGGGGTGATCATCAACAGCAATGAAATTAATATCAATTTATACTTCCAACCATATGGTGACATTGTGGTACAACAGTTCTATGGCTTCAGATTAATTAAATTTGCACATCTGCCTGCAAATGCATATGATTGCTTCTATTAAGGTGTAGGCAGGTATTAGTATTTGGTAGTAATCAGGTGGGGTAGTGGTATTAAGTAATAAGGGGATGGGGTAGTGGTATTAGAATACTGTACAGAGAAAGCATATATGCGTCGAAACCATAGGCATCAGCTCGATGAGGCACAAGGAAGGGGGGGAGGTGGACCCCCCCCCCACCCACCATGTGTAGCCCAACTAATTAAAATCCATACCACTACCCCTTTATAAAAAATGCCAGAACCAACCCCCTTTATACCTCTACCCCACCCCCTTACTACCCTTTTTAAATAACTCTACCCCACCCCCTTACTATCTACTACCATGCCACCTCTACCCCACCCCCTTATTACCTAATACCACTGTCCCACCCTCCTTATTATTTAATACCACAACCCCACCCCTTATTAGCTAATACTACTACCTCTTGCCCTTATTACCTAATACCACTACCCTCCCCCTTACTTCCTAATACCCCTATCCCACCCCGTTATAAGCTAATACAACCTCTCCCCCTTATTCCCTAATAGATCTACCCTCCCCTTACTTCCTGATACCACTATCCCACCCCCTTACTACCTCTCATTACCTAATACCACTACTCAAACCCCTTACTACCTGATACCACTACCCCACCCGTTACTAATACTGCTTTCCCACACCTTACTACCTAATACCACTACCACACCCCCTTGCTAACTAATAACACTACCCCACCCCCTTAATACCCAATACCACTACTCCACCCCTTATTAGCTCTTACTACTACTCCTCCCCCTAATTTGCTAAAACGACTACCCTCCCCCCTTACTTCCTGACACCACTATCCCACCCCTTCCTACCTGATACCATTACCCCACCCCCTTGCAACCTAATACCACTACCCCACCCCTTCATTAGCTGTTACTACTACCCCTCCCTCTAATTTCCTAATACCACTACCCTCTCCCCTACTACCTGATACCATTACCCCACCCCCTTACTACCCCAACCCAATTACTTAGTCTTTACAAAATGTGAAGTGTGAGCAAGGGCATTGCCCTTAGCTGCAGGGGAAGGGTGGAGGGGTGATCATGAATAGCAATAAAATTAATATCAATTTATACTTCCAACCATATGGTGACATGTGGTACAACAGTTCTATGGCTTCTGATTAATTAAATTTGCATCATCTGCCTGCAAATGCATAGGATTGCTTCTATTTAGGCAGGTAGTAGTATTTGGTTGTAATCAGGTGGGGTAGTGGTTTTAGGTAATAAGTGGGTGGGGTAGTGATATTAGGTAATAAGGGGGGTGGGGCAGTGGTGTTAGACTAACCTTCCCTTACTACCTAATACCACTACCCCACCCCCCTTATTACCTAATACCACTACCTCACCCCTTTACTACCAAATACCACTACCCCACCCCCTTATTAGCTATCACTACTACCCCTCCCTCTAATTCCCTAATACCACTATCCTCCCCCCTTTCTTCTTGATACCACTATACCACCCCTTACTACCTCTTATTACCTAATACCACTACCCCACCCCCTTGCTACCTAATACCACTACCCCACCCCCTTACTACCTACTACCACTACCCCACCCTCTTATTACCTAATACCACTACCCTACTCCTTTACTACCTAATACCACTACCCCACCCCCTTACTACCTAATACCACTACCCCACCCCCTTACTACCTAATACCACTACCCCACTCCCTTATTACCTAATACCACTACCCCACCCCCTTACTACCTAATACCACTACCCCACCCCCTTACTACCTAATACCACTACCCCACCCCCCTTATTACCTAATACCACTACCTCACCCCTTTACTACCAAATACCACTACCCCACCCCCTTATTAGCTATCACTACTACCCCTCCCTCTAATTCCCTAATACCACTATCCTCCCCCCTTTCTTCTTGATACCACTATACTACCCCTTACTACCTCTTATTACCTACCTACTACCACTACCCACCCCCTTATTACCTAATACCACTACCTACTCCTTTACTACCTAATACCACTACCCCACCCCCTTACTACCTAATACCACTACCCCACCCCCTTACTAGCTAATACCACTACCCCACCCCCTTATTACCTAATACCACTAACCTACTCCTTTACTACCTAATACCACTACCCCACCCCCTTATTACCTAATACCACTACCCCACCCCCTTACTACCTAATACCACTACCCCACCCCCCTTATTACCTAATACCACTACCCCACCCCCTTACTACCTAATACCACTACCCCACCCCCTTATTACCTAATACCACTACCCCACCCATTACTAACTAATACTGCTACCCATCCCCCTTATTACCTAATACCACTACCCCAACCCAATTACTTAGTCTTTACAAAATGTGAAGTGTGAGCAAGGGCATTGCCCTTAGCTGCAGGGGAAGGGTGGAGGGGTGATCATGAATAGCAATAAAATTAATATCAATTTATACTTCCAACCATATGGTGACATTGTGGTACAACAGTTCTATGGCTTCTGATTAATTAAATTTGCATCATCCGCCTGCAAATGCTTCTTTTTAGGCAGGTAGTAGTATTTGGTTGTAATCGGGTGGGGTAGTGGTATTAGAATACTTTACAGAGAAAGCATATATGCTTTGTACCATAGGCATCAGCTCGATGAGGCTCCCCCCCCCCCCCCCCCCCCCCCCACCCGCCATGCGTACCCCAACTAATTGATATCCATACCACTCCCCCTTTATAAAAAATACCAGCACCAACCCCCTTTATACCTCCCCCCCCTGACTATCATTTTTACCTATACCCTAATAACTCTACCCCACCCCCTTACTATATACTACCATGCCACCACATCCCACCCCCTTATTACCTAATACCACTGTCCTACCCTCCTTATTTCTTAATACCACAACCCCACCCTCTTACTAGATAATACCACTACCCACCCCCTTATTAGCTAATACTACTAACCCTCGCCCTTATTCCCTAATACCACTACCCTCCGCCTTACTTCCTTATACCACTATCCCACCCCCTTACCACCTCTTATTACCTAATACCACTAAGCCTCATTTCTAATAACATGGTTCACTGCAATCTTAAAGATAGCATTTTCAAGGAATGAATTTTAGAGCAAACAACATTTACTTCGATTGCTTAAGTGTTTTGAAGGGTTTCTTGCTATTATGGTACAGAATAGAAGTCCAATACTTCTCAGTACTCCATCCTAAAATTAGTACATAACGTTGAAACACATGAACATGTACTGGCCTACTGCTGTACCTTGAAGGCACTCCTCTCAATGGATAATAATCTGTGTTGTAGTTCCGTAATAGATAGCATCCATCATACTCCTCTGTGCAAGACAAACATTTCCCAACATTACTGTATTTCCCATTCATCTTATCAACCAATGCCCTCATTTGAAAACTGAGAGGGTGAGTTATATCTGCTCTAACAGGGTACCCAGTAAAACGTTCTTGCACAAGACTTGCCCAAGATTACTCAATATCTTGCTTTATTAGGCAAGTCTTGCCCAAGATTACTCTATCATGGGCAAAAAATGTGTAAGGTACTTTGAGTTCTGCATCATAAGACAAGAGGTTCTCATAAATTTACTGCCTATTTTAGTGAGGTTTCTGTATATTACACTGACATTTATAATGTTGAAACAGCATACAACAATATCAAAGTACAACTCAGCATTACTTGTCAGTGCTTTCATAATAAACTATTATATCATTAGGAGAATGTTTGATAGGGATATGTATACATTTCTGTATTAATGACTTGGTGGCAACTACTGTAATAATCACTATTTGTTATAAGTCAGGCTTGCTAAATGGTATGTCGTTCAAAATGCCATCCTGCTGTCTCTCAAAGACATCAATTATAGCAACAGGTCCTTCTATTAATACACTCTAATTGACCCAAGCCTTCTGATTCCTTCATCCTCAAACTCACAAACTGAACTGTCTCGTAGTGTCTTTATATCTCTTACACAATATGAATAGCTTCTAGCTCTTCTTTCAATAAAACACCTTTCACTATTTTTCCTCATATTCCATCGTAAATCTCCTTACTAAAAACCTGCAGCTTTCTCCCTTCATCTGAACCTGATAACTTTTTCACATATGAATTATCAGAAAATGGTCATACAAATAGAACTTGATAAGCTGGGTAGAAAGTTATGTACTGAAAGCCATGCGGGCATTGCTTTTTGATGTACCCATTTATGTGTTCAAAATTAATTACATGTATATAAAGCAGGAATAAGCCCAACCAGCACACAAAATCTGGTAAATGTATGAGACTATGCAAATTACATGTAGATGAACACACTTTCTCTGGGTCAGGAACATATTTGTAGAACGTCGTAAGCATGATTTCAGCTGCATCAATGTCATCTGAAGAAATAGAACTATTGAGCAAAATGTGCATGGATGTGACCAATAATGAAGTGTGATGCACATAATCGGGAGGCAATGTTAAAAGTATAGGCAGTGAGTAGTAGAGCAGGCATGTTCTGTATTCAGATGCTTTTCTTGGTGACCTGCCAAATTAATGTGGTGGTTTTATTCTTTTAAGGTGCTTGTCAATATCACCTAAATAAATTCATAGATCTCGGGTTTTTAGCATCAATTGAGCATATTCCTAAATAATCACCCCTAATGCAACTGCATGCATATAGTCCAGGGCAACATGTTTTGTTGGAATGTGTCTGCCAAAGAAGTGCCCTTATGCATGCATGCTTATGCAACAAGTGTTACAGAAGCAAACATTGCACTTCCTCATATATCTATTTCAAATAATATAGAACACTGATGATACACATGTACATGATATGCATGTATGTACTCGCAAACTGTGAGCCTACAATGATTGCATCTAGACACTGCACAGTCTACATCTAATCGTAGTTGTCCTGATAGTCCGGAAGCCCACTCGAACCACTGGCAGATGAATGCATAGTTCCATCTTCGCTTTGAACAAGGCTACCTGTCGTCATTACATTCAACGATTGTGCACTGTCCTCAATTATGATAGGCTCAGAACGCAGATTAGCTTCAAATTTCCTCTGATGAGAACAATCCGCTTCCTCTGCATTTTGGTCCTGGCTTTGTGAGGCATCGTCTGATAATTCCAAATTGTCCAGCTCTGTTGACACAGAATCTACTGACTGATTTTGCTTCAGGTATAAGTCAACCTTGCGTGGTGAGGTGATGGCCTATTCCAGCAAACATAATTTTGAATAAAAATACATAGAACACAATACCCGCGTGAAACGTTGCTTCCATCGACATGGTACGAGTGTAATGAGCATGTATAGTGAATCGAAAGTACATAGTTGAGTTATGTATGCACTTTGCATACCTTCTGCAGCTCCTTTTCAATACGAATTCTGTTGTTCCGAAAGTAAGAATGGTGGAAAATGCATCATAGAAGAAATCATGCATCGCAACTTATTTTGTACATGTACTTGTAATACTTATAGTAGTATGATTAAGCGATATCAGTGCTTTAAATTTTTTTAACTCCTACATGCATATGCACAGACAGGAGGCAAAGTCTGTGTGAACAATTTGTTATACTCCGTGCATGTAGTCATTGAAAAACTAAAAATATGTTACATCATTAGACATTACAAATACTGGAATGCATATATATACATGGACGTAATTATAAATTAAAACGCACTCGTTGAGCCTGGTGCCAGTTCGCTGAGAAACCTTGAAAACAAAGACCGCGAGAAGCACCATAAGTGTCACCACTAATGACACTGCAACGCCCACTCCAATCAGCAGAGCTACTTGTCGCAAAAAAAAAAAAGGAATGGATAATGATTATTAGCAAAAACAGTCTTACGATCGTTCTTTGGCTTAGCCGTGCTGTAGGAGCCTGCAGTGGACATCACGTGAGTCTCGTAAACATTTGGCAGGCTGGAAAGCGTGGCCGCTAAACAATTATCTGGGATCTGCAGGCTGGACACCGGCATCTGTAATTGTTGCAACTCCGAATTCGAAGAGAACACTTTATCCATGGGAGAATATGTGCCTGTCGGGCGTGGGACTACCATGGAGGCTTGAAGCGTAACGTATCCATTGATGTTGGCATTGGATACATCTAACATTGTCATTGTTGTATCTGATGATAGTACGGTACCTGATGCGTACGTTGAGGCCGACGTACTCTCGCCCAATGAGCATGCCGTAGGTCCCAGTGTGTAATGTGCGAATTGATTACCGAACTGATGGCACAGTGATATGGAGCATACTAAACCGTACGAAGCATCAATGATAGCGGTTGAGGAAGATTTGATGTTTCCGACGTTGAATTCAGACGATGCCACAGTCTCGTTTACCTACATGTGAATAGTGAACAGATGAACCAGTACCGTATACATGTATCACTATACCAATTGCGCATGCGAAGATAAATAGTATAATCGCGGCCGGGTATGCGCGGTGCTGTACTGACAAGAGATTAATTATATAGACAGTCTGAATTAATAATGTACACTTCTGCACATTATGGCACAGATATTGCCGATGTTGCATGCCTTAATTAGCTTTTCTGTTTAATACATTCACTATATCCTGGCCTTTGTGTGCACATCTAACTTTTCATAATTTGAATTATAATTATAATATGCATGGCAACCATTAACATAATACCGGTAATCATGCACAGTTTATATTCTAAATCTGCATGCAAACAGTCTAAGCAGTAGTATTTATTGAAGCATGCATATACTTATATATAATTATAAACGCTCAAGTCATTCATCATTCACATCATTGATTATAAAGTGCTATACATGTATATTCATCACCCGCCCCCTCCCTCTAGAGAATTCAAATCGTGCTTTCATGCTACGTGTACAAGCTAATCATGTTTTCCACTTTTTCACTTGTGCTAAAGACATTTCATTGCCGTCCTTACGCAGCAAATTCTCAGTATAGTGTCTAACCTGAGAGATATTGACGCAGGTATACCCTATCTCTAAGGGAGCTATCCTCCTGCTTGAATAAGTGCGCAGATCCCAGGTCACCGACATAGTACCGTTTGAACACGTGTCAATCCATAGCGTTCCGCTCGACACTGGAGCTACGCGGGACAGAGAACAATTAATGCACAAGTATGAGTGTTGAGAGTGGATTATAGTTGGGCGTGGCCCGCCCTTCGCGTATTCACGCGAAGGGCGGGCCACGCCCAACTAGGTGGATTACGGCGCTTCTCGCCCCAACTAATACATGCATATGGGGGCGGTAAGCAGGTATAAATTCAAAAACTTTTACGAGATTTTTTTTGCAAATGCATACATGCATGCATGCGCAATGCACATAGCACTGCAGCACGTACCGTTGTTGCAATCTGAATCAGTAAATCCTGACGATGTGGTCCACAGCACCAGCGCGTTCAATGTGATGGAACACACGGTCAATCGCATGTACATCTTCGGAGCCTATCACAATTTGTTTAATATATAGCTAATGCCTATGGCTTTCTGTAATTGGTTCGAGCAATATGTGCTACGGATATGACACTTATAATCTATTCAGCTGCAGAATACCTGTATAACTAATACATTTTAATTATTAATAACAACGTTTAGGTAAACAATCTCCGTATGGCAGTTCTGCATGTACTCAAGTACCTTATTCATGGATCTGTTGGGGTGGGAAAGGCACATCTCATTGTTCCAAATCATCCCCTCAAGATGCCTCCTCCTAAGTACAGGGATCACGGAATCAGATAATCCCTGTAATGGGTGTGTCCAAGCAATATGACCTCACGAGCGCTGTGAGCCTGGTGGTTAAAGACCTGCGTGCAGGGTTGCCGAAAGTCAGGCCGGGGTCCGGCCTGTGACCGGCCGGCCTGACAGCCCCGGCCTGCCAGGTCGGCCTGCCAGGTCGGATAAATTGATGTTATTAAACAATTTATTAAAAATTCATGGCTAACCACAAAACATTATGATCTTATTTTAACAATTTATTATAAATTCATACTTCTTCAGCTCCATCCGAGCGGGTGTTTTCGCGAGCTAAGCTGATTCAACAGCGCCAGAGATGGAACCTTCTCCCTCAACGTTTGGAGGCGTGTGTCATGCTGAAGCACAATGCATGGTTAATTACAAGTATTTAGATAGCAAGCGCGCTGTTTGCATCACTGCATGTTATGTCAGTTTCTGTATCTGTAATTTGAAAATTGTAACCATTACCAACTCATTGAATAATAACTATATTACTTATATGGGACCGCAGTTTCCGAGAAAACTTCCTATATGTTTTATAAAATAATCGTGTTATAAGTTATAACATTTGAATCGCTAGATCGTCCGAACGGTATAGGCTATCGACTTCCTATTTTCATAACTACGTACTACACCATTGCTCTATGATAAAATACATTTTGGTGTCTTGCACTTGCTCCGTGCCAGCATTGCAACGTTGGATACCCCACCAGGTTCAAACCCAACATAACTTTCTGTAGGAGTAATCAAATCGCTTCAAATTCGGTTTGTAGGTAGAGAGGTCCTATATCTATCGATTTGTTCTGTTCGTTAATTTTTATGCCATCCATTACGGAGATATAGTTGAACAAACTACGTACGTGCACAATTTCCCGCTCGATTCGCGCCGATGATTTGGGCAAATTGCGTCTCGCTCAAAGTATGGGAGGCGGTGATTATATCATTGCCGCGTATCGAGTGGAAAAATGTGCACGTCGTTTGTTCAACTATATCTTCGTAACGGATGGCATAAAAATTAATGAACAGAGCAAATCGATAGATATAGGACCTCTCTACCTACAAATCGAATTTGAAGCGATTTGCCGGATTACTCCTACAGAAAGTTATGTTGGGTTTGAACCTGGTGGGGTATCGAAAGCTGCAACGATGGTACTGGGCAAGTGCAAGACACAAAAATGTATTTTACCCTAGGGCAATGGTGTAGTATGAAGTGTTGAAAATAGGAAGTCGATAGCCTTTATTGTTCGGCAGATACAGCAATTCAAATGTTATAACACGATTATTTTATAATGTTATAAAATATATAAGAAGTTATCTCGGAAACTGTCCCATATATAGCTATAGACATCGCGAAATGAATTAATAATTTATTATAATAAGTGCATGGGTGGATCCCGGCCTGCCGGCCTGTCAGGTCACGGTCCGGCCTGCCAGGCCAAGCTAAATGTCCGGCCTGGCAGGCCGACCTGGCAGGCCGGACTGGCCTTCGGCAACCCTGCCTGCGTGCACGGTAACACCTGCAGCTACATGTACCTGTCACCTTACATATGATGTGTCTGGATCTCATCAGCACACATCATCACTAATGCCCAATCTGCATGCATGCAGCAAGACACCTCATAAATATATAATTTATACTGAGAGAACTATAACAACAATATAATTGCGTTTTTCGTTGGACATGCACGCTTAGACGTTTGTCTATTTATTCGATGCAAGCTAGCGGACTCAGATGCGAGTCTGAAGAACAACCTATTTATAGCTAGTATAGGGGCCGGTGACGATATTCTCCAATCATTATATATAATCTGCACAATATCATTTGCCATTCCGAACTAGTACAATTTGTAAACACAAGTTTCAGTTTTTTTTTTTGTGATGGTAAACAGTCAGAACCGTATATATATAAACAAGAATTTGTTTTGGTATACCGTTTTCGATGTGAGGTGTATTTTCATTTGCGCACGCTTATACCGTCGTACTGCATGTAATATGCGCAGCTCATGCACGATCACGTCAGTCTGTTGCTTCTGACAAACATTTTCTGTGGGCATGATGAATTATAATCTGTGTTTCAGAGGAGCAATACTGATTTTAAATTAAAGTGCTTAATATATCGATATAAAAAAGCTCCATGTAGGTCCTTTTTCGCGGATACGATCCCGTGACCCAGCTACATATATGCATAAAGTGGTGCAATATGATGGATCGATGCAATGTACATGTACATGTATGTGGAAATTATAAAGGTCAGTCCACTGTACGTACATGTCTAAATATGAAGGGTTATACAGAACATTACACTGAAAGAATTTCAAATCAGGTCAAACTTGGGTCTTCAGAACTATCTAATAACCTAAACGTTGATGCAAAACGAATAATGACCTTGCAGCCGCGGTGAATCTCTACCAATGCAAGTGTATTTATGTACTCGTCACGCGATGCACTTTTACACAAATCACGTGTACAGCTGTATTAAGTATGGGGAATGTAGAAGCTCCGGCCACCACCCTCGTGGGTGCACAGCAACTTAGCACTAACAGCTTCAAAATGGCTCCCCAGGTGGACCCAAAGACCTCCGTGTCCTTCACCCTCAACGGTGAAGCGGTAGTCGTGGATAATTGTAGCCCTTACCTGTCGTTGAACGATTGGCTCCGAAGCCAGCCTGGACTCTCAGGAACGAAAAAGATGTGCGGCGAAGGAGGCTGTGGTTGCTGCGTGGTTACCGTAAATCGACTGGACCCTGGTGCCCTTGAAGAATCCACCATTTCAATCAATTCTGTGAGCTTCATTTTGGGCCTGGTTGTTTCCGATACTTCTCCCGTCACTCACACGTGCACGCGCTCAGTTGTGTATCATCTGCAAAACGTTTTGCTGCTGCATGTAATTCGCAGTAGTGGCACAAGTCCAAATAACTTGTCTTTCCTCTCCCTCGCACACAGTGTCTCTGTCCACTGTACTCCGTGGAGGGGTGGAGCATTACCACGGTCGAAGGCATTGGAAGGTTTGTGTTTGGAGCTGGTGTATACGCCATCCACATATCTTGCGTGTATACACCATTACTTTTAAGTTAATATTTTTCTGCATGTACAGTGCTCGCACGGGATTCCACCCCATACAGGTGAGAATTGCTGAGAGAAACGGAAGCCAATGTGGATACTGCACACCTGGATTTGTGATGAATATGTACAGGTAGATTGAAAGTGAATGTATGTGTTGCTGTAAAGACAACTTTAGAGAGCTTGGCCCATATCATGCACAATTGGCCCTCCATGAAACCCTGTATACATGTACAATGTACATGAATATTGCTTTGAACCATCAAGTGCTGCATAAATCATTATCTACAAGTATGTGTCTGCTTATAGCATGGCAAACACATGCGTGTGACGTGTACACCTGTATCTCACTACAAGCTTCCCCCCTCTCCCTTTCTTTGTGTACCAACTACATGTATTTTTTTAATTTTTTATTAGTCTTCTGGAACAAAACCCTAAACCAACAAAGCAGGAGATTGAGGATAACTTTGATGGCAACATATGCAGGTGCACAGGTGAGTGGGTGTGGGAATGGACTGTGGGGATGGACTGTGTGGATGTGGGGGGATGGACTGTGGGTGTGGGGATGTGGGGGGATGGACTGTGGGGATGTGGGGGGATGGACTGTGGGGATGTGGGGGATGGACTGTGGGGATGTGGGGGATGGACTGTGGGTGGGGATGGACTGTGTGGATGTGGGGGATGGACTGGGGGGGGACTGTGGGTGGGGATGGACTGTGGGGATGTGGGGGGATGGACTGTGGGGATGTGGGGGATGGACTGTGTGGATGTGGGGATGGACTGTGTGGATGTGGGGGGATGGACTGTGGGGGATGTGGGGGATGGACTATGGGGATGTGGGGGATGGACTGGGGATGTGGGGGGATGGACTGTGGGGATGTGGGGGATGGACTGTGGGGATGTGGGGGATGGACTGTGGGGGGATGGACTGTGGGGATGTGGGGGATGGACTGTGTGGATGTGGGGATGGACTGTGGGGATGTGGGGGGATGGACTGTGGGGGATGTGGGGGATGGACTATGGGGATGTGGGGGATGGACTGGGGATGTGGGGGGATGGACTGTGGGGATGTGGGGGGATGGACTGTGGGGATGTGGGGGATGGACTGTGTTGATACATGTGGTGTGCTGAAAGTGTGAATACATTTACATTTACATGTAGTTTCATGTACATCCAATGATGTGTGAATAGACTTTACTATTGTGCATGTATATAGGACAGATATGTGCAATACAAAATTCAAGCTACACACACATGTACATGTAATTGAAGATAAGAAAAAAGCAATTTGCATGGTGCAGTGTACGTGCATGAAAATTGATCAAATGCAATGTACATTCATGAACGTCATGTGTTCAGCTGGGGTACATGTGTGCCTTGAACAAAGCAAATTACTAAAGTACATGTCTATGTACATGTAGTTGTCTGCATGTTTTACAAGTGAGTGTATGCACCTGTATTAGCAAGCAGTAAACGTGACATGTACTACATGTGCATGTGTATCTTCATACATTGCCTTCATTCACTATATACATGTACATGTATATACCTTTTGTTTTCATCAGGTTATCGACCAATTCTGGAGGCTATGAAGACATTTGCAGTGGATGATGATGTAGCCTGGATTGATATTGAGGCAAGTTATATTTTGTGTGCAAAATACATGTTTGTACATGTAGGTATCCCAGCAAGCTACATGTACATGTATGCACATGCATGTACACATGTACATGTACATGTACTTGTATGAAACAGCTGCACATGTTTGCATGATATGTACAAGTCAGGTTTGTCTCAGATAAGCATTGTACATCTATGTATTTATGTCATCTATTGCACAGTTGAGCAAAGTACATGTGTGAACTCAATCAACATCTAGAGTAAGGGGAGGCTCTGTTTTTATATAACCACTTCAGCTGAGCAGGCCAGTGTTAAGTATCACATATTAATCGGAGTGCAGTTCATTTATAACTGCCGGTCGTTGGGTGTACATGTACCTAACAATATTCAACATACATGTACATGTGTTATAATTATGAAGCCATAAGGATAAGTTTAATAAAGGTGTTTAAAGAGGGATTGATGTTGAACTGCACAAAGGCTCACTTGACAAAACCATAATTATCAGGAAGTTAAAATGTAAGCTAAAAGTTTATTAACAAAACATTCAAGCACTTATAGGTTAAGCAGCTGATGTGCACAGTGAACTTTATTTTTGTGAAGGGAATTCTCTCTTTGTTCTACATGAAATGCATAGAGTTTTGTGTGATTTGCTTGTGGATAAGACATGAAGGCAGTCAGCTGTCACTTCATGCCATGAAGTTATCTCTTTAGTTACTTTACTTTTGTCTTTGCAAAATTTTCACCTTTCATTCACCATGTGCCTATGACAATGCATGTAACCCAGTGTACTCTAGTGTACTCTACTGCTGCACTCCCCCAGTGTACTCCAGTGTACCCCAGTGTACTCCAGTGTACCCCAGTGTACTCCAGTGTACTCCAGTGTACCCCAGTGTACTCCAGTGTACCCCAGTGTACTCCAGTGTACCCCAGTGTACCCTTTATGTGTTCACTTATAGGACCTCTCTAGGAACTGTCCCAGAACTGGGAAGCCATGTCGTGGACTGTGCAAGGCCCACATCCGTGGCCCATCAGACCCTCTGTGGTATCGTCCTACCATACTTACTGATGTACTCACCATCATCCAGAGTAACCCCGGCAGCAAGGTGAAGCTGTTGGTGGGAGACACTGGCAAAGGTACACCTCACATGTACCTCACATGTACATGTACACCTCACATGTACACCTCACACTACACCTTGCATGTACACCTCACATGTACACCTCACACTACACCTTGCATGTACACCTCACACCACACCTCACTTGTACATGTACACCTCACATGTACATGTACACCTCACACTACACCTCACATGTACATGTACACCTCACACTACACCTCACACTACATGTGCACATCTTGATGGCCTGTGTCATCTTTGTACATGTGTGCAGGAGTCTTCAAAGTGATGAGTCCCTCTGACTACTATGACATCTTCATAGACCTTAAGAGCATCTCTGATCTCTACCAGATACAGGTATGGTGCCATAATCATATGTGTAAATAGGAAATGCCTGAGAGTATTACAAATTTATTCCTTCAACCCATTTCAGTTGACAGGAGCATCCATGACAGTGGGGGCAGCTGTAACCCTGACATCCCTGATCCAGCTGCTCCAGCAGAACCAGCAGATGTCCACCAACTTCCAGTATCTAGCAGAGCACCTTCTCAAGGTTGGTCATGGGATCTGTGTGTTGGTCATGTGATCTGTGTGTTGGTCATGTGATCTGTGTGTTGATCATGTGATCTGTGTGCCCTGGTGTAAGAAACAAACAAAACAACTTACACTGTACATAATGGCTGCAGGATTAATCTGTGGTTGATGTGTTCCATGGGCTGTTGCTTTTCTACTAGAACAAGATTGAATTGGCTTACAGTCAGACACAGGCATACACTGTATTGTACATTGTAGTCTAATGTTACGGGTATTATACGCGTACATGTGCGTGTGTGCACTGTATACTGTACATGTACACATGTACATGTTTGTGTACACTTACATCACGTACATGTATTCCTTTTACTACTTTCATTTCCTCTCGTGATGCAAACTGTAGGTGGCCAATGTTCCTGTAAGAAATGTAAGTGATGATTGCAGTGCTATAAAACAATGCCTACTTACTAGCCTGGTCAACATCCTATTGTACAATGTTTATCTACTTGATGTACTTCTGTTTGTATTCATTGCCAGGTTGGGTCATGGGCTGGAAATCTGATGTTGACTCATGACCACAATGACTTCCCATCTGATGTGTTTACTGTGATGGCTGCAGCTGGAGCTACCCTCACCATAGGTACATGTATGTGTGTGTGTTGTGACTATAAGTACAATGAAATTCCACAATGTTTGTGTATCTGATTTACCTAGAAACGTACATGTAGTCCCAGAGGGGAGTACTCTTCAACTGCCCGAGGGTGGATTTTCCATGGTAGGATGCCCACCCTCTGGTACTTGGAGCACGGGTCCTCCCTACACATGTCTGTGCACGTTATTGAGTGCTATGAGTGCTTTCCACATGTACAGTACATGTACATCCACATGTACAGTACATGTACATCCACATGTACAGTACATGTACATCCACATGTACATCCACATGTACAGTACATGTACATCCACATGTACAGTACATGTACATCCACATGTACAGTACATGTACAGTACATGTACATGTACACATTCGCAATATATGTTGCTGTAGTCTAACTCTTTGGCTGCCAGATGTGACTGTATAATAATGATATAATTATCTACATCATTACATGTATCAAATAATGTTTGCATGTCAGTCAAGTACATGTATATGAATTGCCGGCTCCACAAACTGTCAATTGCTGATAACTACTTGCGTTACTTTCTCTCACATCAAAAATGTGCTCACGTAGCATATGACTTGTGGGATGTACTGGTAACAGTTTACAGTGTATGTAGTGTTGCTGAAATTTGAAGTTCCTATAATTACATTATGCATGTACCATATTCCTCGTACGTAACTCATTGCACCCATCTTCAAGTACAGAATGGAGTTATTGTTGTACATCCATTTAAATGTATGTCCTGCTATCATGGACATTGGACTGTAGTATATATTATAATATATATAAATATGCCCTTGGCACCCAAAGGGCTAAATCTACATGTAAAACCGTGATGAACCTACGTGTACATGTACAATGTACGTGTGTATGGTATTTAGAATTCACCTCAGCCTCTTGTTAGTGCCCTACTACTACAGTCCATTGGCCTCAGGGATTCTAAGTCACGTGCATGCACATGTATAGATGTGTATTGGTACATGTACATGTAGGTTTCAGTGTCTATTACATCATGCATGTCATTACACTTTGTACTTTACGTTTGTACATACATGTATGTGTTTTTGTGCATGTACATGTACATTCATCTTCATCTAACCTTTTTTTTTTCTTCATTCAGCTAATGCCACTGGGTCCCAGGCCTACTCCCTACAGGACTTCCTCCAGTTGGATATGACTCAGTCTGTATGTTAGCTTCAAGGTGTAGTGGTACAGTGTACATCGCGTGTTGCAGGCTTGGTATGGATTTGATGGCTCTCTTGTGGAATTATAATCAGTTGCAACCCTACATCTATATGTACTGTACATGTATTTACTGTTTTATCGTTGTCTAGATTAGATGTCTTTGCACCCACTATGTTGTATATTGTAGTAAAGGTTTTGTACTAGGATTCAGCCAAGCTCAATATTTTTGTTTTCCTTTTAATTTAAAGGTGATTGTTTCTATTGAATTACCATTTGCTGGTGCCGGCATCATTTTCAGAAGCTTCAAAGTTATGCCAAGAAACCAGGTATGTGCAGTATTCCAGAGTGTTTCCTTGTTACACACTTCATGTTCATGTAGTGGTGGCTGCTGTTTGTGTAGGTTTGGCATGAGGCTTGGTTTTGTTTTCTAATGCTTGTAGAGTTTGCCACATTTCACACTTCTCTGTTTAAAAAACAAAACAAAGCAATACATTGAATAACATGAGCATAATTAGAGCACAATCCCTCCATTATAAGACTACACATAAAAACAATACATACCTGGGTCATGTCTTCACACATTAGGTATGTATCTGTTATGATTGGTATTGTCTAGATTGAACTTGATTCAATGCAGTGCTTGCAGCTGTCTTGTGGGTCAAAACTGAGCTGTAGCATGTGACATGTGACATGTGTGTACATATTAAAGTCTCTTTGGTGTCTTGTCAAATCTTGCTCAAGTATGCGTGGATGTAAACATATACATGTACATGTACAGGTACATGTATATGTAATTGTTCGAAGCGTGTGTACAGATAACACATTCATTTATACATGTAGCACCTCTCTCATTCCAACAGAACGCCCATGCCTATGTGAACGCAGCTTTCTCCATGCAAGTAGATCCAAACTACACGGTGCAGGGGACACCTGTGCTTGTGTTTGGAGGCATACAGCCCCATGCGGTGAGTAGTGGCCGCTGCATGGCTTCCTTTTAGTGTGTGTAACGGTGTGTGCAGGTGTTTGCGGTGAAGACTGCAAGTGTGCTGCAGCAGAAGAGCCTCTTGGACCCAAATACACTCAAAGGTTAATCTAATGGCTGTTTGGTGTGCTGTACATGTACATGTAGTGATGTACAGCATGTACTTAGTGTGGTGATGTACTATCCCAATGGCTAGTTTCCATTTCATTCCTTAAACTCGTTGTGCCCTCCATGTGTGAACTTTGCCGTACGAGTTGCACATTATTTTGGAGTAAAAATTTGCAGGGTACATGAAAGTGTGTGCACAGCTTGCAAGGTACAACGTGTACATATACATGTACACGTAGTAATGGTACACAATACTGTATATTTAAAACAGCGTATATTTGTGTACATGTACACATGTACATGTACACATGTACATGTGTTATCTATCCCACACTATGTCACCCTGCAATTCTTGCCCTCCTTGCAGCTGCCATGGCTGCTCTCCAGCAGGAGATAGTCCCAGACAGCCCACTAGTTGCTGCCAGCGCACAGTACAGGAAGAGCCTTGCACTTAGCCTCTTCTATAAGGTGCACACCCATACATGTGCTTTAAGTAACGTTCATCAACTGGTGGCTTTGCTGCATGTGCTGTGTGTGTATACCTGTTAGTACTGTGATGTGCTTATCTTGTACATGTACATGTCTGTATTATTAGTTACATGATGTACATGTACATGTACATTTACTTGCATGTACATACATGTACATGTATGGTGTGATTATCATGTATGTGATTATCTTGCCAGTACTACTTGGCTTGCATAGTGGATGAGGTCTCAACCAGAGTGCTCACAGCTGCCAATCCATATGTGAGGCCCATCTCCCATGGCACCCAGTCCTACAGCACAGTACCCTCCAACTATCCCATCTCTCAACCTATCCCCAAGTTAACTTCCAAATTGCAGGTACATGTACAAATTTGTACAGGTGGTTGCTTTTATAAAAGGTCAAGTGTGTAAGGTATTTGATGTTTAGGAGTGTATGAGATACAGTACATGTACATGTGTGTGAGAATAGCAGATTATTAAAGGTTGGTTTCGAAATGTGGCTGTCAGGATGTGTACATTTTTGACAAACTCTTATTTAAAATAATGGACTTGTGTAACGTGCAAATATGCTCATTTGCCTCTTGTAAGAATGTGGCAGCGTTAGGCTATGGGAAGTACACTCGCCTACTGCATGCTGATAATTACGTACATGCATGTACATGTATATAGGATCTGTCTGTCAATCTACTTGTCTGACAGGGATCGAAATACTTTTTAAAAGTCACCTGCACCATTGACCTACATGTATGGGGCCCACCTGCACCTACATGTAGCTTGTCCCACCTGCACCCTGTACCCAATGCATCACACAACTTTTACATACACAAGTTGCATATTTGATAGATGGATAAATACAATGTAGATGCATGATAGGCAATGATAATGAAGCAAATGAGCAGTAGGAAGCTGGCCTTTTGCTATGCATTACAAGAGTCTGAATCACAATTTTCATTACATTCTTGCAAAGAACTATCATCTTTACACCTACATGTACATGTACATGTAGGTCCATATGGTTTTGTTCCAGGTCGTCGATGCTGCTTACCTGCAGCCCACCACTCCATGATAGCATCACTGGGATCATACTTGTCTACAGCCTCCTCTGACAACTTGATTGTCATTAAGGCTGTAACAGTGTCGGACGTTAGCCTTTACCTCCAATCATTTTGAATATTTCCCATGATAGAGAGAATCCTCTATCACATTCAGCTGTATAAATGTACATGTACCATAATCAGCCTCACAATCCTAAAGATCAATTCAGATCTTCCTTCAGGCTCATCTTCTTTCATTGCTTTGCTCCACATGTCACGAAATTTCACATACATATACGTTTTACCATACTGCCTTCTGATGTACATGTGTACTTCTTGATTTCCAGCCATTGCATTATAGTCTCTTATCCTTATCCAAACGCATCTTAAAATGCAGATATACATGTACTTCCTTAACTTCGCTGTCACCATATGTCTCTAAATCCTCATTTCCTGTACTCAAACAGGGTGGCTGCATTTAGCACCTTGTTTACTAAGAAATTGCTAAATCGTTCTCCCAGCTGGTCCTGTGTACCTGTGCAAATACTAAAGCAGTCATCTACAGCTTGCTGAACCACTGTTGGAGTATGTCTTTCACCTCCACCATGCTCCCTGCCTCCAATGACACACCTTTAATATACTGAAAAACTTCGTCATCAATATGTATAATCTCTGTATGCATGAGCATCTTCAATACTTCTGAGCTTGCCAGTTGGCTTAACCTGCTTGAGATGGATTCAACTCGGCCCTTCACACAATGTGCTGTGTAGTCATTTGATTGAAAGACTCTACTCAAGCTTGACATGGGGGTCATTCCAAAAACGTTTTTACCACCCTAGTGTCTATTCTGCATTATATTACCCATATTTAGTATCCACTTAGAAATATACACTTTCACAATATAATTGTATACCCTATCACTCTTTGTTTACCAGATACACTGCCTTGAATTATTAATTTCCCCCCTTTTTTGTTTGCTTTGAATGACTACTGCTTCCCCCTTACAGTGAGCATGCTCATTTTTTGTGCACAAAAGGAAGGGTTTTATGGGAACACACCCTTGAGCATGCAAATGCACATTGTTTGTCATAAGGGGGAGTGGCAATACATTCATTTAGCATAAGGTTGTAACATTGCCAAGAATAAGAAAAAAACTAGGACACCATTCTTTGTTTGCTAGATAGCTGCCAACCGTTAACAGCTTTCTGTGAATTCAACTTTTTGGGATACTGATCACATGGTCTGGGATTTTGATTTTAAGTCAGGCTGCCATATTTAATCTCCCTTTTGCATTCATATCAATTGCATTCTTGAATTGCTTTTATGAAAACAGAACAACCACAAAGTCACAGAACAATCAAAACAGACACTTCACAGTTTACTCAACCTTGCTGTTAGTTTCTCACAGGCTTCCTGCATCTCTACTTTGTATGTACATATCTTCCTGTAGCAGTTTGCTGTAACACAAGTCAGAACATCTGACAGGTCTACATCCAGCATGTCCATCCTGCTCGGGGTACACAAAGGAGGGTGCTGGGATGCAGGGGTGTAAAAATGTAACAGTTATGCAACATTCAGCCTCATGCTCAGCAACAAAACAGCCAAGCCAGCATTGTTCGTTGTACACAACAGTTGCATAACCACCAATTGTTATGGCTAGTGATGGTCCACTGCATACATCAACCCGTTCTCTTCTTGACACCCTACTGGAAGAAAACAGCTTCACCTCAGAAATAGGGAAGTTTTTGAGTGCTGCTGCTCTAATTCTTTAGTTTCAAGGTCATGTTCTTTGCTTTCCAAAAACTGAAACTCCCATACCTTTGATGTTGTTAAGAGCAAATTGGTATAGATCTTGAGCTGACAGAATGTGGTCCTTTGTAGGCATGTTGCAGGCTTGCTTTTGTTGCTAGTCGCTTAAGAGTCCTCCCAGCACCATCTCCAGCACTTTTGCCATGGGAGGTGGCAAAAAAGTGCCACTCTGCAGGCACTCCAAAATCAGCTTCATGACTGCACAGATTCAAGAAATTCTTGCAATTTTTGTATTGTGCAGCACATCCATCAGAAATGTAGAATATCTTCTGTGGTCTTCTACCTTGCCTTTATTTGGTCAAGAGCGTGATCAGCTTCTTTTGGAACATGTGAACTGCAACAGTGTCATGTTGTGTGCTCTCTGAAATGATGATGTAACACAGGTGACACAGTTCTCCTTTCTCCTTGTAATAGCACACAAATGGGTGTATAGTTGCGGACCCGTTATTCCAATGGACAGACTATACAGCGTCTTGCACTACAAAAGAAAAATTCTCAGAAAAGTCTGCAATGATGAGAATAACGGGTCCATTGGAATAACAGGTCCGCAACTATACACCCATTTGTGTGCTATTACAGGGAGAAAGGAGAACTATGTCACCTGTGTTACATCATCATTTCAGAGAGCACACAACATGACACTGTTGCAGTTCACATGTTCCAAAAGAAGCTGATCACGCTCTTGACCAAATAAAGGCAAGGTAGAAGACCACAGAAGATATTCTACATTTCTGATGGATGTGCTGCACAATACAAAAATTGCAAGAATTTCTTGAATCTGTGCAGTCATGAAGCTGATTTTGGAGTGCCTGCAGAGTGGCACTTTTTTGCCACCTCCCATGGCAAAAGTGCTGGAGATGGTGCTGGGAGGACTCTTAAGCGACTAGCAACAAAAACAAGCCTGCAACATGCCTACAAAGGACCACATTCTGTCAGCTCAAGATCTATACCAATTTGCTCTTAACAACATCAAAGGTATGGGAGTTTCAGTTTTTGGAAAGCAAAGAACATGACCTTGAAACTAAAGAATTAGAGCAGCAGCACTCAAAAACTTCCCTATTTCTGAGGTGAAGCTGTTTTCTTCCAATAGGGTGTCAAGAAGAGAACGGGTTGATGTATGCAGTGGACCATCACTAGCCATAACAATTGGTGGTTATGCAACTGTTGTGTACAACGAACAATGCTGGCTTGGCTGTTTTGTTGCTGAGCATGAGGCTGAATGTTGCATAACTGTTACATTTTTACACCCCTGCATCCCAGCACCCTCCTTTGTGTACCCCGAGCAGGATGGACATGCTGGATGTAGACCTGTCAGATGTTCTGACTTGTGTTACAGCAAACTGCTACAGGAAGATATGTACATACAAAGTAGAGATGCAGGAAGCCTGTGAGAAACTAACAGCAAGGTTGAGTAAACTGTGAAGTGTCTGTTTTGATTGTTCTGTGACTTTGTGGTTGTTCTGTTTTCATAAAAGCAATTCAAGAATGCAATTGATATGAATGCAAAAGGGAGATTAAATATGGCAGCCTGACTTAAAATCAAAATCCCAGACCATGTGATCAGTATCCCAAAAAGTTGAATTCACAGAAAGCTGTTAACGGTTGGCAGCTATCTAGCAAACAAAGAATGGTGTCCTAGTTTTTTTCTTATTCTTGGCAATGTTACAACCTTATGCTAAATGAATGTATTGCCACTCCCCCTTATGACAAACAATGTGCATTTGCATGCTCAAGGGTGTGTTCCCATAAAACCCTTCCTTTTGTGCACAAAAAATGAGCATGCTCACTGTAAGGGGGAAGCAGTAGTCATTCAAAGCAAACAAAAAAGGGGGGGAAATTAATTATTCAAGGCAGTGTATCTGGTAAACAAAGAGTGATAGGGTATACAATTATATTGTGAAAGTGTATATTTCTAAGTGGATACTAAATATGGGTAATATAATGCAGATTTGACACTAGGGTGGTAAAAACGTTTTTGGAATGACCCATTAGTGTTAGATACTCATCCATGAACTGAAGGAAGGCAACAAACCTTATGTTCTTCAATGTTCTCGTCAGCTGATTCCTTAGTTGCTTGAGTTGATCTGTTGACTGATACATGTACCTCACCAAGATTCTGTACCGATGCTGGATAATCCCTCAGAACGGCAGTAATCGCTCTTTCATGATGTGGCAGCCACCGTGTACCATATGCCTTCTGTGGCTTGAGTATGGTAATCTTGAATGCATCACCACCCACTATCCTCCCACATTAGAGCAGAATTGTGGTATGCCTTGTACAGGTCTACTAGAATTGTTTTAACTGTTTCGTAGAATGGGTACTTCCTTCACTACAGCTTTCACTGCTAACTCCAACCTATGGCTGCAACAGTGTATAGCAATGAGCTCAGGTACATGTACATCCTTTTCCAACCTTACAACTACACCGCTGACCTGACTTACACCCCAAGTTTACAGCTGCTCCATCAAAACATCCAGACACTAAACTATCCTTCCAATCCCTAATCTCAAGTTCTCCCTCCAGAGTAGAAACAAGTGGTGCATGTATGCTAGAAGCATCGGCTTTCTCTAGAGCTTTTAATGCTGCAAATGCTGTTTTGGGAATAATGTTATCTTAAAAATCCCCCTCAATGAGTTTTGGCACCTCGGACGAAGGGTTTTAATTTTTTCCCCCCTTTTTAAGATTATCATTTAAAAATAATAACACAGCAAACACATAATCTGTGAGAACCTTAGCTGTTAAGTCTCTTATTTCATTATGACGGGTTGAAGGGAAACCTCCATTTGGACAGCTCATAGCATGTTCAACTGTGAAATTGTGTCCACAGACACAGTGAGATGGTAAAAGTGGTGGAGGCCAACCATATCGAAGACAAAGGGCATCTCTGAAAGCCCCTTTATGCAGGGCGTATTCCCGTAACCATAATAAATGCGCCTATATCTTCTGAATTGACTCAATTCCGGTAATGGCCGATTACTAATTCAAATGCTTCAACAGCAGCCACATGTGCAGGGTACTTTTCATGATCCACCACATTTGACAAACGGATCGACCTGCAACCTGCGAAATGGATTTGGCTTGGTCTTGGCTGCAAATTGCTCACAGAAATTATAGAACATGGCATCATCTGACTCACGATATTCCAATCAAGGTCTTACGCTTTTCCACGCACTGCAAAATGCACAAACCTTCCTTTTCTTCATTACCTGGTCTTTCTGAGCAGAGCTGGTATCTGCAATGCCGTTATCGTGACTTTTAGATTTATCGAAGCACTTCTGACAGGATCTCGAGTGGTGTCAACCTCAATACATATGTTTGCATCCTGTACGCTGACAGCAGTGGCATTCTGGTTGCTTGATCTAGCCTCGAAAGCAAACACTGCAACTGAATGCTGCCACTGCGGTGCAGACACTTTATTCACTTTGGGCGGCATCAGTTGTGTTGAATAACCATGGTATCAATTAACTTATTAATGCAATCGTGGTACATACTTATTGTGTACACTCGATCGTCGATGACGCGGTCTAAGCGTATGGTTACGCTTTGTAACTTTGCAATCGCTAGCTGTAGTGTACAAGCATGGCTAGTAAAAAATTACAGCTTAGCTCGTTTATTGTCAGGAAACCTACCTGCACTAAGTGCAGGTACATGTACATGTATAAGGTAATATGAACCTGCACTAGTGTAGATGTGCACCCGGTATTTCGAACAAGTGCTGTCATCATGTACATGTGTGTATGCATGTTTGCCTTGTAAGTTGTTTCCTCCCTTTCTAAATTTCACCCATACCTTTGTACATTTAATGACAGGCTTCTGGAGAGGCTCAGTACACCACTGATATTCCTCCATATCCAGATGAGCTGGCAGCCGCTTTTGTGTTAACTACACAGGTATGGGAATATTATTAGCACTGGCCTGTTTGTCAGTTTCTAACCTCCACGTCTTCAGGGCAATGCAACAATCACAGGGATTAATTTAGATGAGGTCTCGGTAAGTATACTTCCATATATTGCTGAGGATTTAATATACATGTACATGTTCATTATGTACAATAATTGTTGTGTTTGTAGTGGTCTTTGTTGATTATACATGTACATGTATGGTCTGTTGTGTTATTTAGTGCGTGTACATATACATGTTACATGTATACATGTATGTATTTGTACATGTACAAGTGACAGTTGGAACATTGTTACATGTACATGTATGCATATTCAGTTGGTGTATACATATATATATACATATACATATACATATACATATACATATACATATGTACTTGTACATGTATTTGTAGGTGCACAGTGTTGTGCATGTATTTCATTATACAAGTGTACATCTACATGTACATGTAATTGTACATGGTGATGTATTTATTTTGATGCACTTGTATCTTGCAGCAGTTGCCAGGATTTGTAAATGTCCTCACAGCTGCTGACATACCACAAGGAGGGCAGAACAATTTCCTCACTGTCATAGGGCTCCACCCAGAACCAGTAGGTTGGATTACTCGAGCATTCTTGTCATCAGCACTATTCTTGCATACAATTAATAATATTTGCCCAAAATATACACATGTACATGTACATGTGCATGTATGTGCTTTTGCACAATGATTGTACAAACATTTCATGAATATACCATGTACATGTACATCATACACACGTGCACTGTACATGTAGATCTTTGCTACGACATTCTCTGAGTATGCAGGTCAAGCTGTTGCTATTGTCCTGGCAGGTGGGTGCCATCATGCCTTAAGAAAGCTGCCAGTATTAACTTACATGTATACATGTGTGCTTTGGCTTGTACAGATACACAGGAGTATGCAAATGCCATTGCACGCAGTGTAACAGTGAACTACCAGAATGTAAAGAAGCCCATTTTGACCATCCAAGACGCAATAGCTGCACAGTCATTCTTCCCTTCCCCTGGTCCTCCTATAGTTCAAGGAAATGCTAAAGGTTATGTACACAAGCATGTACATGTACATGTACAAATGTACATGTATTTGCACTCTATAACTATAATCATGTACATGCATGTGTAAGTGTTTTATTTATATGCATGTACATATTGTGTGCATAAATGTATATACATACTTGTACACATGTACTTGTACATGTAGATGTACCACATTTGTATGCACTACAATGTATGCACATGCATGCATACATGTACATATGTACATGTATACTCTAATTTGGTAATAACATGTTCAATATTAACAATGAAGTGCAGTAATTGTGCGGAATTATGTACGTTGTTGTACATGTACATGTACATGTACCTGTGTGCTTTATTTAGAGAAATCACAATGTGCTATCCCTGTCACTACAAATACATGTACATGTATTTGTTTGTGTTTGATGAAAACAGCTCACAAACTTTTAAGTGTTACTCATCAGCACGGCAAAAGACTGTATCGGATCCACATAATGCACACTGTACAAGGGCGTAGACAAGGGGGGGGGGGGGGGGGGGGGCAGGGGGAGCTTTAGCCTCCCCCCAGATTTTTGCAGTTGAGTTATTAAAATTTCTGAAGTCGTCAATTGTAAAGCGCGCGCTATTCAATAGAGTTGCATGTGACGCCACACTCGTGTAGGCCTATTACAATTGCATCACACACTTGTAATTGTTTAGAAACGTTGTTACAATATTAATGTCATAAGCGCATTACATCACGTATAGAATAACTAATCAAATAAGATATAATGCAACTACTCCAGTAGGTGTATTTATTTATTTTGCTCTGAAACAAAAAAATCCTGAAATGAGTAAATGTAGTGTAGCCTAACCCGAGACCCGAACGCGCAGCGTCAAGCTGACGGTCAGTTAGGACTATACCTATTCACTGATACACAATTGAATACAATGGGTACAAAACTCTACCTTATATACATGTACTGTAATACAATAACTAGTTCAGCCAGTCTACAACCGGTTTAGCCAGTCTTTTGGCCATGCGCAGATAGAATAGTCCAAAGGTCACTACACCGACACCGACTATCTGGACTATAATCCCCACACTAATACATCTCTGAACGTACGGATTTTTTTTCCAGCCATTGTGTGCAGACCTGCCAGAAGGTACCACTGCGGAAGCGCAAGATGGAAAAGCACTGGGAGGAGGAACCGGAGCCTTTGCCTTAAAAAAAAAAAAAAACACACTTCAACATGTTGCAGCCGTACAACAAGAGGACTCCCCTGCCCTGTAGTTCTCAGGTCCACTATGGCCTCCCCTAGTCTGGGGACCAGACCATATATGAGAATATGGGTCTGGTGGCGTCCCATAGAAGGTTTTGTGCCAGAGGAATGTAATTATCCTGCAGTCCGCAGATTGCTGATTAACGTAATTTCATTCATTGCAGCTTATTGTGGGCATTCCTACATGTATTGTATCGAGGAATGTTAGGAAATGTAATTTAGCATTAATTGAGAAATACTAATCATACATGTATTCTCATACGGCTAAGAGTACATAGTGAGGATATTACAATCACAATATCTGTAGTGGATCAAATAAACATGGTAGTACAAAAAAACACATCGATTTCCCTCTGCCTGTTGGTAGCGATACAAAGGTGTCGTTTCCAGCTATTATGCTCTGTACTGCGTCGCGCTGCTCTTTTCTAAGCGTTACACTCATACTTTTTGCTTGTCTGGTCTAAAGCATAATCCAACCTGTCGTCACTGTTAGCTATTGCCATGATCGGAACGCCCATAATCACATGCCAAAAATTTACGTCAATTAGCATTCCTGTGGTACTGACTCATTTTGAGGCACCTGGCACAAAACCTTCTTCCACAAGACCCATATTCCCGCCTCCCCAAGACTGGTAACAATAGCACTTTGTTCTTTTGAGAGTCAATGCCAATTGCAAACAGAGTTACTGGTGTAGCTATATACCTTATGGAGAAAGCGGTCCTAACAGCAGCTACTTCACATCCTTTATTGTGGTATTTCATTCCCAGTGACAGTGAGACTTGTATTAAGTTATGCAGCTTAAATTCAGAGCCTCCTTTTTGCACCACTAAACTACTACACCAGAATTGCAATGTGCGGAGTAATAGCATGCACATATGAGGGTGAGGAGTAAGGGCTTGTGTACAATAACATGGAAGTGTGGAGTAAGCATGCACTGCTCCCAGTCTCCTGTTTCTGGGACCTTCTCTCCCATTATAGGGGAGGAATTGGGATTTCTTTCCCCATGAGATCTGGTGGCCTCTGTGGAAGAGAGCAATGTGTGAAGTAGTCACTGTTACCATCTCACACCCTTGCCGCTTTTCCTTTGCCCTTTGCGGCAATTCTCCTCCTCTGTTCTTCCTGTTAGGGTTAGGGTTAGGTTGTACTCCAAACATTGTCAAAAATGCATATGTCATATGACTGAACCCAAAACATTGCTGCTCAACTGGAAGTACGAATCAATCCCTACAGATTGCACCTTATGAATAATTAATGCATACATCATTAGCACATACATGTATTTACATCACGTCAACACGGGCACATCAAATCTAGGAGCATCTATCAATACTAGTCAAACTACATATAAAAATACTATGAATGTAGATACAGAAACACACAAACTATATCCAAACAAAACAACATCTTGCAAACTACACATGTAGTGTCTCTAAGTATAGAATCGAACGCTGCATGATTAATTGGCCCATGTGTCTCCCGCCACATGAATTCATCCACCCTTCATTGATTAGAACCTCTTTTTGACCTGGCTCCAGTAGCTTTCAGCTTTCAATGTTTTGGGTGTGTGTACCATCCGTCCTATTCACAAATTCAAGTGAATGATTAACTGTTTGGTGTGCAGGTTGCACCCAAAACCACAGCTAGGACCGTCCTTTATTAGACATGGGAGCAGACCTCTGGAAGCCATTGGGGTCATTCTATGGCAGAACACCCAGAGGGCATGCTATTTTGGCACCACACCTTCTCAGATTTGGTTTATATTTTTATTATATTAGGGAAAGTACTGATGCCAATTATCACCTTTGTATCTCTATCAGATATTGCGAAGATTGATTTTTAAGTATTTATTACTATTATTACCCTAACATGTTAAAAAATTCGTATCTTTTGAACTGTTGGTCATGGAGTGACATAGAAGGTATCATTGGGAAGCCAAAACCATGGTTCATAACACCATTGTGCTATATTAGGTATTCAATAAAGTTAATTAACCAATAACGTGTGATGCAATGTTTAGCAGCTTATGGATAAAAAGGGACAAGTTATTCTACAATGGTATTATATTTACATAATAGTGTTGTCATAATTAAGTATAAATATTAAAAACTTGGGTTGGCTAATATTATACATCAAGAACCTAAACATGGGAAGTAGCAGCACTTCATAGACAAAAGCATAATAAAATTCATTGTTTTGACAATGCACCACATAAAAGGATAACAATGTTATGCATGTATTCCTGCAGCAACTTACATGTAGGAAAAAGGTAAATGTCAGGGGGCCCCTACAAATACATTTTATCCCAAAGACTACGAGCTCTTTAAGCTTTTTTGAGTGATTCACGTGAAAGGGTGTATCCTCTTGAACTGGTCAAGCTAGGTGGGTCAATGGTGCAAAGGATATCTCTTTCCTCAATCCAGCATGTGTCATCTACTTCATGGAAAACAAACTTGTTCATAGGGCAACTGGGGTGCATGAACTTGATTAAAAGGTCTCCAAACTCTTCAGAAATATCTTTACTATACCATACCACACCTTATATGCGTGCTACATAGTTTCCTTTGGCCACATCATGAATGTCAAACAATGCTGACTGCTCTGGCCCTTGGTCCAGAGGAAACCGCATGCACTGCCAAAGTAGTTGTGGATAGGGGAACATATCTATGATACCTCTGAGTACCTTTGAGGGTGTGGCATTCACTGAACCATTGCTGCAGTGCTGCATCTACTTCCTGTATAGTTTCATTACTTACAAAGTGAAAATGCACACCATGTATGTTGTCCCTGCAAAATGCAAACATATCTTGAGGGATAAGGATTTGAAACGGGTCCCTGAAGACTAGCATTAAGGGTAAGCCGTTTTGCTGTTCCACCAATCCCATCACATGCAGTTTTACCATGTGATGTGGCAAAGAAATGCCACTCTGCAAGCAATCCCTTATGGTGACACTGGTTAATAATATTATAACGATTTTTATATTGCCCTGCACAACCATCTGAATAGTAGTGTCCTTTTGTAAGGGAAGGATGGGTTACTTTTATGTTATCCAGCAGCTTTTTCTGAAAAGCATAGACAGTAGCTGTTGTATGAACTGGTGTCACCAACCATGCAGTAGCTTTCAACACTAAGGAAGTAGGGGCAACCAAAAGTATATATGGCTTCATGCTTTGTTGTGCTTACATTACAACCACAATTTATTCATAGCAGCTTGTTAAGCAAGTAAAAAAAAATAACACTACAGTTTGTGAAATTCAGTACTTAATAACCGTAGATATAGCCAGTTCAATTTTGATCTGAAAAAAATCTCCGATGATACAGTTTTCTTATGTATTATTAATTACACTGAAAGGTTTTGTCCTTTTAACCTGACATGTGCTGCAAATGAAGAAAATCAATTATGAGTTAATTAACCTAATAAAATTATTAATTTTATTGGATAATGAAATATTTCATTGATTTAGCTTCTCGGTAATACCTTGCACTAAATTATGTGACATATACTGACAGAGATGTTAGCAGTCAAAGATGCAGGGTCAGTGATATAAATATGATGATTAGTTGACAATATCTTGCAATCAGATAATGCTAATGAGGTGATAATGCATTTGGTTACTTTCCCAATCATGGTGAACATGTGTACTTGAATTCATACAAATCTGAGATGGTGTGGTGCCTTTGACTGGGTGATCTGTCATAGATTGACCCATTGATAAACGTCTACAGTTGTATTGGGGGAGACTTGAGAGCTTTTGGAAGCATCCAGTTCAGGGTTTTGCCTCGACTAAGAATGTATGAACATCAACCATTTCTGCAAGCTCAACTTCAAACGTGTAAATGGTGTGGGCAAACTCTCATATGGTTGTCACACAATGGCTTTAGAGGTTTCACCAAAGCTTATACATGTACATGTACATTTGGGTGTATATGTACATGTACATGTACCTATGTGTCATTAATCATTATGCAAATAAAACCGTCGATCATTTAGCAGTGCCTGGAGACAATTAATTCTTTATGACACTGACACTATGAAAACCATTTTGCATGTAATATAATTCTTGTAAAGACTGGTATATGTACATGTAAATGGTACAAAAGTTACAGATGAAATACATGTGCTTGTAGCAAAAAAAAAATCAACAGCTCTTACATTATTTACACACACTCATCCCTACCATGTATGCTTCAGTATTGTACCTCCACTTACAGATGCCATAGCAGCATCAGCGCACATCATCACTGGGGACATCTCATGTGGTGCACAATACCACTTCCACATGGAAACCCAGGTACTGCAACATGCACTAGAAATGTATTCTTGTTGTGTGTACATGTGTACATATGCATTTAGGTTGGGGGATTTGTTTTGATTGTACAATTACAGGATATACATGTATCGTTAGACCATACAGTGTGTACACATTTACTTGTACATGTACATATGGGAAACACATGAATTAATACTACACTGCAATTAATACAGTCTGTGCATGTAGATGTACATGTACTTTTACCTCTATGCAGACATCACTGTGTATTCCTGAGGATGATGGCTACACAGTGCACAGCTCCACTCAGTGGACGGACCTCACCCAATCTGCTGTGGCCACTGTGCTGGGCATCCCTGTCAGCAGGTAGTGTGGTCACCTCATACCATGTACTGTACATGTGTACATGTACATGTGTACATGTTTATAAAACGAGAGGTTCAATGTAAAATGGAGGGCATAATGTACATTGATTCATTCAATAGTACATGTAGCAACCAACTGAACAAATGTGCTCAATGTACATGTCCATGTACATTGTACATGCACATAAGTACTATCAGCATCTCTCATGATCTTGTTCATGCAGGGAAATTGGCTTGGCTGTATAGCAATGGCATGGACAAAATATAGAATTGCTTTGTAAATGACCAATACAGTGGGCCAACCTGCTATGAAGTGCATGTGTACATGTACATGTACATGTCGTGGTAACCTTTTGCTTGTGTTCTGGCCCTTGTAGTGTTGATGTCACAGTGAAGCGTGTGGGTGGTGCTTATGGTGCAAAGATCACCAGAAGTCCCCAGATTGCTGCTGCATGTGCCCTTGGAGCCTATAACACCAAGAGGTTAGTTATTACACCAAGAGGTTAGTTATTACACCAAGAGGTTAGTTATACGTATACAGGTACACATTGTGTGGTGTAGACAGTTGTATAATGAATTGTTTTGTACTAACGACTGTTATAGCCTACATGTATATTATACTGTACATGTAAATAAGCTTTGCATTTGGAGATTCCACCCCATATATGGATAGAAGTGAGATCTTATGGCCTTCAGCTGATTTGGCTTACCAATTTAATAATGTAACTACATGTAGATGTGGGCAAAGCGTAAAATGACACATTACTGCACACACGTGTGTCAAAGTGCTTCTAGTTGGTGTATGTACATGTACACTGTGTACATGTACATGTACCTTTATGTACACTGTGTACATGTACATGTAGTTGTGAGCTTGCCAACACAAGCTCATGTGGTGATGGATGTTTGTTTTTCCAGAACAGTAGCAATGTTTTACAGTTATGTATACATGTGTGTACATCTACATACATGCATGATTTGTGTGCATATGCAGGCCTGTTCGTATGCATATGGACATTGACACAAACATGCAGATGATAGGGAAACGAGAACCCTACTATGCTACCTTTACGGTAAGGCCCAGGAATGTAGGAATGTGCTTAGAAGTCTCATATGTTGCATGTTGCCTTTTCAGGTTGGCTGTACTGATAGCGGTGTTATCAATGGCATTGAAATGACGGTGTACAATGATGCTGGTTGCTATGGCAATGATAGCAGCGTGCAGGCAGCACTGACAACAATTGATAATGGTGTGTGAATGTGTGGTGTGTGGTATGTGTAAGTGTGTGCATGTGTGGTGTGTGGTATGTGTAAGTGTGCATGTGTGGTGTGTGTAATGTGTGTGCATGCGTGGTGTGTGTAATTGTGTGTGCATGTGTGCATGTGTGGTGTGTGTGTGCATGTGTGATGTGTACAATGTGTGTGCATGTGTGTTGTGTACAATGTGTGTGCATGTGTATATGTGTTGTGTGTGCACGTGTGGTGTATCTTATAAACTGTGTGTGCATGTGTGGTGTGTGTATATGTATGTGTGCATGTGGGGTGTGTGCAACTGTATGTGCATGTGTGGTGTGTGTAATGTGTGCATGTATTTGAGAATTGAATACAAATTGCATATTCATGTGCATGTTTACAGGTAAATGTAAATGTACATGTACACGTACATACATATACATGTACACGTACATACATGTACATGTACACGTACATACATGTACATGTACACGTACATACATGTACATACTGTACTTGTTTACATACATGTACATGTTCATGCATTGGCTGGTAAGGGGAAGTTGTTGTTTCATGTACATGTAGCAAAGGTGTAATATGATGCAGCTGGCATGAGTGTGCCTTGTGATGGCACATATGCTTACCTCCCTTGTAGCATACTTTGTTCAGAACTGGTTGGTCACACCGGTGACCTGCAAGACACACACTGCTAGTAATACTTCCTGCCGCTCACCAGGTACAGTGCAGTGTGGTTATGGACGTTCCACTTATAAGGTGTTCAATTATACGTGTACATGTACGTGTACATGTAGGTATTTGTACTACTTGTTGTACATGATTCATGGGTTGATAGTGTCTTTAGCATACATGTAGCAAGGGTCTATGTCACGTCACGTACATGTACATGTACAACTTTAGTTCCCAAAGATGTCAGCTACTTGTACTTCTAGTGTCTAACTGGCTATATACATGTACATGTATCATGCAAGCAGGGCTTTGTTGTATGGCAACAATAATGGCAAAAGGAATAAGGTTTGCAACAACTTATGATTTGGTCTAGCCAAACCAATCATGCTGGATAAATCGCTAAATGATAAATTAATACATGTAAAAATCATGTGTTTCTGATGGCAACATCTTACATGTACATGTATTTGGTACAAGGATGCTGAATAGGAAGGTGTTGCCATCAGAGACCCAAGGCTATCAACGAATTGATTGTCACTTGGAAGAACCAGTGAATGCTTTCACAAATGCATATGAATTGTAGCCTTTTAAAATTTTGAAGCTTCAAGTACAAGTTGCTGTATAAAGGAGTTACAAATGCTGACATCAAATTACGTACACATGCACACAAAAAAAATTGACTTGAAGCCAATACTAATGTACATGTACAGTACATGTAACGTGACTTTTTATAGGCCACTACTGTATGGGCTTACATGTGTGTAATGGAGAGCATACATTACATACATTTTGTACATGTGTAGAGTGTATGTGTTGTACACAAAACTACTCTATACTGTACATCAATTAGTAATGAATACTTGCACATTTGTACATGTTTTGTATCAATTAACTGCTACTATTTTTGTTTAGGAACCCTTCCGGGAATTTTTATCATGGAGTCACTTATGGATTATGTAGCAAAGTCGCTCAACCTGGATGTTGAACAGGTTAAACTGGCTAACCTGTACCAACAAGGCCAGGTAATTACACGTCGTACAACTGTACCTACATGTACAATATCTGTTTAATTCAAATTCTACCCCTGTTCTGACTACATCTGAAACTTTCTTACTATACATTGTATATATACATGTGTACACATATGTACATGTACCTGTTTAAACAATGTGTCAAGGTACCGTGCATGCACTGATGTCCCATCTCCCTTTCAAGGTCACACCTTACAACATTCCTCTGAACTATTGCAGCATTGGTGGAATTTGGGATCGTGAGTTTTCACTACCATACATGTATACATGCAAATGTGATTAGCACTCTTGGCATACTTTGGTTTGCATTGAGATGGTTTTTTATAATTTTTCTGCAGAGCTGTATAAATCTGCTGATGTCAGTGTTAGAAAACAAACAGTTTCTGAATTTAATCAGGTACAGTGATTGTACACATGTTCGTATGGAATGATAGCTTTTTGATAGTCTGTACACAATAAAGGTGGAAATTGGTATGGGGAATTACATGTACATTCATGTACATATGTAATGTACATGTACATGTGTAAGACAATTTGAAAAATGAAGCATCAGCCACCTGAGGAGGAGTGATAGCAAAGTTAAATGGGGCAGCAACATGTTATTAGGAACATCACTCATATTTGTACATATGCATTTATTTATGTGTACTATGGACATACACATGCATACATGTATTGGTATTGCATTCATGTACATGTAACAGTGACAACTGGAGATGGGATTACACAACACTAATCCCCAAAAGCTTTGTTGTCCATACACACGAGAACAGTTGCCCATCATTCCACTGTTCAGTACTGTGACTGGTCCGGTGTTTTGAGTTGCACAGTTTTGGTGGAGCAGGTGTTGTAGCTCCCTCTTGTCAGTGTGTTAGACTAACCGGGTCATTGGGGATTAATTATTAACATGGAATTGCAAAGAAACAAAAATCACCCATCCATACATGTACATGTCCAATGTGAAAGGCATTTTGTTAAGTTCCGTCTTTGTCAAAATACATGTACATATGTATGTACATTTACGCGTACATGTATTTGTATATGAACTGCACATTGTTGTTAAGTTGACCTTAGTGAAAATTTATTCAGTACCTGTGTATTTAGCATGTAAGGGTGTTCTGGTACTACATGTATGCTGTATGCTTCTCCTTAGCTACATGTACATGTATGAAGTCAAGTACATGTACATGTGTAGTTGCAACACTTGAATAAACATGTTAAACAATACTTGGATATTTACGTGTACAGTGTGTATGTACATGTATGTCAATTTATGATAACTGGAAGCAAATGATTGGAGGTATTTTGACGCTCCTACAAACAGTTTGATAATGATGGGAAAAATTTGGTTCTACATGTACACTTGTACTTGTTAACTGCTTTTCTTGGTGTTTCCTTTATGTGCGTACATGTACACGTACCTGTAGGTTGAATTGTATGTACAAATGTACAAATGTATGTTCAATCATTTATTTTGTTTAAAGGCTAATCGCTGGCGGAAAAGGGGTATCAATGTGGTCCCCCTGAAGTTTGGGTTAGGCTGGAACGGTGCTCCGTACACTGTGCTGGTGAGCATTTATGCCACTGATGGGACTGTGGCTGTGACCCATGGTGGAGTGGAGGTGGGGCAAGGCATCAATACCAAGGTAGGCCTCCTGTTGCTATGCTACAGGTGCCTCGCTTATTAAGACTGGTTAATCGATCAGGTTGCTCAAGTTGCTGCTCGCACTCTGGGCATTCCCTCCATTGATATGATCAAGATCAAACCTTCCAACAGCCTGACAAATCCCAATGGAATGACCACAGGTGGAAGCATTAGCAGTGAACTGGCATGTTTGGTAGGTTTTTGTTCATTTTTAAAACTTGTTCTAAGTTACATGTATGTGAAGTTTACATTTTCGTCTGCATGTAACTGTAGCAGAGTGTAATACAGTGCATTTACGCGTGTGTACTTAATATTTATTGTACTGAATGTCACCAGGTCATCATCAGCTGTACTGTTGTCTCTCTCCTATTGCCTCACAAATAACCCTTGTACCGTAACCCTTGGATCCCTTTGACAACACATGTATTATTGCCATGGTGTAAGGGTTGGCTATGCATGCACGACATCTACACTGTAACATGGACTCACAAAGAAAGCAAGCCTACTTACAGGCCAGATGTTTGGACACCTCAGACTTTGTGTGTTTACTCTTATGGCTGTACCACCCTTTTGTGTGTTGGCTGTGTTGAGCCACTTTGTAATAAATACGTGTACATGTACAGTACATGCATGCTTGGTCATTGTATGAATTATGATGTTTTGTACATGTACTTTCAGGGAGTACTAAACGCCTGCACTGAATTGAAAAAGAGAATCACTCCTATTCAACAAGTCATGGGAAATCCTACATGGGTGGAGCTTATCCAGAAGTGCTATTCAGTTGGAATAGACCTGTCATCCAAACAATTGTGAGGGCTTTGTGTACCCCTGTATGGTACAACGTGTGTACCCCTGTATGGTACAACGTGTGTACCTCTGTATGTTATGTACATGTACATGTATGTGTACCCCTTATACATGTGTACACTTCACAATTACATTTTGTACTTACAATGTATCCATAGCACCTATGAAACAACAGACTTTGCGTTTGCATACTTTTCATATGGTGCAACATGTGCAGAAGTGGAGCTGGATGTGCTGACTGGAGAGACACAGGTCATTCGTGTGGATACCCTGTATGACTGTGGAGAGAGGTAAGGATACAGAAGTGTACATGTACTACATGAGTAGTAGTGTACATGTATACAGTGTATATTAGTGGTCACATTATTCGTGTGCGTTTTAGCGGATTTTCAGTATGGTGAAAGTACCACTCACTAATGCCATCAAAGCAGCATGTACATGTATGGTGTCACTGAAGTACAGTAGCAGTAAAATAAAATGTACAATGTAGGTCTGAGTCCATTTGCTTGAGTTAAGGCTTGTGAGTCGTTGTATCCAACAACCACTTCATAAAATAAGGCCTGTAAATGTATGTCAAGTTATTACTTAGTAATGTACATTTACATGTTGATTAAAATTTAAATTAAATTTGTATTCATTGAACAAAATGGTGAATAAATATAATTTTCAAGTACATGTGTACATGTAAACTGTCCAATTATAAAATTTGAAATCCATATGCAATACATTTTTTTCTCTTAGCATCAATCCTGACATTGACGTTGGCCAAGTGGAGGGTGCATTTGTGATGGGCATGGGTTATTGGCTGACTGAGAGTTTCTCCTATGACCCAGACTCAGGGCAACTGCTGACCCACAACACATGGGTAAGGGGGAGTGTGGTATGCTTGCTAAGATGGTTAGTTAACCTTGTTGTCGTACATGTACAGGAATATAAGCCTCCATCATCACAAGATATTCCAATCGACTGGCGTGTGGAGTTGCTAAAGAACGCACCTAATCCAATTGGAATACTGCGCTCCAAGGGTATGCATAGGCTGCATGTCTGTTAGGCTAGGCTGAATGTAGTGGCAGATGTACATGTACGTGTACGCCCACAGCACACCCACCCCTGTGATGTAATTACTACACTTTGTATTATTCAGTCCCACAGTTTTTGTCAAGAGCTACCTGTATCAGCTTGACATGTACTGTACATGTACACTTGTACTTGTAGCTTGTTAAGTGTTCATTCATTGTTGCCAGTTGTTGAATTTTGAGAGCAACATGTATACATGTAGTTGAGCATACGAGTAGTCTCAGAGGAGGCGTGGCCTTCCATTTGCATTCGTTCAAGTGGTACAACTGTACTCCAGTAGCAGCGATGATGGACTTTGGCCAATGGATAATAGCCTGGCAAATAACGTGCAGCAAAATGTAGTCTGAGGGCACAGTTGGCGGTGCTGCATGGGAGGGCGGGGTACCCCTCCCTCCCATGCAGCTACATGTACATGTATCCCCCGGGGGGTATGGCAGAGTGCTGTAAGCTCACCCATATATACTCCGGAAAGCAACACTGTTTGCGTAGAACAAAACTCCAATGTACTGTATGCAAAAAAAGCCGATGGGGTGCATGGGTCATCGTGGAATTGTTCTTGTTTTTTTTTTTTAAGGGGGTCTCATGCGTGTGTATTCGTAATCTCTGCAGCCTGTGGGGAACCTCCGCAGTGTATGAGCTGCTCAGTCCTCTTTGCCGCAAAGCGAGCTGTTGAGAGCGCCAGGGCAGAGATAGGGCAGCAGGACGTCATCGCTTTGTGTAAGCTTTATGACTTTTCTCACATGTGCCTTGAAAACATTGTTTCAATACATGTAGCTGGTCCTGCTACTCCAGAGGTGATTCAGCAGTGCTGTATGGTGGACCCTTCACAGTTCTTTTTTTGAGACATCCTTTGCTATTGTACTTACAAGTACATATTGTACCATACATGTATTTTTGTTATACGATTACATGTCTAATGAGATTGCATGTAACTACCTTATCCTGAGCAACGGCCATTGTTTCTGTTGTTGATGATGTGAGAGCCCGAAGTATGTGTGGGTGTAGTGGTGTGGTGTACATATGGATTTAGATGTGTACATGTGGGTGTATTGGTGTACATGTACGTGTGGGTATATGTGGGTGTAGTGGTGTATATGTGGGTGTAGTGGTGTACGTGTGGGTGTAGTGGTGTACGTGTGGGTGTAGTGGTGTATATGTGGGTGTAGTGGTGTATATGTGGGTGTAGTGGTGTATATGTGGGTGTAGTGGTGTACGTGTGGGTGTAGTGGTGTACGTGTGGGTGTAGTGGTGTACGTGTGGGTGTAGTGGTGTATATGTGGGTGTAGTGGTGTATATGTG
The DNA here is from genome assembly GCA_949361645.1 of Spongilla lacustris. Classification (NCBI taxonomy): domain Eukaryota; kingdom Metazoa; phylum Porifera; class Demospongiae; order Spongillida; family Spongillidae; genus Spongilla; species Spongilla lacustris. The sequence continues at coordinate 7,306,595 of OX442416.1, read as the reverse complement.
GGTGTAGTGGTGTATATGTGGGTGTAGTGGTGTACGTGTGGGTGTAGTGGTGTATATGTGGGTGTAGTGGTGTATATGTGGGTGTAGTGGTGTATATGTGGGTGTAGTGGTGTACGTGTGGGTGTAGTGGTGTACGTGTGGGTGTAGTGGTGTACGTGTGGGTGTAGTGGTGTATATGTGGGTGTAGTGGTGTACGTGTGGTGTAGTGGTGTATACGTGGGTGTACATGTACTGATCTGTAAAAGATTAGTGTACCTCCATGTCATGCAGTTTAACCTAGCCTGTACAGCTGTAAAACCAAATGACCAAATTAAAATTGACTACGACGCGGCGGTACGTGTGTTCGAATTGGTTACCTCATAAATTAAAGACCTAATGGTTACCTTCATGAACATACTCTATACGCATGCATATGATCAATTTATCTAGTTGGGCGTATATATATAGCCCAACCTTCACGCGCGTTTCCGCCACAACGTAGCTACGTATCATATACTAGCTGCTAATTATAAACATAAACCAATGCAAGAAAATCAATTTAATTGCGCTATCTCGATCACTAACAGCATTGGTTGACGAGACTACCAGTTTGCTCTAAACGAGCGCGCGCTTCATTCTTTGAGCGTATTGGCATTCGGAGTTCTCGTCAGCTAGCTATGGGCTTATTGATGAAGCATTTTATTTTTGGACCGCGACGTCGCAATCCGGATCCGGCGTATACGTACCGGTTCCACGCGTTGACCGTATGTTTTAACATGCATGCATGCATGTGATAACTGACGTCACGAATCTATAAATACACCTAGACGTAACAAACATGCATATGCAAGCAAATAATAGGCCTATAGCTATTTACGTCCATGTTGACTATTGTTCAGGTTCTATTCAATGACCAACGGCGTTGTGTTTTTGGGCGTCAAGAGTGCTTACCCGCCAGGTGAAGATATAATCGTCAACTTTGAGCTTAAGGGCGAGGTAACAACTACTTCGCGGGACTGGTTGGGATTGTTTCGAGTTGGGTGGACCTCCAGCAAAGAGTACTACACGTTTGTGTGGGTGCCCTCACCCATCATTCGGTCCGATGTGAAAGTCGTATTCACTGGTCGTACGCTCCCCCCAGCTGATGACGGACAGAGATACCAATTCGGTTACATTAGTCGCGACAATGTTGTGTACGGATCAAGCACACCTTTCACGTTCACTACGGCTGCCTGTGATGACGTTATTGCTGTGGATATCATCGACGAGGGGGCTGAGGAAAGCAGCATCGTGGAACTACGTATGAGGGAAAGCCCCTGGGGAATTCAAAGGTGTGTTACTGGGGAATGTACCAGCGCTGCTGGTTCTACGGGAGTGTCTAACGGGCAGTCAGGTGATGAAACGAACGCACAGCAGGCGGCCGAGCGCGAAACCGAGAGAAGGTTGACACTAGATACACAACACACGTGCACGAGGGACGACGGTAAGGTGGCTGCGGAACAGATGGAGGGCCTAGTAACGAAGTTCAGGGACAGAATAGACCTGCTGGAGGAAACGCAGAAAACCTTCTTATCGGCAATGGAGACAAGTGCGCAGCGCCTCTCCGCGGAGAATATGCTACTAAAGGAGTGGGTTTTGTCGCATGGCGGTGAGATGTTGGCGCTAAGGGAGAGGCTGGAGAACGAGGAGTACCTTAGGGCAAAGATGGAGCACCAGCTATTGGCCGTCCAACGGGAGTTGGCTGCAGCTAAGTCGTCGCACTTACCACCAACTCGAAAAGATAACCAAATAGAGAGCAGCACTGATGTCCCAGGGTGCAGCACGTCTCCTTCAGTGATCAATCAGAATGCAAAGGAGGCTTTGCAAATTGCGTATGAAAACATTGAGAAGTATTACCGTGCATCTTGTGTCGAATTGGAAGCATGTACGGTTAGTTTACGTGAAGCAGAAATCAAACTAAGTGTTGCAGAGAAAAGATGCGGCGAATTGGAGGCATGCGTTGAACGAGTGCAAAAAGAACGTGATTCAAAAGCACAGGAACTCGCTACAATTAAACGCAGACTACGTTTGGGTGATGAGGATATCCGTGTAAAGGAACTTGAGCAAAAAGTACAGGAAAGTGAGAATAGGTGTGCACTACTGGCCTCTCAGGGAGCTGACCGTGAGGAACAGTACAAGCTTAAGATCAGGGAGCTAGAGCGTCAGTTGGAGGCAAGCAGAATAAATGTAGAAGCCTCTCAAAAGATTGATACCTCTGACCAAGGTTCTCACACAGTGAGGCAATGTCCAGTCTGTGGGATGCATTTTCCAACCCGTATGCTTCAAACTGAGTTTGAACGACATGTACAAGCACATTTCATAGTTGCACAATAAAAACAATTTTAATTTTGTGTATGTCGGCCAATATTAATGTTGACTGACACCTATAGCTTAGTGATGCAAATAGGTGCAGTGCATGTATGTGAATGGGTGGAATACCCTCTTAGACCATGACCATTGTACTTATACGTTAATTGATACAACTGTCACATACATGTATAGTGACATAATAATTATTAGCAGATTACAATTAGAAGTACATGCATATGTTTAGTATATAATATATTTCTGAGGAAATTCTGCATGCGGGTCAAATATTGTCAATCAAATTGAATTGGCTAATTATAAGGTTCCACATGTCACAACTGAACTACGCAGTCATTGTATTTGTAACCTTATTGTACTGTGCTCTGTTATAAAGTCGTGTGTTCTCAACAAAGTGCTATAGCTATTATAATAGGCAACAAGTTGCATGCATGCATGCAAATATGCATAATCATGCTGAGTTATAGTACACATCAGTGCATGCGATGAAAAATACATGTATACAATGTCTCATACGCATGCGTGCATGGACAGGGAATTCACGGTATATATATAGCATCTTGTATGGTATATATGGCATTCAGGTTTTGAGTAAAGAGAGTACTCGTGGCACGCAGTGCTCTCTTTACTCAAAACCTTTTCAAGTGCACTTTCTTGAAAGCTAGACTAAGTGTCTAGATGATGTAGGGAAACGAAGTGATTTTTTAGGGAAAGCCACTTGACATGCAGAACAAGTTTTACATGTTCTCGACATGCTATGTGCATGGTAAAATCTTACCCCTTCCCGGCAAGGGTTTTACACGTCACATCAAAACCATGGCAATTATTGTGTACTAATCACTATTCTGACACATGCACCATGCATGTTTATCTGTTAGCATAATGTAAACATGCTTGCACCTAATGTCTATTTGCACCTATGCACAGGTGTTCACAGTTCTCTGCACTACATAAGCTATTTGATAGATGAGCAATGTTATGGATTTTTTTTTACATATTATGCACTTGTGGAATATCTTGAGTGGACAATAATACAATTTTTTTTTTGCTATACAGAAATGGTGTACTATGAAGTGCTGAAAATAGGACGTGAATAGCGCAAACCGTTCAAAAGATATAGCGGTTTGAATTAGATGCTATATACATGACATTGTATATATAAAAATTCACAATAGAACGTTCCATATATATTGCGGTCCATGTCCGCATTTTGGTGGAGCCATCCAGCAATGACATTAAATGTAGGTAAACTTTACCCGCCTATGGTAGTCTCACGTGCCATGACGGCACAAATAATATACATGTATATATGTATCATCTTGTTGCTACAGTGTTTGAAAGGATTTGGATTTGACTTGAAGGCGATTGTACAGTCTGTGGTGCACATGTAAAGCCAGAGAAACCACATATGTTTATTCCAACCAGTTATGTATAGTACTTCCTCTGCTAACTGACACATTAAGGACCAACAGTAATTTCCATCCTGCTAAATTGCAAAGGCTCCAATAGTGGGGATTGAGCAGTTCAATTCAATATATGTATATATAGATGCTTATGCCTCTATCTGAATGGCAGAGCTTCGCAATAGAACTCCGCATGCATGCTTAGTGCAGGGGCCAATTCTGTGATCGTTATGAGTAGGCTCTATCCTGAGCTTATCAAGGTCCCCTCGATTATACATCATAAAGATCCATGCATGCAGAGTGGTAAGTGAGCCCGCAATGTCTTAGCAAGTCTCCATCAGAGCCACCTGGATAAGAGTTGGAGCATGCTCCATGGATGATGCACTGCTTATATAGAGAGCTAAAAGTTGTGGGTGTATCTATTGCTACAGAGTCAGATGACTTTCCTGATAAAGCTGCATGTGGCACACTGGAGTGTGGTACACACTTAATTATACAGTGATATGACCAGTTTAGAATCAATTCAAATGCAAGCTGCACAACAAATGTGTATACACATGGATATGTCGACGTGTAATGCAATTACTGATCAGGGGGGTGCTGACAAGTACTTGAATATCTTGAAACCAATTTATACTTACGACTACTTATCCGTAAACCAAACCTCCATGAATTGGTCGCCAGTTTTGATGGCGTTGTCGTATATGGTCGTATAGTAGTAGGCTTCAGAAAAGGTCACTCCATCTCTGCTCAGTGCGCCAGCTAACTTTTCAGCCTGCTCGATCATAATTTGGTCGCAAAGAGGCCCACTGTACTCGGTCACGTAAGCCATCACCGCGGGCATGTCGACGACAGCTAAGGAAGCTCCCTCGCAGTCGATTGGGAAGGGTGTAGAGATGGGCGGTGCCTTTATAGCCGGTACGTGCATCAGCACTTGAAACGTATTGTCGCAAGTAGGACCTTGACCCGGCACGATTTTAGTAACTATCGGGACGCCGGCATTTGTGCCTGCCCGGGAATCCGTACCAAGCAGACGACCAATCCCCGCTTCTGTGGCGTCTTTCCAGCTCGTCCCCAGTACAGTAGTACCGATCCACTTGGATTCGTTGTAGGACCTCACCTCGTATCCATCTCTCTTATTCGATGCGACGCAGATCGGACCGTCACTCCTTTTTAACTGTGTCCAGCCACGTACTAGCGCCATTACCAGTCCAGACGATCGAGCGAGTTGACACCTGTATATGAACATGTATTACTTTCTGTGGCATGCGTAGGCACGCGCCACGTTATGTCATGATTGTACTTGAGTACGTACATCTTATTATAAATAATTACGTAACGAAGAGCTTTATTGCGCATGAACGTACTAATAAATTGCTGAGATGCATTTACGTGCATTATACAGGCAGTCAGTGTGTCGTGTCTTCGTACGGCTAATGGCAACAGCGAAAGAGACGAAGCCGTGGTTTTTGCACGGTCTGGACTCCCCAGACTTCACACAACTAGAAGAAAAGGACGGGTACGTGGTGAGGAAGTACCCTCCATCAAAGTGGGTGGGCATCTCCTTTCCAGACCACAGCTGGAGAAATTCGACAAGTGCTGGATTTCGTTACCTGTTCAGCTACATATCAGGAACCAACCAGTCCAATCAGAAGGTCCCGATGACTGCCCCGGTGCTAACAAAGATTGAACGAAGCCAGGACTCTGAGGGCAATAGCAGTCACACCGTGTTATTCGCCGTGCCAAAACAGTTCGTCGACAGCACGCCCCTTCCTAGCGATCCCAGTGTACGTATAGTTGAGATTCCGGAGATGACCGCTTACGTCTTGGAATTCAGCGGGTTTCCGAGCGACAAGAGCTTTGCAAAGCATGTTGGTAGGTTGGCGGACTTGCTTCACAGAGACAAGATAGCTTACGTCGAGGACTACTATTATGCTGCGTGCTACGACTCTCCGTTCCGACTGTTCAACAGACACAATGAGGTATTGTTTGTAAGCAGCTCCTAAAACTTCGTCAGCAACGTTAACAGTTATACAGCCCCAGCTAGGCTGGCTCTGAAATCACCTATCCATGCAGACCTATCCCAATTACGCACCATTTACATTTTATGAACAACATTCTTGTATGTGTGATGTATAATACACCAGTAACCTTGAGCAGTGCCAATGCATCTGTAGGAGCAGCAGCCTATGCTGCTGAATGTAGAAAGCATGCAGCCAATGACACCAGATGCCAGGAGTTGGGGTGGATGTGTATCCCCCTAGCTGTAGAAACGTACGGTAACTAGGGGATGGAGGCTCAGAGTGTTTTTTCCCGTCTTGCCATCGGCCAGGCCATCCCCAAACCCAAAGTGCTGGCTGAAATCTATGGCCGACTGAACATGTCATTGGTGAGATCAGTGGCTATAGCTAGGGCCATCATGGGGAGAGAAAATGTCCAGATAGGTTAGTAGAACTGTAGGTTTGTTAATTAGCAGCATCTATTTTAAGTTAGTAGAATTGCAGGTTTGTCTCACGGGTGTTTCAATCCATTGAATTGGTGGACATTCAGACCTACGCCCCGAAATTTTGAAATGGCAATTATCGGGACCTACGTTAGTAGGTCCTATGTAGGATTTGAAGTGTCATGAATACGATTAGCAAAACACCAGATTCCATTATTGCCGATGCGCCGTAGAATCAGTTGGAATTTAGTGAGCGTATTTGGATACAGCCGTCGAATATCTACAGTGTAGTATAACTGCCGACGTTTCGAAAGCTCGGACAACAGAGATAACGCTCACTCGTTCCCACCCTCGAACCTTAAAAAAAGTTTCTCCTAATTCTTCTTCTTCTTCCGGATCTGATAAGATAAGATTCACTCGGATAAGAGGTTTATTGTGCTGTATCTTTGTCACGATTGAAGCGTAATGTTAGCCGTTATGCGGAAGCACTAGAACCACCAAGTTACAAACTTACTGCCGAGTCGGATTTGTTTTATTATTTTCGTAAGGGGAGTTATGCTTGACACAAATTCGATCTTTAGCAACTTAGTTTTGTTAGCAATAGCCCACAACAGATTTTATCGGCCCTTGGAAACCATAAAGGGGAGATCCAGAATAAACTTGTGGTTGAACACGTGTTTCTGGCGAGTGTATGCAGCTGCAGTCACGTCGATCGCCAAGAGAAAAGAATAGTGCAAGAATATTGCCAGTTAAATTATGACACTGACAGTTGTACGTCAAGCCCGTAGCCAGGTCTGGAAAAGGGGGGGTTCGGAAAGTAATAAATGTGGACCTAACAAGTGGGCGGTGGCCAAGTTGCCCGATACGAAGAGTAAACCATATGTAATAACGAGACAGACTTTGGCCTGGGAGGAGTCTGGGACGGAACCCTAACAGTTTTGAATATTGTGTCTCTCTATATTGCGTTGTAACATGCAGATAGAATGAAGTGACTTGCTTTTTTGCATTCAGTATGATTATTGAACGGCACAATGAACGATGGACTGCATGGGCCAGTGCGCATGCGCATTGTACATGTGAATCTATCTACGCGTATCATATTCCCGGCCCCATGAACAATGCTTCTGATCCAATGCTGAGACATATACTTGAATGGCACAAAATACTGCTTTATACTGAATATGAGGATTATACACACAAGTACAGTGACAGAAGTTTGAAACTGAATTCAAGGGCGGATCATAGAATCAAGTTCAAGCCTCCTTGGGTGCAAATGGGCATAGCGTGTGATGACTTCATCTAAGTCCACGTCCATATCATAATGGATATGGAGGAGAGCAAGGTTGGAAAGACGGCTCTTTCCCATTGAGGCTCTCATGTAATTGTGCAGTCTTCGAAGTGCACTAGCACTCCTCTCACACTCACAGGATGTCACAGGCAGTGTGCAGGCAATTTGCAGAAGGACTCTGACATTGGGATACAGATACTGTCACAGTCCTTGATGGCTGCAGCTGGAGTACTCGGTCGAAGTTCCACAGGCATTCCAGAATACCTGGCTTTCCACCTCCTCAGCTCTGTAGAGATCAGCTCAGGGCTGGGCAAGTCATCCTTATACTTTTCAATAGCTCTTTCCATATTAACTTCTCTTGAACAGCACACAGATGGTACAACTCCCAGCAGGGATGATGCCACAATAGCTGCTGCAGAGAATCGATCTTTCATTGATGTAATTATATGATCTAGGAGAGGGATGGCCACAGTCTTCTTGAAATAGTCCTCCACTGAAAATGATGAAGGATTGCTGCGGTGCTGTTGACGACTTGTGACTCGGGGCATTTCTGGAGCAATGCTGACATTTTCAGCAATTCGGACACTTTGCTGATAGATGTGATTGAAACTGATGTCCACATCATTCCTCTCACCTACATATGTTGCAGTGACCTCTGCAATCAACTCGTGGGCATCAATAATATCTAAGGATCTCTTCTGGAGCTTCACAGTGATTCCAGCTAGATGAGAGAGGTATTGGTACACGCAAGTAAAGGACACAATGAAGGTAAACGATGTGATTGAAGCCAAAATCTGTTGTGCCTCTGTGCGGTTTAAAGTATCCCAGTCAGCATACTTATCTCCATACTTGTCCAGATGACGGTGATATCCAATGAGCTCAAGGGCTTGGACAATGAAGGTGTATGCTTGGTAGAAATACTGATAGGCACTGTGGCGTTCTGCCCAGCGGGTTCTGCAGAGATCTAAGAGAGGCTTCCTCCCAGGTGAATCTGGAACATTCTCAGTGACAATCAGCTCCAAGATTCCACTTCGTTTTGGACTGTTCAAGAAGAACCGACAGCAGTGTTCAAGCCTATCTATTACATTGCGAATGTCTGGCAGGGAGCAAGACTTGCTGATGACAAGGTTCAAACAGTGTCCACTACAATGGACGTAAGTGGCAAGAGGAGCAGCTTGTTGGATCCGTGCTTGCACTCCAACACGATCAGAGGACATGTTACTGGCACCATCGTAGCCTTGTCCACGCATGTTTTCAATAGGAGCATCAATGTCCTGAAGGAACTTCACGATGGCATCAGCAATCTCTGCACCAGTGATTCTGTCTATACCGATGAAAGCCAAAAACTCTTCTCGAATGTCATTGTTCTGATCAACGAAACGAGCACAGATGGCAAGATGCTCAGTGTTGTGGGATGTCACTTCATCTGCAAGAATGGCATACCACCTTGCTGCCTTCAGTTCATCCACAATGGTGCGAAGCACAATGTGTTTCCCCATTACTTCAATGAGCTCATTTTGGGTCTGAGGTGACATGTGGGTTACATTACGCATAGCAGGAGATTGCAAGTGTTGGTGTAGTACATGATCATTCACCGCCAATAGCTTCAGTAGAGCTAGGAAGTTGCCTGGGTTTCCTGGGGTTTCCAGCTGCTCTGAATCTCCTCGCAGTGCAATGCATTGCTTTGCGCAGAACAAAACAGCACTAGCCACGGACTTCAAAATGCTTCTGTTCCTGGCAATGTTGTCAGCTATCCTAGAGCTGAACAATGCTGGAAGGTTTTTCTCTGGATGTTTCACAGAGTGCACTAGCTGCTCTGTCAATTGAAGAGAGCACTCGTGGTAGCTGGTCTTCTCATGGCTTGAAAACTTTTCTGATTTCTTCTGCCATGTCTGAAATGGCTTGGTGACAAGTGCACCAGAAACCTTGCCAGTTGAGTCCGACATACCATTGAAAAGCAAACATGGCATGCAGAAAGCACCATTTAACTTTACGCTGTAGCACAGCCACTTATGCTGGTCCAGCCAGACATAATTAAAACTACGCTTGCATCCTCCAATGAATGTTCTCGGGAATTTGAACTGTGGATCAGGCTTAGAATGTTGACGCAGGTACGCAAACTTGTCACTTATTGACAGCGCTTGGATTTTCTGAGAAAGTTCGGCCTCCGTGGAGCAAGTAGAAACCAGATCGCCGATATCGAGTGACAATTGCCCATCTGCGATGCCGGTATTATCACTCTTTGGAACACTTAACACATCCGGATCTGGTTCTGCAAAATTCCCAGGTTCTATAAAAGTACCGGGCGACGTAGTGATTTCCGGCTCGTTGGAATCCGATGCAATCAATTCACTAGTTTCGCACTCGTCATCTCTACATTCCGCTGCGGCAGCATTTGCTTCTACGACTAATGGGGCTGCTGGTTGTTGTCCATCACCCGTTGCCTTTCGTTTCGCAGTTGGCAAAAAGGCATCAAGCGTCTGGCATAAGGCAGCGGCTCGTTCCTGCTCTCTTTTCTTTTGCTGGGAGCGACCCGGCATTGTAGATCGGCATAGGTCCCGATTCTTAATAATTAAAGTACAACACTAATATTAATAGTAAACTAAAATTAAACACTTCTAACTATTGGTACTGTACTAGTATAGTCGGTCCGGTGTAATAGGATACCGTGTCCGCCGTATAGGCTGTCCGGCCGGACAATGTATCCTAGGATACATTGTCCGCCGGACTCCGTGTCCTAGGATACGCTGTCCCCCCTCGGACAATCCTTCCTAGGATTATCGGTCCGCTTTAGGATTATTTGTCCCCCCCTCCCTTCGACACAAGGGGATGCACATATAATACTCAGCGCCTTTCTGAGCAAATACCAAACACTGCAGCATGCTGCCAACGGGATATATAAGTCAGCATGTACAGAGCAATTAATATACGTTCACCCGTCCCATATGGAGAAATTGCCCATACATAGGCGGACATTTAGCACTTTTATTTCAAATTGATTTTTAAACACATGTACTAAGTACGATAAATCGGTCTGATTGTGAATCTGTAATTTATAGATTTATATCATGAGCCATTCTTGTACAAAAATCAAGACAAAAAATTAATTTCTACCGCACTAATTTATTCGTAAAGTAGACATGTTACGTAACATTTATTAACAATTATGTCATTTATCAATAATGTTTTTAATTAATGGCTAGCTCACGAGACGCATACAAAGCCGATGACGTATTACTAATACTAAGTAAGTAAAAGTAATTGTAGCTCCCATAAACACAGATTGAACACGCACCGCAGATGACCGAAAGGGATGATGTTGGCTTCGTCCAAAGTGGCCGGTCCGCAATTACTAGTAGTTCACGACGGGAGACCGAGTCCCAAGTCCCAACTCCCAACATGTCATCATATATGCTCCGCCATGCATATTTACCCATCCTTTCAATATTGGCCGGGTGCAGCGTCCGTTGTGCACGTCACGCCACCAGCACTTTTTATGCCACCTTTCTATGCGGCAATTCATTATTGCCATGAAGCCTCGATCGCGATCATCGCGCGGGCAACATATCGTAAAAGCAGAGATAATATAAAGCGATACTTCCTATGATATATGCTATTACATTTATAGTTTCTCTTAGCCCCTTCTGTAGTCAATCATCGACTCAATGTGATATGGGAGATGTAAACGATGGGCGGACCGGCAGCGTGGGCGTTTCTCTAGAGCCGAACACATTGGCAAGCTAGAACCCGTACTTCACGTTTATTTCATGTCAAGATATCTAACTTCTTATAGGTTAATACATTTACCGTAGTGATCAGGTCGACGGGTCATGCTGCCCTTCCTCATCACTGAGTTACTAGTACGTTTACAAATTGACAATAACCACAAAGACCCTGCTGCACTTCTTCCTCATCGGATGGCTATCACAGTTACAAGCAAGTCTAGTGTCATATTATGAGCACCAAACAAAACAAAAAAAGATAAGTGCCTAAGTAGCATCATATAGATACTTGATGGTAGCACATCTCCGTGGAAACAGTTGCAAACAGACATTTAAACAAATTCGCAGCTCCTGATATTGAAACCTAGAGGAAAAAAGTGATGGTTATGCATCAGAACAAATGCCCCTACCATAAAACCAAAGCCCTCAGCATCATGCACAAAGCACACTCCATCCCCTCCCAATGCAAAGCTCAACCAAGGCATCAGGACTAGTGCTTGCCCAACAGGCCCCTGTCATTCATTACCCCCCCCCCCCCCCACACACACACACACACATTCTGCACAGTGTGTGGTTTGTATGACTTATACATGTAACTTCTCTGTATGGTTTCTACTAGAAAGGAGTACAGTGTAGGTGGTACGGAGGTGAAGAGGAAAGACACATGAACACTTAACCTTCAGTACTCACGATAAGTCTAAGTAGATACCATGCAGCCCTGGATCAAGCATAGCCTTGGGGGTGGGGGGGCCAGCTTCCCCCCCCCCTCCCCCATGGCATATGAAATGCCACCCCTCTGGCAGCAATTGCCCCCCCCCCCCCCCCCCCCCCCCCCCAGCCACACACGCTTCCGTTCATGATTACATATACCTGCGAGTAGATTACATGTTGTGTCATACGTAAAAAAAAGTCCGAATACTTGCTGACAAATGTCAACAAAGCGGTGGAGCACAACAGGGCATGTACAAATGTACCCCTTCGACTGCATCCCCTCCTCCCCCCCAGTTTTTGTGCGCCCTCTGGTAAAACCAAATTCATGTAGGTCCACGGTAGTCCTACATGCATAAGTACATGCCAGTAGTTAGATAGATGTACACATGTACATGTAGGTCTTGTAGATATGGTAGTCTTAGGTAACATGTACAGGGTATGTTTATTTTATGTCTAACATCAGATAAGGTTGTGGGTTCCTTTCAAGTTTAATTATATTCACAGCACAGAAGGGCAGATGTTACATGTAGTTTGAAGGGAATACATGTACATGTAGACAAAAGACACAAGTAATTTTCAGTACTCAGGTAGGTACATGTAAGTCTATGTAGGTCCATGTAGGGTTCATGCAGGGTATAGGTCTATGTAGGTCCATGTAGGGTTCATGCAGGGTAGGTCTATGTAGGTCCATGTAAGGGTTCATGCAGGGTAGGCCTATGTAGGTCAATGTAGGGGTTCATGCAGGGTAGGTCTACATGTAGCTTCAGGACAGGCAAGGTAGCAGCACTACATGGGCCTCTAACATCAGATAAGGTTGTGGGTTCCCCTTTCAAGTTTATTATATTCACAGCACAAACCATGGGCAGATCTTAGGATTAAGAGTAGGTACATGTATGACAAAACCTTCAGTATTCTGGTACATGTACATGTAGGAGCGTGTATGGGCTGGGTTTTTTTAAAGTATGATGTATAGGCTGATGTATGGGGTATGGTGTACAGGCTGGGGTATGGTGTATAGGCTGGTGTATGGTGTATAGGCTGGTGTATGTATGGTGTATAAGCTAGTGTATGGGGTATGGTGTACAGGCTGGGGTATGGTGTATAGGATGGTGTATGGTGTACAGGCTACTGTAGTGTATGGTGTACAGGCTGGTGTATGGTGTACAGGCTAGTGTATGGTGTACAGGCTGGTGTATGGTGTACAGGCTGGTGTATGGTGTATAGGCTGGTGTATGGTGTACAGGCTGGTGTATGGTGTACAGGCTAGTGTATGGTATATAGGCTGGTGTATGGTGTACAGGCCGGTGTATGGTGTATAGGCTGGTGTATGGTGTATAGGATGGTGTATGGTGTATAGGCTGGTGTATGGTGTACAGGCTGGTGTATGGTGTATAGGTGTATAGGCTGGTGTATGGTGTACAGGCTGGTGTATGGTGTATAGGTGTATAGGCTGGTGTATGGGGTCTAGGCTGGTGTATGGTGTACAGGCTGGTGTATGGTGTACAGGCTAGTGTATGGTGTATAGGCTGGTGTATAGTGTATAGGTGTATAGGCTGGTGCATGGGGTCTAGGCTGGTGTATGGTGTATAGGCTGGTGTATGGTGTACAGGCTGGTGTATGGTGTACAGGCTGGTGTATGGTGTACAGGCTAGTGTATGGTGTATAGGCTGGTGTATGGTGTACAGGCTGGGGTATGGTGTATAGGATGGTGTATGGTGTATAGGATGGTGTATGGTGTACAGGCTAGTGTATGGTGTACAGGCTGGTGTATGGTGTACAGGCTGGTGTATGGGGTCTAGGCTGGTGTATGGTGTACAGGCTAGTATGGTGTACAGGCTGGGGTATGGTGTATAGGATGGTGTATGGTGTATAGGATGGTGTATGGTGTACAGGCTAGTGTATGGTGTACAGGCTGGTGTATGGTGTACAGGCTGGTGTATGGGGTCTAGGCTGGTGTATGGTGTACAGGCTAGTGTATGGTGTACAGGCTGGTGTATGGTGTACAGGCTGGTGTATGGGTTCTAGGCTGGTGTATGGGGTCTAGGCTGGTGTATGGTGTACAGGCTGGTGTATGGGGTCTAGGCTGGTGTATGGTGTACAGGCTAGTGTATGGTGTACAGGCTGGTGTATGGTGTACAGGCTGGTGTATGGGTTCTAGGCTGGTGTATGGGGTCTAGGCTGGTGTATGGTGTACAGGCTGGTGTATGGGGTCTAGGCTGGTGTATGGTGTACAGGCTGGTGTATGGTGTACAGGCTGGTGTACAGGCTGATGTATGGTGTATATAGGTATAGGTGTATGGTGTACTGGCTAGTGTATGGTGTACAGGCTGGTGTATGGGGTCTAGGCTGGTGTATGGTGTACAGGCTGGTGTATGGTGTACAGGCTGGTGTATGGTGGTGTATGGGGTCTAGGCTGGTGTATGGTGTATAGGCCGGTGTATGGGCAAACACATCATGCAAACACCAGCACATACCTACACAACACACCAGCACACATCAGACACACCAACCTTCAAAGTCGCAGTAGCCTGCCTCCTTGTAGTCTTTGCAGATGTCAGGTTGGTACTCCCAAAGAACAGTACAGGGGACCTTTCCTAGGGGAGGGAAAAATGGCCCCTACATGTAGAATGCTGTCTGCACATTATCCCGCAATGGATCCCCTACGAAAAAATCTTGGCATGACATGTTCCAAATTCATGCGTGATATGTTTTTGCAAGTGTTCCAGTTTTTCTAGAGCACTGTTGAACATGCTTGCATGTACATGTATGTCATTCAATTGCAGGCATATCACTCTTCTAACTTGCACAGGATGAATAGTTTCTAAAAAGCGATTCCCCGATGAGGCATACCCGCTAATATGCTAAGGGGTGTGCCACTTTATAACTTCTCGGGGGAACGCGTTTTAGAAACTCTTCAACCTGTGCAAGTTAGAAGGGTGATATGCCTGCAATTGAATGACATAAGCATGTTCAACAGTGCTCTAGAAAAACTGGAACACATGCGACAACATATCACACATGAATTTGGAACATGTATGCCAAGATTTTTTTGTAGGGGAAGGTGTGCCCATTATGGTGTGCTCCTTTTAAAGTGTGCCCATTAAGGTGTGCTCCTTTTAAAGTGTGCCCATTGAGGTGTGCTCCTTTTAAAGTGTGCCCTTTAAGATGTGCTCCTTTTAAAGTGTGTGACATTTTCTGTACAGTTTATGTTCATGCATCGTGTGCTTGCTACCATACATTGCAGACACACACACACACACACAAATACACACACACACACACACACACACAACACTCATGGAATCGTACAATTGTATGCCACAATATTTGGCCTCATCACATCTGCTACCACCTCCCTTGACCACACCCACCTGCTGGCTGCACTCCCTTGTGAGGTCTCCCTCCTCTTGCGGCCTCGAAGTACTCGGTGTAGTTGTGTCCTCTGTATATGTTGTCCTCCATACTATATATGGAAAACAAACAATATTAATTAATCATCATACAACAGACTATGAGTTTTGCAGCATAGTAGGACATGAATCACCATGGCAACTAGACATATACAAATAAAAATTTGTTCTGGAGAATAATGCTGATATTGCTGTCTTTACAGGGTTAAAACTCGTGTCACTAAAGGGCTAATATCACTGTATCTGACTGGCCTATAAAGGGTTACTGCAAGTGGTGACCAGTGCCCAGACCTGGTTCAAATTCTGTGCCTTCTCCATGACACCCCACTGGTCCCTGTTCTGTTCTGTCTCCATCTCCAAGGTGAGGGTGGCCTCCATGTCATGCCTCCCTCACAGACTTAGTATGTTGGGTCACCTTGCTGAGTTTGTCCTTATCTTTGTCACTGAACACTCTGAGCCTCCTCTGATGAAGGGAAGTGGAAGGAGAGGATCATGGAAGGAGGGAAGAGGCGAGGATGGAGGGAGGGAGGGAGGGAGGGAGGGAGGGAGGGAGGGAGGGAGGGAGGGAGGGAGGGAGGGAGGGAGGGAGGGAGGGAGGGAGGGAGGGAGGGAGGGAGGGAGGGAGGGAGGGAGGGAGGGAGGGAGGGAGGGAGGGAGGGAGGGAGGGAGGGAGGGAGGGAGGGAGGGAGGGAGGGAGGGAGGGAGGGAGGGAGGGAGGGAGGGAGGGAGGGAGGGAGGGAGGGAGGGAGGGAGGGAGGGAGGGAGGGAGGGAGGGAGGGAGGGAGGGAGGGAGGGAGGGAGGGAGGGAGGGAGGGAGGGAGGGAGGGAGGGAGGGAGGGAGGGAGGGAGGGAGGGAGGGAGGGAGGGAGGGAGGGAGGGAGGGAGGGAGGGAGGGAGGGAGGGAGGGAGGGAGGGAGGGAGGGAGGGAGGGAGGGAGGGAGGGAGGGAGGGAGGGAGGGAGGGAGGGAGGGAGGGAGGGAGGGAGGGAGGGAGGGAGGGAGGGAGGGAGGAGTGGGTAAATAGAGCTTGCCATTGGTGAGCATTGATAGCTGGAGTTGAGTTGTGTACTGTGGAAAACAATGCAGAATGTCATCAAAACTAGCCAATTACATTCATGTGCATATGCATGCATTGCACAAGTACAAGAACTGATTCTTAGCATATACATGTACATACTGACTTACATGTACAGAGAGAGGGGAAGAGAGGATTCATAGCCACTCACACAACAACACACGCACACACAGTCATGCATACATACTCACACACATGCTCACACACACAATCACACACACATATGCTCACACACACAATCACACACACATATGCTCACACACACAATCACACACACATATGCTCACACACACGCTGTCAGCTGTGGGGTATCTGCCATAGGATTCATTTCTTAGGTGCTTGCTATATGGGGTACTTGCCATAGGGCCCATATAGCTTCTTGCCATGGAGTACTTCATAGCTGTGTGCAATAGGGATCACTCCAACTCCATACACTGTAGCTGTTAGGTGTCTGCCATAGATTTGAGTTCATAGCTGTTAACTGTGTGATTGATTCTTCATGCATCGCTTATTGCCATAGAGTTCACTCCATACATGGGCCAGGGGTAGGCCTATTCCGTCGCTGCCTGCCGTAGAGTCCAGAGTATAGTACCAGCTTTATAGCTGCCTGTCTGCAATAGGGTCCGTGCACTCCCGTACCTCCGTAGCAGTTAGCTGAGGCCTGTGGAGTAGTAGGCTTCAGTTCTGCCATAGAATCCAGTCCACAGGCAGACTTCCAGGTCTTTAACCTGCATCTCATATCCTCGTGGGATTGATCTTCGATATTGTCGTTATCGTACCGTTCGAAATCGTCCGCGGAAGTACCGAACCAAAAGCGAAGAGCAGGCCTACAGCAGATTATCTCTGCCTACAGTAAATAGCGGTTAATAAGTTATTTTGCACGTTAAGTTGTTGTGTACATTATAGTGGTGGGTGGGATCGTGGTTATAGACATCAATTTGCAATACATATCATCATTAACTACTTGTACTTACAGAACAGCTCGGTCTGGGCACGGCCAACTGACGAAAGAGTAGCACGTGATATTATGCGTTTTGGATTTGGGGTGTATCTCACTAACCATTCAAGGGAAGCGCGATTTGAAGGCCCTAAGCTCTGAAAAAATGATGAAAAATAAGTGCATTGATTACTCTCATATAATCCGGTGGCACCGAAGGAAAATATCATTTGGTTGGGAAAATATTGATGACTGAATAAGTAAATGAGATAAAATGAATGGACATTGGAAACCTTGCATAATTAATGTGGAAGTGCGGATATAGGTACCTACGGTGCGTTAAAGTACTCAAAATATGCTAAATAGTCCCCACATAGCAAATCCGAGAGCACCTAGTCAATATAATTTTTATTTCTGCAGTTAGCTGCAGTTTTCTGAATGCGTCCATACATTTTCTATAGACATTGAATTACGCAATGACCGAATACCGCGTAATCCTTTTGACCGCCAATTTCTCGATATGCATTAATTCGAGCCATGCAGTTCTTTTCAAAGACTTGCCGTGCTAAACAAACATCCTTTCAGTAAATGCCCTGCAAGTTATAGCTTTTTCACATGTTTGGTGTATCCATTCTTTGCATTGGAAGCACCGGATCATTTTCACCTTCTCAGGCATATGTTTTTAATATCACAGGAATTTGCATGTCTTCAATATACTAGCTATATAGACGCTGTCTTGAAAATACTTTACCAAATGAGCTCTCATCTTCATACTGCTGTGATACTGAATGGTACACACATCATCACCATTGCATTTGCTGGTTGCATATGCAATGCCAAAGAAACCATATTCTTCTACTTATCCACCTTCATCAATCTGGCAGATATGCAGCTCTCACCTCAGCACATTGCGTGATTTAATTGGAGACTTACTTTGAATATATTATAATATGCCTTTTTAAAAACTATACAATAAATTTATTATTATAATTAAATACATACAGTACTGGATACACAAGGTTACACTATATAAATCTCACACTTCTTGTGCTGCCCAATA
>OX442416.1:7013330-7288004 GCA_949361645.1 Spongilla lacustris | reverse complement strand
AAACATAAAAGTCACGCGTTTTTAAGTATATTCATCATAAACACGAAATTTGATTGGTTGCGTTACAAATCCTGCTCCTTGTGCACAAACATTGTACGCGAATGTCTCCAGACCCTATGCAAGCGTAGCGGTAATCTAATTCATCCGCAGCTGCGATGCATTGGGTCTGGGCACGAGACTAGTATGGAGGGAGTGTAGGCCTGAATACCGGCCCGGTATAAATCCACTATGCTATGAAGCAGCAACGTGTTTTGGCCGACGTACGTTTTGCTCTCTTTGTGGGTGGTGGCTGAGCACGAATTGAGTCAGGAGCAATACTTATCAAGTGCTCTTTGACGATACACCCTAGCCTCTTTGTTTCTGATTGAACTGTAGATGGTGTCAGTGCGTTGAAACGCCGGCGAATTGATTCAGCACCTTGTTCACCCAGCATGCCAAATCCTAAGTTGTATCTTCTCACCCACTCAACTGTGTGCTCATCCAATAGGTGCATTTTGGGTGAGATATTTTCATTGGCCATGGGGAAATTGGTTCTAAGTAGTTCAGAATGGAAACAATATCACATAGTTAATACCCATCCACAGCTTTGATGTCATGGTGCTATATGTCAGTTACAAAACATTGGTCATAGATGGAGTCGCATGCTCCAAGCCTAGCAAAAGCCCCTTCAAATGTGTCTGCAACCTGCTGAGCATCCATGAGGAGAACAGGATACTGCTGGGCCACATTTTGTATACACCAATCATCATTCAGTATGTGCCTCACTTGTTGAAGGTCTTTGTGGTGACGAGTCAAAGTTCACCGTCTATGATGCTTAACTTCGGCCTTGACCTTTTGTAACCCTTAAAGAGTTATTGGCTGGAATGATGGTGAGTGTTCATGTAATTATTATTGCTGTACAAATTTACTTACTCTTTCAACCCCCCCCCCCCCCCCCCCCCCCCTCCCCAGATGGAATCTGCAAAGCATTTGGGCTCTGGGCTTTCAGACAGAAATTTTGAATTACAGATGCTACGTTTACCTCAGTACCACATGGAGGAGATGGTGTTGCAAACATGTGAGAGGTACGCTCCTGCTGGAAGGTCTGTTTTACATGAGTTGAGAGGTACGCTCCTGCTGGAAGGTCTGTTTTACATGAGTTGCATTGAAGCAATACATCACAAGAAGACGTCAGGAGCTGCATTTATGCTGGAAGCAGTTAAAGGTGAGTTGTCATGCAACAGGTCTGGAATGTGTTGTTTGCTGACAATGTCAGTTATGATACATTCTGCACAGACAAGACTTTGGCACGGTAGCTCTACTGGTCTGTGCAGAATACAAAGGCAGAGGGGACACTTCAGATAGTTGATGGCAGAAACTGATTGTGTAGCAGCTGGCTGGACACTGGTTGAAATCGAAACTGGTGCAATGTACCCAATATGTGTAAATAATGTCCTGTAGTGATTCACTTGACATTTGGCAGTATGTTTTGTCACATTTTTTTCTTCGTACCATCTTTCACCAGCACCTCAAAATGCTGGCAAACCTAAATGTGATCATGCAATTAAATTCAGTTATAATTTGCTCCTCACTCACTTCACACTTGTCTACGGTATGGGCTTTCCACTTGCAGGGCACGACCAAACTTTTAAATGGTATTAGTTCTACAGCAAATTAATGGACTTGTCACGGCTGATTTTGTCCTATCCTGAAATGGTCCTAGGACCGTTTCAGGCAGCCTGTTTTGGTCTGGCGGACTATTTCAGTTAGGCTTTGCTTAATTTGGTCCTAGGACCAAAACAGGCTGCCTCATTTGGTCCTACGCTGCTCATTTTGGTCCTATATAAGCGGACAAAAGCAAGCAGCCTGATTTGGTCCTAGGACCAAAAAGACTGCCTAATTTGACCCTACGCTGCTGTTATACAGGCAGACAATAACAAATCCAAACTGATTACTTCACGCTAAATAAGTATAATTTCTGGACGGAGCGGACCGGTTCTTTAAACGTACATGTACGTACATGTATACCCCACTCATAGCTTAGTGGCATAAGTATTGTGGAAATATGACACTACAAAAACCAGACTGATGGAGTAGCCTGTTGAGGAGAGTCTAGGCATAGCGATGGTGGAGTGGACTGCTTTTTACCACCTTTCCTTAATATTTCTTAAGCTCCTCGGTACCATTGAGAAATAGTTTGGCCCTGGCATGTTTAGCATCATTCTGCTGATTTTGCTTTTCTCTAAAGACAATAAAAGAGCAAATAAAAACAACTTAAGTATACCAACATTTTATACCTGTGCAAAAAGAATGTCCGTCTTGACGTTTTGCAACATTTCCTGCCTTTCACTGCACAACACTGTCATGTGCTCAGGTACATTTTCCTGGTTGGCAACACAAAACAGCGTTGTTGCGAAATGTGTAGTGTAGTGAGTGGACTCAGATGTGATGGAAGTAGACATTATTCATCCCACTGTTCTTTCAGTCCTGTAAGTGCTTTAAAACAAGCATCCACTGCAATGTTTGATTAAACATTTCGTCACGACTGTTTTATTGCATAATATTATGTAGGTAATGATATAGATACCTGTGGATGGTAGTGTACTTTCATCCTTTCAACATTTTTGAATTCTGAACCACTATCAGTATTCATGACTCGAGGCAATCCCATTCGCATAAAATTCTATTGTAATAAAAAAAAAAACATATTATTTCAATTGATATCTACCATATATAACCTTGTGGAGTGCATTGGCTACTTGATGGGTCTCTTTGCTGGGTGTAAGATCAATGAAAATTCAATGCCATCATTCACTTCAATTATTCATTAAAAGCATTTACATGTACATGTATATTTATCATAAACAATCACTAACCAAGCTGCATGTTAGCTTAAAACAAAATTTGAATGATAAATTCCAGGAACTAAATCTGCTGTGCAAAGCAGCTTACGAATGAACAGCCCTAAGCATACGTACTTTGTTGGATAGCATCTTTGGTTTTGAACATCTTAGTATCTGGGTCAAGCATTGATGTCGAAGGGATGTTAATTGATCCAAGTATGTGTCCTCTGTACCAGGATGGGTTAGGCTCAGGTGCTGTGCCATTAAACCGACCTTGGGATCTTGCATCTAAAATCTGACGGCAAGTTGGAATTGGTACAATACAATATACGCAATCTGGTTTCTAATGCTACACTTCCAGCTACATTGTACTGTACTACAATCCACAAATCGATTACATTGGAATTTTTGAAGAGATGCACAGTCCCCCCATAATGTTTTGCCAGTAGGTATACATGTACAATCAAAAGGTCCTCCCCCCTTCCAATGAATGTAAGTGCCCCAGACGAGGAAGGTACTGTATGAGATGGCAGTAGTGTCCAGCTTCATCCCAAACATATAGGAGGTATTATACACACATGTAGTACATGGGCTATTTAGAGTCAGTTGTTCATATTTGGAAGTGGCTTTTCATTTCAATAGTTTCTGAAAGCATAAATGTAAAAATGTTACACTAACAAGGTACTGACACTATCAAATACACTAAAGCTGAACACCTCTACCTTACGATCCTTGGAGTACCAGACATCCAACAGAGCCTGCATGCTTTAAATCGCATCAGAATTGTAAGACGCTTTGAAATTGGTTGGACAAACTGTTGTGACACCAGACACAGTAGGATATCCAGAAACAATCCACTTGGGCAAACCGCCATTCAATATGGACACTTTCTTGTGGCCAAAAACCTGTCATACATGTACATGGTACGTGTAGTGAATGAACTGTGAAAACATGGAAAAAAATCGCAATCCTATGCGCATTTTAGTAACAGTTGAACGCTTGTACATGTACCTATTGAATTGTGCTACAGATACATACACCCTGCAGATTATTACACTGTGTAAAAAGGGTTGTTATACTCACCTGTATAACATTGTTATACAAGTAGTTATACAGTACCTGTTATACACATTGCGTATAATAGTGTATAACTGTGTATAATAGCAGTGTGTGCTGATCAAAAAACCACAGTTGTTATACACATTTTGTATAACTGTGTATAACTATGCTAATTACATTCTACCGATCCGAGGGCGTAATTCGTTGCACATATGCACACAATATATACTAGCTATTATTAATAATAGGCTACTAATTCTAAAAGATGCCTACGTGTTCCGAAGCTCCAAACAAGCAGAGGGATAGCGTATCTGGTTGGTCGGAGGTCTGGCTAAAATGTACGTTCACACGTGCTAGAAAAAATAGAGCTCTAGCGATGAATTGCGCACATTTGAACCTGAATCATCTATACAGTTCCAGTGCATGATGACGTGTGCAGCCAAAAAGCCGCAAGTTATGTAGACGTCGAGTGGGATGGAGCCACCACTGCAAGGTAAGCCAATGCAGTTTTGCTATACAGTATATTAAAATAATTTGTGGTTGTATACTGAATTTTTAGTACTAAACTTTTCTGATCTGATCGTAAGTAGTAGACGCCCAGGGTCAGGCTACATGCTGTGTGCGTGTGCGTGTGTGGGTGTGCGTGTGTAAGGTTTCTGTTTTTCAAATTGTGTGTGTGTGCGCGAGTGTGTGTGTGTGTGTGCGTGTTTGTCAGTGTGAACATGTATGTGTGCATTTGGTTCATGTTCATTATATGCATGTATGTATTCATATGTATATGCGTGCATGTATACATGTGTACACAACATATATATGTTTTTGGGCCCTTCCATAATGACCTTGTCAGGGTCTCAGATCAAGGTGTGCATATTCTAGATCACTGGTTCTATATCAAGTATGCAGGATCTGTGCTTGACACATGACCAGATGGTTTAGTATTTAACGTTCCTACTCACCCTAACACCAACTCCATCACCTACCAAACACTCATCATGCACACACACACACAGGCACGCACATGTTTACACTCACATACACACACACACTAACACACACATGTGTACACACAATGCACACACACTAACACATACTCTAATGCACACATGTGTACACACATACACACACATGCACACGTGTACACACATACACACATGTGTACACACATGCACACGTGTACACACATACACACATGTGTACACACATGCACACACTAACACACACACTAACACATTAATTACCAAGCCTACTAAATTCCCCAGGCTAAGTAGGTGTATGCACCCAGCCCCTAGCTCCTCAGCCACAATTGCTTCTGTCCAACACAACTCAGTTGACTGATTGGCGAGAATAGGGGGCCAGAGCGAGAACCCCCCTGAGCTGTGACCCTGCCAACCCTGACCTGTTGGCCGTGGGGAGCTCCCGTGAGTGACGCAGATCACCAGTTGGGAGTCCCTGTGGCCAAGCCATGCGTCATGTGGGGGGAGACTTGGGGAGACAAGCACCAGTTGGTGGCACTCATGGCCACCATCTGGGTGACCTGCGTACCAAGCCAGGACGCTGGCCCTGGCTTGGGTCCCTGAGTTAGAAGGTCAAGCCCGGAAGGAACCCGCCCTGGCTGTATTTAATATGAATGGGCATGATGGCAGTAAGTAAGAAATACACAGAAATGGTACGAAGGTGACGCAGGGGTGGAGGGTGGGTGATGCAAACAGACAAGCTCTCCTGAAGCACCAGTGGACTGCTGGGAGGCTGCCCATGTGTGCATATAGTCTCATAAGCCGGCCATGGTGCACAAAGGGTAATAATAGGGAGGATGAGGCTCCCATCCACCTAAGACCATGAGCCTATGTAACCGCAAGCCTCTGCCCACAAATGCTGATAGAGAGTTACCAGAGCCCCATTAAACTCTGTTTAGCTCCCTAAACAGTACCCTAACCCTAACACACACTTAAACACACATACACACACTAAGACACATACATGTGTACACACACACATACACACACTTTCATTAACATACATTAGGGTTGCAAAGGGGTAATGCACTCACAGAACAACATATAATTATGTTGCTGTGCACAGTTGGAGGGTATGGCTGCTTTGCCACACCCCATATGAGGCTACCCCAGCCACTGTCTTGATAACTGGGGCATCCTTGCCGATGTTTGCACTGTGTCATTGCTTTGGTGTGACTCTGGAATATTTATAATTGTTTTTTACTGACAGTTAGACCCCAGCCTCTTTACTGCCTGGGTAATATGTTTTGGTGCCTAGCTGTATAGCACTTGTAGTGGTTGTATTGAGAGGATATTGGCAAGAAAATTATGATTGTGCAAAGTTCTTATTTATTTCTGTTATGCACTATGTTTGTATGTGAGTGTGTGTGAGCATTGCCTCTAGTTAAACACATCCATGATGTCAAATAATCAAAGCAACATGTACTATGCTAATGTTGTCAGCTTCTGAACGTTCGTCTACGAGCTAGGGTCTTGACAATGATGGGCCATCCTCCCCAAATGCATGACATACATGTATACATGTATACACACATACATTAGGTCCTTTTAAAAAGACACAAACACCTGTATGGCAGTACACACACACACACACACACACACACACACACACACACACACACACACACACACACACACACACACACACACACACACACACACACACACACACACACACACACACATGCACACACACATACACACACACACATTGTAACCAGGTTCGTTTGTGTGTCCATTGGTGTGGAATAGTAGTATGAATCCTTGCGGGCAGTGGAAGCAGGTACAATTGTATGTCGTGTCAGTGTGATCAAGCTGGCCAACCATAGTACTTCTGGTTAGTGGTACATTATGTCGCTGTACATATGTGTTTGTGCTTTTTGTGCATGTGTGTGCACATGTATTACAGGTGCATTTTTATGTGGTATGCACGTGCATACATTTTAGTGTCGTGCTTCTATGCATGTGTGCATGCAGCTACAGCATTTTGTACACACTGTACAGTATGTGCATGTGCATCCGCATATATTTACCTTTGTCGGTTTGTGCTTATTTCTGTGCGAGTAGGACCAGGCAGAAGAATGGAGCTTGAAGATGCTCAGAATGTGGTTATTGGTTTGAAAGGGGCCAATGTACATTGTAATTTTGGAGCATTCAGAAAGAAAATATGGCAGAGGGTTTAGCTAGAGGCCTGGCAGCTTCCATGGAGGTGGCACTGAAGTATTACTGCCATCAAGTGGCTGTGTGCCCAAAGAATCTATCCTTCTCACTAGTCTTCAGCAAAATTGTATATATGGTATGTTTGCATGATCATGATGTGATGTCTTAATATACTTTTATCCCGATAGAATCAAGCTTTACATTGATGGAAACTGGGAGAACTTATATTTGGTGTATTGTTACATCTGTACATGTACATGTTGTGTATTATTCAATCTGCACTGGTTGTACACTCTTTTCCATCCATGTACATGTCATGTTAATAGATGTCTTACATAAAGGGGTGTGGTCACATATGAACTTTGTAAAAAAGCAAGTTTGTGAGTACTTATAGCAATGACACAGTACACTTCTTCTATACATCATGCTATCACCAATCCCTGGTGTGCATCTTTTAGAGTGATGTGCATCAAATGGAATCAGGATAGCGGCTCATCAGATTGAATCTAGATCTGCATCAATTAAATCAGGCTATCCTGGTCACTACCAAGACTCTATTACATTGAAGTGAATAAGATTCAATTTGATGCACATCGGCCAGGTCAGGTCGCTAACATGTTTCTATTTGGTGCTCACCAGGGTCAGCTGGTCGATACCACAAACCTAGCAGCTGCACACCAGGGACTGGCCAATTCCAATAGCATGACTTTATTTGTTGCACACCGGGTCTGGCCGCTAATATGATTCTATCTGATGCACACCTCTACAATGACTGGATTGCCGCTAGCATGACTATAGCTAAAACTACAAATCAAATCATGCTAGTGGCAGTCCCTGGTGGGCATTAGATAGAATCATGTTAGCAACCACACCTAGTGTGCTTCAAATAGAATCAAGATAGTGGCCAGACCCAGGTTTGTATTGAATTGGATAAATAAAGTGGCAGTCCCTGGTGTGCATTTAATAGAGTCATGGTCGCTGGTATGCATCAAATAGAATTATTTTCGTGGCCAGACCCGATATTCCTGTGTGCATCAAATATATTGCTTTTGCTTTTGAAACTCCTCTTTGAACAGAACAAATACAGCGCGTACGAGGCTTCCATTTGAAATGGAATGTAACGCGCATGCGTAGACTCTTCAAAGCCACATGATTGCATTTATGGCGCTATCGTCGGGAAATCTAATACTGGAACTAACCGTACGTTCCTTATCAGCCAGAAGAAGTATCTTAGGTGGGTTATCAAGTAAATTGAGGGACTAGTGGCTAATTCCAAAGTTTATCCTCGAACATGCAGGTTCCTGAGCAATGATCAATTCATGTCACAGTAGAACCTATCAGTCTATGTACTAGTACCATGATGACGAAGAAGACCGCGCCGAACCTTGGGTCCTAGGCAGCATGGCGATGCTGTTTGCACTACTCCAGCAGGAGAATCATTTTCAGCAGCGGATGTTTACAACTATTAGTAAGCGAGGTTGCGACCAAAACTGTCTCTGTAACACCAACTCGAGAGAGTTGGACATCATTTTCTGTGCAGGTACAGTAACTTTATATCAGCTTCTTTTTTCCCCTTCCTACTAGAGAATCAGCTGAAGTCTCAAGAAGCGTAAGCAGTGTGGCTTTGTATTGGTAACGAGAATTCTTTGTTCTCAGAACCTCAAGCGTCCATAATGCTAAAGTGATGTCTCGGATATCAGCGAAGAAGGGGTTGAAGGTATACTTGTTGTCTGTTAGAGGTGTGAGTCCTTTCATTTTTGCTAATGTAGTTGGCATAGCGAACTACAACCTAACTCTGAAACGCATTCTGAAGCCGATTCAAAAGAAGGGCATCCAATCCGAACACAACTAGGTAAGCGCTTGAATTAAAAAATGTTGTCTAGTATTGATTATATACACTATAGCTATGGGAACGGCGATCCGAACAAGTAACAGATCATGCAAGAAAGGGATGTACTTAACGTGTCGGAAGAGGAAGAACTGGACAATGGGACGATGATAAGAGGAGATCATAGGAACTAAACGCGTTTCTGGACTCAGGCGCCATGGAAGGAGCCCACCGCGCTTGGAACTTTCCTGATGGCCTTTCCACCTGCATGGATGCTTCACCGTCGCCGAATGAACTCGTTCTCTGTTGTTTTTTTTTGTTGTTGTTCCATGTACTTATGTACTTGCTTATATCATAATATTTATAGAAGAGGCCTGGAAACGAGCGACTAATTAAAAATTCATTAGTATGTTATACGCTGTGTTTTCTATTGTTATACATATTGTTATACATTGTTATACAAAATGTTATACAGAAGTTATACACAGTGTTATGCTACGCAACTGTGTATAGAGTATCCATACGCAAAGTTATACACATGCGGATAACACGTGTATAACGTGTGCATAACACATGAATACACGCGTTATACAGTACTGTATAACAACCCTTTTTACACAGTGTTACAACTCTAAATTAACTCACATGGAAGCATTGCTCAATCAACCATATACTGCACTCACCTGAAACATGAGCCAGACTCGTGGAGCTGATAGCATGCCAGCATCAGAATTGTTGTCATAAACAATCACGTGATCACTGTTGGAGATTCCAAGCTGTTCCAAATTTCACACAAACACGAAGTGCAAACAAGTTATTCCAACGGTTATTCCAGCATACAGGAAAAAATATCGTATTCCCAGCCCTGGGCTTTGTTCGACGATCCCAGGTTGATCCCAGGTTGCATTTGAAAGGCTATTTATAGTTGACTTGGCGGACTTCAATGGTTGATTTAGTGGTTATCAACCTGGGATCGTCGAACAAAACCCAGGCTGGGAATACAGATATTTTTTTCCTGTGGCATACAAGCAGATGCATGCAAGGGAAAGATGAGAGTGCAATAACAAAAAAAATCAGCCCGCACCTGATTACAACTCCATTCATGAAACCACAACAGATATACATCCTTTCCCAGAAATATAAAAACCGCAAGAAGCGTAAGGCAGTTTAACTTTCCCATAGTACAAACATTTCCCAGTACTAGCTTCTGCTCTCTCCCAATATTAAACACGCACCATACCCATACAACAGATCCTTTCCCCCCGGGACAGGCACTTAAAAACACCCTCTGGCTCAGGAGAGCATATGCAATAGTCAGTTCACCCGCACAATACGCGTATGAGACATATGTAAATACAAACCTGGCTGAATTGCTGTTCTAATTGGTCGACACTAGGGAACATATTTGGCAATGGATTTTACTGGTCTCTAATAGCTTCAAGGTCGAAGAAAACAGCCCCTTCTATGTGGTGCTCTTTATACTCTGCCTGAGCATTTCGCTTGGCCTCTGATGGGTGCCATGAACCTGTGTGTTAAAATATGGGTCATATGACTTGGCCTATATATTACACGTCCATCACGCGATTCACCGTCGACAACTTTTACTCCCTTAGCTCCAGCATCCAACTGCTCTTTAAGCCACTCACAAGTAACAACCGCTGAAACCATGATGCTGCTCGCACGTTGCACAAATCGATATCTTAATGTGAGGAGTGGTTCCCGGTATGCTTTTAATTAAAGAACGAGGTCCCGAGTAAATTACGTAGTCAGAGCGCGAGCGATGCGCAATCAGTTTTTTTTTTTTTTGGCCTGCATGGCAAATGACGTGATTAACAGTCCCTCGACCGTTACGCGTGAGAAGAGAGAGGAGCAACGTTATTCAATGTCTTCGGATTACACAGTGACACAACGTATATCAAAGAGTCATTAATTAACACATTATCCTCAAAGGATACGCAAAAGGACATAAAAATACTGAGCCGGTTCGAGTTACGCAACGACTAAACCGCGTAATGCATATATATATATGTCAGTATATGTAGGCAGATGTGGAGATCTAGAGGGGGTCACCGTATCCCAAGGGCTAGGATCCGGTGACTCGGGGTCACTGACCAGGGCGTCACCGGATGGTCACCCAATCCTCTGACACGTATAGGTGTACATGCACGTAAGTGTGTACATGTATATGACTGTACGCTTTTCAGTATCACATTATCTATCTGACCTTTGCTGCAGGTCATCAGTCTTGATGGAGAAATCTACTACACATGCAGATCGACTTATAATTATGAGCAAAAACATTAATGTACATGTATAATGCCAACTGATGAAGACTTTCTGAACGGCCCGCGCGGCTCATACAATGCATGCGCCGAACTTACTTTTTTAGCCACAAATTGTATACTACTATATAAAGAGCCGGCAAACTTTCTGCATTCCAACGATACCTTACTAGCTTGCTTGATGTGATGACGTATCTACCTGCGAGTACCACGTAATTTTAAAGATAGGTACTTGGATATTTTTTTCAAATTGATATTTTTGCAACAATTCGCATGGTTCTAAAAAGAGTAAAAAATGAGCATTCCAACGGTATATAACTTATCATATCATCTATTTTCATTCGGTCAATACGGCTTCATAAAGCGGTATACTTTTGAATGTATGGAATTGAATGACCGCGCTAAAAAAAACTGTGCCAGTTTAACTTATATTCGCTACACTGAACTTACTAAACATGCTACTGCAGCCAAATATATAAGGAGTAACTGCCACACATACCTGCATATAAAAATAGTTTTTAGAAGGTACTACAGCAGATATTATGCATAAAATCATGCCAAATATGCAGCCTGCTCATGGTAGCGATACAGAAATATAGAGCCAAATGTATATATATCATGTTCTCGGAAACAAAATTTTACCATTCAATGAAAAAGGCATTTCACATGTCAGGAAAATCAACCATATCTCCAGTAATATAGTCAGTAAGCAGCTGTAATATGCATATTTTTTCATCTTCCCCTTCTTCCTCGATGTCTTCCTGTGTCCAGTAACAGATGGTGGCTTTTGGAACTTTGCCAGTACTTTTCACTGAAATAATGTGTCCATGATACAGAATATTTTGTTTTTGCTCAGTAAACCATAAATGTTCAATGTAAAGGCCATTAAGTATAGACATATTAGATATAACATTTTTAACAGTTTCTGTTTGTTCAATGCTAAGTTCTGGGAGAACTTCAGACAACTCAGCATTGTTAGTAAGTGCTAAATTCAGCTTTTTTTTCAGCCTCCTTCTGTAACTTGAATCTTTTTTTTTGTCTTTTTTCTATAACAAGTTGACCTTGGATTTTGGCGATATTCTCTTCACGTTTTTTAAGCTGTGCAGGCATTGTTTTTGCTTCTGCTATGCTAAACAGTATTATTTTTTCCTGTTCATCTGAAGGTTTAGCTACTAACCATGTCAATGTGTCATTGTTTCTACATGCATTTAACTTTTCCATCTATATGGCCTATAGTACAATTTCTAGCCCTTCGTAAATTTTAGCCTTCCGTTGTAAAGCTTGCTTTAAATTGTGTATATGCCTACTCCTGTGGTTATTCCTTTTCAGTTGTTGCTTAACTCTTTGACAGTCAAGACGGATAACGTAGTTAATTGATTATTTGCCAGTAATGTTTTTAATTATGGCTACCCGTACGGCCGTTGCTTAGTAGTCGCTGTTCTCGAAGAATCACGCGGTTAGCCTCCTTAAAAAGATACTATCTATGATAGAAGAGTGTTTTATGATGTTTGTTATGATATATGGTGTACTAGCTTGAAAACAATCGGCAGCTAACAAGACCCAATTTAGGTCGAGCGAAGCGGGCAGGAATTCGAAGCCGTATATTGCGCATACTACGAAACAGTCGATAAAAACACCATAGTTCTATCCCTTGTTGTTACATCTAACGTCCAGACGTTTTAAAAAGCTTCGCTCGCCTATGTTTTAGTAGCAAAGGCGGGTGCTAATTCGAAGCTGCTGGTGACGATAGAGACGCCATTACGTGTACACCTGCAGCTGTTCGTTCCCGCTTTCCTTTCCATTAAAAACCAACGCTCCGGTCATAGCTCTATGCCACTAAGGCTTATTGGTACACGGAGCGTGTAACCGTGCGACACAGACTGGTTTTCTATATGTGTGCATATATATATGCACTTGGCGGTAAACGCGAATTAATTTTTAGTATATATATATGCACTTGGCGGTCAAAGAGTTAAGCATGCGATTCACTTTAGCCATTCTCTGCAACTCATCCTTCCTTTTAGCACAATTCTTACAATCAGTTCTTACATTAAGTGGAATAGGTAAAGGTGGATTGTACATTACATTTATCTCTGTATTCAAAGCTGGTAAAGCAGCAGTTACATGCTCAGCTGTGTCAATAGATACTATAAACTGCTCATTGAGAAACACCTCTACTTCAGCCCAACACCTTGTAAGATTTTTTTAAAAATTTGACATTATATTAATAATATGACGTATTGCCCAACGCAACACATCAGGTGTAGTGGTGACATTGCTTCCAGCAGAGTGCTCAAGAATTGATGCAATGATACTTTAAGTATTATCTAAACGTTGAAATGCTATATTGGTGGTGTGGATGTAAAACACTAGCCCCTTTTGTATCATGGGTGCTTGCAGTTCATTACGTTCATTGATGTCATTTTTAAAATGGTCCACAAAACTCCGGCTTCAAATCACCAACAGTCTTCATTATCCATGCAACTACACACAGAACTGTTGAATAAAAATATAGAGTTTAATAAACATAGTATTAAAACATGAATAATAAACTAACATTGCATGTTGCATGACAAATTTTGATTAAATTGGTTTGATTGATAAGAGCACTGCGCTAATTCAGAATCTCGTGATATTCAAGGCGCTGTTACTACATAAGCAGCAGAGTCTGAAAATTATCTAGCTAAAGAACCCACGGCAACGAAAAGGTGCGTTTTATATAGAAAACCTCGTTAATACTCTCTACCTACGTAAAATAAGGTCAGAAACATATCTTAGTAACATTAGGACAAATAAGTATGACATCCCACTGTCATAAAAGCTATTAGCTTTCACGACAATCGCGTACTTTAAACCATATGAAGCCGTTCGTGGAGGCTTCGAGACAACACCCTGCGCATCGTCTGATTGCCCTCATATTTAAATGAGTAATGAATCTAGGTGTCCTTAATGCCTACATATGTATTTCATGCAACCCATTCAATGCGTTACAAAATTCTATAAGCATCAAGCCATACCCTTTTTAGACACGCCCACAACTTACTACTGCGAATCATTTCACCGTATACAACGAATAGCAAATGCTAAAAGAAGCCATGGGTTACCTTTATAGAATATAGCAAGCACAAAAAAACTCGAAACCAGCGCAAACAAACGATCGCCTCAAATCAATCCTCTCTGTCAGTCAAAAATTACGGCACAATTTTTGGGATACAATTTTTTACGGTAGTTACGTGATTTATCCAAGTACCTATTAAAGATCAAAATAAAGACGATCGATCGGTAATGTACGCAAATGAATGGCATGTGTAAAACAAAAATGTCTCGCGGGTTGATTTTCTATTGAATACAGTGACATTTATAAGTGCGCAACTTATATTAGCCTGACGAATATTATACTGAATTTATACATATAGTTGCTCTTAGTAATGCTTCGATCATTAAATTATTTTCATCTATTATCAAAACCTTAACACATGTATAGTCTGACGAATATTATACATATGTAACGCAGGGAGTCGCGGTCTTGTTTCAAGTGTGGTCGCGTAGGGCACATCGCCAGAGACTGTCGATGCCAGGGAAAAGGCAACGGGATGTCTGCCTAAGGCAGCGGGCATCCCATCAGAACGTAAGCCTAGATTAAATTACAGTTGCTGCAGTAAGAAGTAAGATGATTACAATTTGTGGTCAGATTGGTGGTTCTAAGCAGGAAGTCTTATTGGATTCGGGCTCCGCAGTATCGCTTCTGAGGCAAGATGCTTTAAAACAGGCAACGGGAATTGAACGTACAGATTCTTAAACTTGATTTACATCTGGTGACTGCAGCAGGGGAGGATCTACCCATTGTTGATCAAGTTAGCATTACAGTAAAGCTTGGGGATCTTGAGAGGCGGCACAACTTCTTGGTGGTTACAAGTTTAATTACTCCTGCTGTATTGGGGACAGATTTTCTCCAAAAACACAGAATAGTTTTGGACTTTTCTACTATGCCAGTTACAGTGACACAGACGCAGGACAAAGCACAGGCCCGTGTACCTGCAGTACCTTCACTTGACCAGGATTCCCAGAAATTCAGTGCACTGTGGGAATCGGGGGTGGCATTAAAGAGAAAGTGGTGTCCAGTTGCTGGAATTGACATGGCAGAGACGAACAGTGAGGTGATGATTGAAGACTGTGCAGTTCCACACTATGGGGAAAAGGTGGACTATGAGTTTCCCAAAGTGGTGAAGGCATGCTTCGTGGCCACCATGCGGAAATTTAAGAATCTGTTCATCACCAAACCTGGAACAACAACAGTGACCTCCCACCACATCACCACCACAGGACCTCCAATTCGTGTTCCACCTCGCAGGATCCCTGCCCACTTTCGAGATGAAGTGGAGCTACAAATCAGGCAGTTGTTGCAGAATGGAATCATAGTGGAAAGCTGCAGTCCTTGGCTAGTACCTGCACTGTATGTGCCAAAGAAGTCAGGAGAGGTGAGGCTGTGTGTCGACTACCGCGAGCTGAATAAGCGAACTGTGAAAGTTGCCTACCTCCTGCCACTAGTGGATGAAGTCCAGAACAGACTAGCTGGAGCAGCCATATTTAGCAAACTGGACCTCCAGAGTGGATACTGGCAGCTACCCATGGAAGTACAAGACAGAGAAAAGACAGCCTTTTCACCTGGTCCTGGAATGGGAGCATATGAATTCACTCGAATGCCTTTTGGACTCTGTGGTGCACCCAGCTCCTTTCAGCGCTTAATGGACACCATTATGAGAGGACTGCCATTTGTGACAACTTATATGGATGATGTTCTCATTCATTCCAGTAGTGAAGAAATTCATAGTAGCCATTTGGAACAAGTCCTTCATCGACTGCAGAAGGCAGGATTGACACTACGTGGCAACAAGTGCCAAATAGGACTCCCTGAGGTTGCATTCCTTGGACATGTCTTCAGTGGAGCAGGAGTGATGCCTGACAATGCCAAGGTCAAAACAGTGGAAGAGTGGCCTACACCAAACACTGCAAAAGAAGTGCAGCAATTCCTGGGGCTGGCCTCATACTACAGGCGATTTGTGTCAAGATTCGCTGACATTGCAGCACCTCTGCACCACCTAACACAAAAGGATGTCCAGTTCTGCTGGACTAAAGAATGCAATGAGTCCTTCCAGTGCTTGAAGAGGTCACTGACAGAAGCACCAATACTAGCGTTCCCACACTTTGACTTGCATGCCAGCCCCTTTATCCTTCAAACTGATGCTAGTGCCGGGGGACTGGGTGCAATACTGCAGCAGGATGGACATGTGATTGCCTATGCAAGTCGTGTGCTGAACAAGGCCGAATGTAACTACAGTGTCATACAACGGGAGTGCTTGGCAGCAGTGTATGGCATGAAGCAGTTCAGGCACTACCTGCTGGGGCGACCATTTGAACTTTGGACTGACCACGAGCCACTAAAGTGGTTGGCAAACCAAAAGTTAAAGGGAATGCTAGGACGGTGGGCCCTGGCTCTGCAGGAGTACAGCTTCTCTGTTGTGTATCGGAGAGGCAGTCAGAACACCAATGCTGACGCATTATCCAGACGGAGAGACCCAAGCATGGCAACACTTCCAGCAGCAGTGACCAGAGCAGACATGCAAACACCATTGAGCTGCATTTTAGCAGCTCAGAAACAGGACCAAGTCATCAAGCTGGTCGCTCAGGCATTGAAATTGTCAAGTCGCCCTGCAACCATCGATTGGCGGAAGCCCCCTTTGAGAAGATACTCCCAGTTGTGGGCACAGCTTCTTCTAAAGGATGGCATTGTGTGGAGGCACTATACACCTGGACCAACTTCAGATGCTGTAACAGTGCCAGTTCTTCCTGTAACTCTTCAGAAAGAGGCATTGCAGCAGTGCCATGACTCACCTCAAGCAGGCCATCAAGGTGCACAGAAGACCCTCTACCGACTGAGGCGTATGGCATACTGGGTCAATATGGCACAAGATGTGGAGCGCCATTGCAAGGAATGCACTGTGTGCCAACAGACAAAGCCAACCATGCCTATGAGAGTACAGATGACAAATGTGCCAATTGGAAGACCATGGCAAATGATAGCAATGGATATCTTGGAGGTGCCAGTGTCATCTAACAACAACAGATATCTTCTTGTAGTCCAGGACTATTTTACCAAATGGGCAGATGCAAGACCACTACCTGACCAAACTGCCTCCAGGATAACCACAGAACTGGTGGACCTGTTCACCACATATGGAGTACCTGAAATTGTGCACTCGGATCAAGGCCGAAATTTTGAGAGTGCTATCTTTCAGCAGGTTTTAAAGGCATTTGGTGTTAAGAAGACTAGGACTACTGCCTATCACCCTCAAGGTGACGGCATGGTGGAAAGGTTCAACCGCACCCTGCTCCAGTTACTCCGCACATATGTCACCAGGCAGGAGGAGTGGGAGAAGCATCTCCCTCTGGCTCTCTACGCCTACAGGACATCAGTACACTCCTCAACTGGAGTGTCCCCTTTTGAACTGATGTATGGTAGACAGCCTGAAAGAGACACACTAACGTTACCACCAACAGCGTATGCCCCTGGGGAGTATGGTGAGACTCTGCATGCCAAGTTGGCTGAGTTGACTGACCTTGTGGAGGCTCACATGGCTGAAGCAGCAGAGGGGCAGAGGCAATACAACAAGCACTCACACGAGCGATCCTTTAAAGTGGATGACCCAGTCTGGTTATCAATACCAACTGCTGAGAAGCTGGACCCTCGCTGGGAGGGAAACTGGGTAGTAACAGCGTGCAAGTCACCGGTGAATGTTGCAATTTCAGACGGTACATGGAGAAGGGTTGTGCATGTTAACAGGATTAGACATCGTCACCAGCCAGCCATGCAGCTCCATGTGGAAGATGCTCTTCCAGAAAACCAGGGCGGTCATCTACATTGGCAAGCACCCCAAGTTGACCATGATATCCTTGATGTCATGCCAACCGAGGAGCACCAGCCTGAAGATCCACCTGTTCTGATCTCAGCAGAGGACCAAGTTGCTGAAGACCTGGTTGAGGTGCCTCGCAGGTACCCTGAACGTGTGAGACACCGACCTGACTATTTTTAAGCTTGAGGTCGAGCTTCAAATTGATGGAGAGGTGTGTAATCAGTGGATCTATCATCTCATCAACACCTATTGGCAGTAGCATGTGCATGGACTAATCCAACTGGATCTCTAGTTGTGTGTGTGACCCATGCATGGACCAAATGTGTGAACCCCTCCTTTTGGTGTGTGACATGTATGTACATTGCTGAAGAATCAGAATATTATCAGTTGTCATTGCTATTGAGATCGGGATCTACGCTTCCACTACACATACTTAATTAATAATGCTTCATGAAATTACTATAAGTCAAAATAACAAGATGGCCATTGCGTGTGGGGACCCTATACGTACGAGGAGGTCTATATGTACCAATTTATGTATAATATACGACATAATTTTGAGGTTGCCTCATTTCAATACGGACCCGCGTACTCAATTTCGTAAAATATAAGCTCCTGCCCTCGCGCAGCTATTATTGAAATGAGGCAACCTCAAAATTATGTCGTATATTTATTTATACATAAATTGGTACATAGAGACGTATAGGGTCCCCAGACTACGCCAGGGTGAAAGAGGGGCGTAATTCCACCAGTAATTACATACATTAAGTGATTCTGTATACTTGCACCTTGCTCAAATTTAAGAACACAGATACATCTATAGTATATACGCAATTAACATCATACGCCTGGCGCTAGCCTAGCATGTCTATGCTGCCAGGAACCATATTTCATTGTGACGCCCAATGATGCGATAGGGAGGGTCGTATGTTCCAGTCAAGTAGACTCCAGGCACGTAGTTGACCTTGTCCCTCTTAAGATAGCTCTCCATCTCGGCCGCGTATTTGGCTGTCGAGTCGTCCGTCGCAATACCCCCATATTGATAAACGTACGCCGTCAGCTTAGGAAGATCAGTGAGAAAAACCTTCGGATTTGTGGGCGTGGGGGTATTGGCCTGGTAAGCGTAAGGAACGAAAAAATGGACTGTGAAGTTTGAGGGTTCACTCCCCGGCAGTACTTGAATGGCCACTGGTGCTGTCATAGGGACCTTTTCGCTAGCTGAATTCTGACCGGAAATGTAGTCGAAGAGAAGCTCAAAGCCAGCGTCCCCTGCAATATCCCACTTGTTGCTCAATACAGTGGTGGCAACCCACTTGGAGGCATTGTAAAGCCGGACCTCGTATCCAGTTTTCTCTGCTACTACTGTGTACGCTGGACAGTCGAGGCCATGGCAGAACGCGGGCGCATCAGCATCAACCACTGATGTAGCGAAAGCAGCTGCAACAATAAATCCTATGAAAGAATAATAGTTCGACATAGTTCTGTTGACTTGTTTTTGTAAGTGTTGACAATTGTTTGATCGCTTGCAATTTGGTGTTGATATAGGCACCGTATCGGTCTTACGCGCACTTACGTAATTGAGACATTCGACACGTACTCGCTTCACTTGGTATTGCATAAGGTTTGTTAACAAATTGCAGCAGGGCTAGGGTATGAGAGCACGTGCGCACGATGCATGCATGCATGTACATACATGCATGGGGCGCTCTAGCATATCGAAAAGCTAGCTGCTCATCAAAATAGCCATGCATGCATGCATGCAGACCATGTATGTTTATTCATGCTATTATTATTAATACTTTAGGTGATATCTGTGTGTCTGCAGCAGTGTTGCATGCACGTGCAGGCATATCGCAATCACCCTGGTAACAAGCCTACATTCACATGTATCAGGATTAGTGCTAATCAGGTGCATGCATGCGCAGCATCTATGATCAACTATTGCAGTTGCTGATGTAACACCTTGACAAGCGAACCTATATGAGGTCATTCGATCTATATTCATTGTATTTATTCATACGAGTCTTACACAACTCGGCATCATGACAAGTGTGCCTCACACGTATAATATAATATCCGCAATAATTGTCCACTCACTTATTAATATCTGTGCAACG
The DNA here is from genome assembly GCA_949361645.1 of Spongilla lacustris. Taxonomy (NCBI): domain Eukaryota; kingdom Metazoa; phylum Porifera; class Demospongiae; order Spongillida; family Spongillidae; genus Spongilla; species Spongilla lacustris. The sequence continues at coordinate 7,267,812 of OX442416.1, read as the reverse complement.
ATGTCGCCGCTAAGCCTACTGGTTGTTGCCTGCGTTGCATGGGCAGTGGAGGGTGGCGCGCCGTCCTTCTGTCACGGTCTTGACTGTCCGGTGTACACTGTGCTGGCCCAGAAGGAAGGGTACGAGGTCCGGCTTTACAACGCCTCGAAATGGGTCGGCACCACGGTGGAGGACCTGAGCTGGGATAATGCTGGGAAAATCGGCTTTCAGCTAGTAGCTGACTACATTTCCGGGGCCAACTCTGCCAAGGCAAAGATCCCCATGGCCTTACCCGTTGCGGTCAAGATCTCTCCAGGACAGGGGCCAGCCTGCGACTCTAGCTTCACAGTTCTCTTTTTTATCCCGTTCAGCTATCAGGCAAACCCTCCGACGCCCACCAATCCGAACGTGACAATTGTAGCGCTTCCCTCTCTGACCGCGTACGTCATCGAGTACAGTGGAGATCCCACAGATGACACCGTGGTGCAGAACGCTGATCAACTTGCCAATGATCTCCAGCGGGACAAGGCAAATTTTGTTTCAGACTTCTTCTTCACGGGGACGTATGATTCGCCGTACTTCAGATACCCCGACGCCGACAGGCACAATGAGGTGTGGCTATTAGCGGCCTAGCTAGTGACCTAGTTACTTTAAAACAGTACAATGAAGGTGGATTGTATTATTGTATTGTATTTCATACCAATTGATGTACAGACGAACAGTGGGAGGAGCTAGCATGGCATATAAATCACACGCGCGACCAATGCGACTATGTACATGTATGCATGTATTTTAAAAAACCATTCTTAGAGATAAATATATATTTTTATTAAAATACGTTCGATTAGTGCAGCGCTATTTGCTAAATTCTATCCTGCATGAGCAAGTCTTTGCATAAGTAACTAGGAGTTGAGTTAGTATCATCGTGTACATGTATTACGTACATCCGGCTACACATTGCCATTATATTTGATTTTGGACCGTACATGCAGTTTCATACATCCCGGCCAAAAGTACTGTGGGACATTCTGTCACATTCAGTTCTGTTATTATATGATCAGGCTTGTTCCGAGCTGTCTCTCATTTCTGGTGCCATGGAGCCTAAAGAAAAGAAGGCTCATGCATGCAATGACCTTATATGTACTTAGTGGCGTAGCGAGGGTGAAGCATTTCCAGCGTCTGTGTTCTCGAAGACAGGGAAATGGTTTTGTCGTGTATGCTTCGATTTGTAAACATGAATTTGTGTGTGTTTATTTATGTATCCGCATTAATTTGTTCATCGTCAATCGTGCTTTTAAACTCCTATAGCAGTATAGAATTTATTTGTCAGTATAACGATATCGACGTATAGGACATAAATGAGCAGCGTAGGACCTAATTAGGCAGCCTGAAATGGTCCTAGGACCGTTTCAGGCAGAGCCTGTTTTAGTCCGTAGGACCAAAACGAGCTGCCTGAAATGGTCCTAGGACCATTTCAGGATAGGACCAAATCAGCCATGACAGTCAAACACGTCAATAACAATGAAGCAAGCAGAAATAAATAAGTTAGTTCAGTGAACATGGATAAGAAAAACATACTTCAACACCTCCAAGTCCAAGGTGGTCCCCAACCTGTATATGGCTGCCTGAACATAAAGCTTGTGCGAGCCATTGCCCTCCTCTTATAGGGTGGATGTTAATTCACTCCAGGCCGAGGGTGATGCATGTTGTTTTTCACCATTACTTTATGTTTATTGTCTTGAAACCATGCATCATTCTATGTATGTACATGTATGGTTACAAGTATTATTCCATTATAAAAAAAAAAATACTTGTTGACGTACATGTACAACAGTGCATGTGTCAGGTAGAATTGGGGACCCCAAAGAATTGGGGAACCCCCCCCCCCCCCCCGTCCCCAATTCTACGTAGAATTGGGGACCCTTGCGTAGAAATGGGGACCCTTATAAATTATACACCTGTGAAGGACTGCATGGGAAGAAGTCCTTCTTGTATATACGCAACTAATGCTAGATCAACAGCCTGAATACCCTGAGTCGAGGTGTTGATTAATTCCATTCGTTGGAGGCCCAACGCCGTCGAAGAGTCTAGAAGGCTACTTTCTTTGTGTCCATCGTTTATCTGGCCGCTGGGCCACTTTGTGCATGTGCATTTATATGGACACGTTTTTGTGTGCATGTGCAGGAGTTTCTCTCTGTGCACGTGCTTATGCATGTGTGAACTTTGCTACTGCCCTGAGCCTGTGGCCGCGCCGTGCGTACTTCAGATCTACCCTGCACCCTGCAGAAAAGCTAGTGGCAGACTGGCAGTACACCTCGGCTATGGTGAGGGACGATCAAAGACAGGCAGTTTACTAAAAAAGATGTTTGGCTATAGCTGTAAATGGCGCGGACTTACCGTACCGGTGTCAGGTAGAATTGGGGACCCCATAGAATTGGGGACCCCCCGTCCCCAATTCTACGTAGAAATGGGGACCCTTGCGTAGAAATGGGGACCCTCGCGTAGAAATGGGGACCCTTATAAATTATACATGCATACTTGTGAAGGACTGCATGCATGGGAAGAAGTCCTTCTTGTATATACGCAACTAATGCTAGATCAACAGCCTGAATACCCTGAGTCGAGGTGTTGATTAATTCCATTCGTTGGAGGCCCAACACCGTCGAAGAGTCTAGAAGGCTACTTTCTTTTGTGTCCATCGTTTATCTGGCCGCTGGGCCATGATATGCATACTGACTTTGTGTGTATATAGGACACGTTTTGGTGTGTGCAGGAGCTTCTCTGTGTGCACGTGCATATGCATGTGTACTCTATCTATCAGTTGAACTTTGCTACTGCCCTGAGCCTGTGGCCGTGCGTACTTCAGATCTACCCTGCAGAAAAGCTAGTGGCAGACTGGCAGTACACCTAGGCTATGGTGAGTGACGATCAAAGACAGGTGGTTTACGTTTTAAAAAAATACGCGTACGTTTGGCTGTAAAAGGCGCGAACTTATTCTACACGGGTAGACGTGATAATCTATAACAGGCAAGGTTTGCAATTGCAAGTGTGCCACGTCACATAGTTTCTCTTTCCCTGCATGCAATGCGTAGACGATGGATGTCCGGCAAGTTAAGGTGCTGCTTACCTAGCAGAGACGATTGCGGTTTGTTTGCAAGGTAAATATGTATAAATTTATTTCATATTTCAAACTGATAGCCGGTAACTGACAAAATTTTACTTCCAAAGCCTGTGAAATTTAAAGTTTGTCAGTGATGTTACATGTGTACTGGAAAACACACACTGATATCACATCATATCAGACATGCTAAAAGCTGAAGATGTACAGAAGTTCAAGGTGTCCGGAACTTCATTTGAAAAAGTTGAATGGGTAAGTAAGCTTCATTCAATTTTTAATCATTGCATGCATATACATAGATTGTGAGTAATCAAATGATAGCAGCCATATTGGTATGAGTAGGAATGTGGCTATTTTATTTTTATTTCCAACTCAATTCATTCAATTTATTCCATTTCGATAAAAGTCAAAAATTTCAGGGACAAAATCCCAACGTATAATGCCAGAGGTGTTGATGATTTGGATGTTGTGTACAGTAGTCAAGTGATACAGCAAGTCAGCCAGGGTACCATAACCAGCAGGAATATGCAGCCTCGACATTTGAGACACTGTGAGCAATACTAGTACTGCTTTTCTAAACTGCACATACATTATCCATCAAAGGAAACTTTCTATACTGTTACCATGGTTAGTAAGATTATCAAAAGTATTAAGGTATAGTTTAAATATGTAGGCATGCACACGGCATATAAACTGAATGCTTTATGTTTTAAACAAGGAATTGCGGATGTTATGCTGGCAAAACAAATAAACAGAAGTGGAAGGAAATGTATTTGAAATTATAGGGCAAAATACCAAGTAGAACTAAAATAGTACAGCTGGCTGATACATGGCCAGTAAAGGCATTTGAACCTCTGGTAAGATATTTCACTATGTATGTTTGGTCTAACATTTTGTTTATATAATATAGGGAGGCCTGTCACTATGTTGTTCAGCTAGCAGATGCAGAAATTGGTTACATCAAACTTGGGTTTTCTTTTGCTCTCAATAACCTACATCCTGAGGTAAAAATTATTGTTTTAGTGTAAAGCATAAACATCATGTGTTCTTTTATTCAGGCAATGATCACCACTATATCAATGCACTATGGGATTGCATGTGGCTGCTAAATACCACATAGATGAAACGCTACCATTCATCATGAGTTCTCACCATGCAATGCCACCCTCAAAGACTTTTCTGTGTTGCACGCTACTGAATGTTTTTTTAACCATTGAATAAATATATAATATACTATAGTATCATCAAAACAACCGAAACAGGCTCTCGCGTATGACGACCAACGAAATAGAGCATGCTTCCTTCACCCCACTTGTCCTCTTAACTTCAGCCAGAGGGATGTGTCCGTCAAGCGAGAGCATGATTATAGCTTAGCTATATTATTTGAATGCGCTCCTCCGTATATAATATGTACGGTGCCATCCGATCGACCTATAGCTGCTGCTGCGCCTGGAGCCAGGGTTCCCTCTCCATCAGTAGAATAACGCCTATACGTTTGTGCTTCTGTTGTTGTTGTTATCAGTTTTATTTTCTGCTGTATGTTTATAATACAAGCTCTGACATGTGCTGGCTATATCAAAATCGATACCGTTATATTAGATGGGGTCCCTATAATTCTACAGAGGGGTCCCCAAATCTCCGTAGATTTAGGGACGGGGGTCCCTAAATCTACGGAGATTTAGGGCCGGGGATCCCTAATTCTCCGGAGATTTGGGGACGGGGGTCCCTAATTCTATGGGTCCTTAATTCTACGTGACACCGGCATCGGCGGGGTCTGCGTGGCTGGTGGAGGATCTCATCTGGAGAGGCAGAGCTAAACGGATCGCTACGCCCCCGGGAGCGTCCACGACCACATGCATGCACCGGGTCCTTTGCTGAACTTATAAGTTATATAGCTTGGACTTGTAGAGTTGTACATGTACGACTATACCATAATAATATAATAATTACGCATTTTTAAGCCAGTGCTTGCAAACGGGCATAAGCAACGAAGCAATAATGTGGCATATGCAATATGAATACAGTAAAGTGGTCACCACCGAGCAAAGACCATGACCATATGCATGCATGTACATGTACCGTAGAGTACCGCGAGATATCCCCCCCCCCCTCCGCCCCCACCAAAAAAAAATGGCCCGTGTTTAAACGAGCGTATCGACGTAATCAATAACGCAGCTGCGTGCTATTCTTTAAAATCCTGTTGGAGTACCAGTTCTTTCCTGGAATTTAGAAACAGGTGCGCGGAAGCGTTAACGAGTACGAAGATACGCTCGTTTAAACACGGACCGTTTTTTTTAGGTGGGGGCGGAGGGGGGGGGGGGGGATATATCGCGGTACTCTACGGTACATGTACCATTGTTGCGAGCCCAAGTGGCTGACATTTATACAGCAGCCACATACTCATGACTTTAATTATGTGTCGTTACGCAGAGGTAACCCCTGTACGTCCATAGATTGATGTATTCTTCTATCTATGGTACGTCCTACTGCAGTATTTTAACGGAGTAATGGTGAGAAGGTATAACTATTGAAGTCCCATCCCATCAGCCATATCATATGCATGTCCAATTTAAAATGCAGTCATAATTACATGTATGACGCAACGTATACGTAGGGCGTTATTTATAGAACAGTGGGGTGTTACCGGGTACATTCCCCGTACTAGTATGAAGCTACAATGAGTACCTCCAACGTTAACGTACAAGGTGATTTGATAGTGCATTTTAATGTCCCGAATACTTATCCGCCATCGCAGGATGTGGAGGTGAGGTTTAAAATAAAGGGCGAGGTAACCACTACCTCTCGGGACTGGTTGGGATTGTTTCGTGTTGGGTGGACATCCAGCAGAGAGTACTACACGTTTGAGTGGGTGCCCGCGCTCGCCAAAGGGGAAGAACTAAAAGTAGTTTTCAGTGGTCGTCGACTGCCTTCAGATGACGGGCAGAGCTACCAGTTCTGCTACTTCAGTCGCGACAGTGTTCTATTCGGATCGAGTACACCTTTTCGGTTCACCAAGACGGTAGAAGACCGGACCGCCGATGAGAAGAAACCCGAGGAAAGCATAGTTGTGATAGGCCTACCCACTTGTGAAACAGAGACCGCGTCTGGGAAACCGCTTCCTGACGCTGATAGTAATAGTTTAATGGTTATCGAATCTCTCAAGAATGAACTTCACCGTAGCTTTGAGCGTCAGCTGGCGGCCGAAGCTCAGAGCGAGGAGTTGAGGCAGCAAAGCGACAGTATTAAGGTGGCCCTCATATCTAAGGAGATGGAGATGCAGGTTACGAGAGAGCAGATGGAGGACTTGATCAAAAAGCTGAGTGCGAAGATAGATCTGCTAGAAGAGCGTCTATTAGAGAAACAGAGCGTGTGTGTAACTGAAATGGAGCTGCGCAGTCAGCAATTAGCCTTTGAAAATAGCCGACTGAATGAAAAGCTGTGTAGGTGTATTGATGAGGTCCAAGTGCTAAAAGGCAAGCTGGGGTTCGAAGAAACGCTCAGAAGAAAAAGTGAGCAGCAATTATTGGCAGTTGAGGGACACACACAAACATCTAAGTGTAGTGCTGTGATACAAGGAAAAGATGTACACACTGAGGAGATTGATGGAAGGGCGGTGCCTGTTGCTGATAGCACAAAGTCCTCCAATTGCAGTACTTCTGATGTGGACCGGAATGCCATGGAGGCTTTGCAGATTGCCTATGGCACAATAGAAAAATATTACCATGCATCATGTGCAGAATTGGATGCATGTCAGGTTAGCTTGCATGAAGCTCAAACCAAAGTGAAGATGTTGGAACAAAGATGTATTGAATTGGAAGAACAAATAAGCAGCCATTCCAAAGCAATTGCACTAGAACAGACAACAACAAAACCAGCTCCAAGTAGCAGTGACACTCTCCATATGAAGCAGGTTGAGCAACAAACACAGGAGAGTGAGGATAAGAGTGCAATAATGCTGGCCTCTCAGGCAGCTGATCGTGAGGAACAGTATAAGATTAAGATCAAGGAGTTAGAATGTCAGTTGGTCGAGCATAAAAAGAGTTCAAATGTTATGAATGCAGAATGCACGGGTGAATTTGAATCAGCAGTGAACCCAAAGTATGATGGAATTTTGCAGCAGATGAAGGAGCTGATTAGAAGATTGAAGAGCAAAGAAACTGGTGGTGATATGCCTGGAGGTTTACTTGAAGAGTTGGAGAAAGTCATTCTGAAAATAAACAATAGTGACACTGCTGAGGAGGGTACTGTTCACAGCAAGGATATGCTGCCTGAAGCAGCTGTGGCAGGCATACGGCAATGCCCAGTGTGCCAGTTAGAGTTTCCACAAAGTATGCCTCAAAAAAACTTCGAGCGACATGTTCGGCGTCATCTGACATCAGGAAATATATAATGACAAGTGTTGGCATGAATAAATGTATATACTATATCATTTTTGAGTTGTAATTGCTAATTGTTTTTAAAACAATGATATAAAATAAGGTACATGTATACAATTTTAGACAACTGAGCAAGTAATATTTATAGGAAGTTCAGAAACTATTGGTAAGATTGTGAAGATCAAGAAAAGGCTTTCAACTGAGGTAATACAATAAATAAATGAAGTTAAATATGGCATGACAAACAACCAGGGCATGGGGCTGGGTGTCACAACATAAATTAAATCTAATTGCTTTTAGCGAAAGTGTGCCTAGATGATAATAATATCATAAAAATCTTAAACTTACTAACTACCAATGGTTGTATTTTATTGAACCAGCTTCATTTATTTTTCTTATTATAATTACTTCTTTTGTTGACCTTCACAAACCATTTATAAACATACCAGATATATCCAATCGGATTGTGACAACTGACCCCATGCCATTATGAGTGAATCAAATCATTCCCATTGTAAACAGCTCAACATCATACCAGGGTAACTGAATTTTTAAAATGCATTCCACACTGAGCAGCCCATGTATTTATTATTACTGTATTCATATCATATATGTTCATGCCATTTTTGGAATGGAATATAAATGTTACTACTAAGGCCAAACAATTATTCAGTTTGGACTAAAAAACTAAAAAGCTATCATTGAAACCTGTAACTGCACTTGAATTAATCTTGGTGGTTTCCAAAAAAATTTCTTGTATTTGAACATAAAACATCATTATATGTACCTACATGTACATGTACATTTCATTTATATATTATTTCTTCTTAAATCGTTAATACATTTAAATAAGATCTAATTTCTGACAACCAACCCCGGTCTCTCCTAAAATTTTGCTTCCCCAAATAGATTTAATGATAGCATTTCATTTTATAATACCTGTATAGCTGGATCAGCATGTACATGTATATTATATTGTGCACAACTGATGAAGAGTGCTGTGCATGTGTGTTACTTTATTGTCCAGGAGGTGCTCTATATACACACAAGTGCAATGAACCAATTTTAGTCTAGCCCTTCATTTTCTTTGTTTTCGAGGAATTGGTCTACTCTACAATATGCATCTCCCCAGACATTTATAATCTGCTACCATCCCGGCTCTGATCCATACATGTATGTGTTATATGTCACTTCAGGATACAATAGTCCTGGTGGTTATTATCCATTAGTAAATGCTGGGTTTTCCGCTCAACCGAGAAAATTCTGCTAGAGTCATTATCTCCTGCTGTATACACATATGAACAGTACACAAATACATTTGTACTTAACATTCTTTTATGCTACATGTAGCTAAAAATCAGTTAGTCTTTAATAATGAATGTTAAGTGAAGCATATGGGCTTCACCCACAGAGTTTTACTTTCATCAGGAGGATGTTTCTTATCATACTATCTGTGTATACAAAACATACTAGCTGGTGAAACCCCCAAGTCATGAATACAAGTAAGTAATAAACTCAATTGGATTGGCCACATCACCTTGCTTTTTACTTAATTACCCAAAACTTGCAGACTTATCAGCCAGATTAGGTGGATCAACCTTGCATGCAATTGGCAGGACACAAAAGTGCCACATGTTCTTGGTACACAAATTTGTCAGGTGTATGATTTGAATTCTCATGCATGTGCATATTCTGTACATGTACATGTACATGTTGTGTGCAAATTTCAATGTGCATGGAATGCATTATCCAAGCCTCATACAGAACAGGTCAGATCTGCATGTGTAGTGAACATATGTACATGCAGTAGCTGTAATGTGGCTAACACCTACAAGTGCACACATTTGTTGTGGATAATTTGCACACAGTAGTAACTGACTACAATTTTGTACATGCACATGTAAATATTAATATTAAATGTAGCCTGCTTACCCCCTTGCAAAGCATGTATGCAGTCATATAACTTTTGATAATATCATACAAAAATATTTACACATGTAATAACTGAATATTACTCAAATTCAAATGTTTGGCGAATAAGTTCATTTATAAACAAACCATTGGGGTCCATTCTCTTCCTTATCTCATTAAAGTCCCCAAAATGTTCATACATATTCTGAACATCATGTGGACCTAATTGGAAGTACTTGCCCCAGTGAAGTCTTGCATGCAGCTGTCTTGTCGCTTGGTAGTATGCGTCAAAGTAATGCTTTGCAGCTGTGCCATCTGGACTATACTGCAAGAGAGTCACACAACAGGAGTCTGTGTGGTAATGAGGGCTAAGCCACAAATCATCTGCTTGTATGAACCTCACCTACATTTAGGGGTACAAAATGCATGAATACCCAGCACAGACTAGTCAGTTTTAAATTGATTTTAATAAGTAGTATTATTATGCGAGGACCAGATCTAGAATAGCTTTTGTCACTGTAAGTGCTATCAGTTGATGTGTAAGAGGATACACATAGGAGCACAGTAATGAAGGTGTGGTCTGGCCTTACCTCATTGTGTACATGTAAATCAACTTTTGTTATCCTCTGGTGTATTACAAATAAATTTTACAATTATAAACTTTGTACACCAGGACTCAAATTAGGTACCCCCACCCCCCCAATGCATATAGTATGTAGGCAGTGGAGCTTTACTGCAATAGCGAACTATACCCATGAGAATTTTTAAAAAAGGGAGAGTGGTGATCACCATAAGAACTAATGTAATTCATCATATATACTATGTAGATACTGCATGTACTACTGCTATTAAACTGCCATTTTACCCAATTATTTCCACATGGGATTAGTAACTGGTGGTTATATTTGTATAAGTATACACTATGTATATGATGTGCAAGTACAAGTACCTCTGTAATGTAATTCAATGGCACATTTTCGTCTTTCAAAACACTTGATAATTGTAACATAGCTTTTTTGCAGCTTGATAGTGGAACACAAATTTCTGACTCTGAATGAGCTGGAAAGTAGTATGGAATATTCAGGATGCTGTAACTCTCATCCGCTCTATCAAATGAAGGTAACATATCTCCGTATGTTACCAAAGCTCTCATAACTGCTGGAGCTGATCTTGGAACAAGGTACATCCAATGTTGAATTATTGCAAATATACCACCCTACATGTACAATTGTATGTGTATGCAACATGGGTACATGTACATGTAAGTGGATTTTATAGCATACACATATATAATGCCATCCAGGATACTAAACGTGTATGCAAGTACACATGTGTGAACGACGCTGCGCAATCTACAAATGTACATGTACATGTACAGGTGTATATAAAGATGTTTACAAAATTATACACTCGTCTGGTGTAGAGTATTGCTATAAGCCTCAGTTCATTTTATGTCCACAAAGTACTATGGCTGTACATACATGTACATGTATTTGCATCTCATCTAAGGTCTTCATGCATCCACGTACATGTACCAAACCTCAATTCACTACAAGTACATGTATGATCGTTTCTGCATCATGTACTGCAAAGCTCAATGATTCCCTGTGCATGCAGGTTTAGTGCAATATTGATCAACTAAATGGCTCCATGACATAGACTTGATACAGCAGGTGGGTTCCATGATCAGGGGCCCCTCTGTACATTGGACAGGTAATTAGATACTGGTACACTACAGGCTGCTCCACATGGCAAAATCAGCTCCTCACATGGCCATACATGTACACGTAATTATGCACTGTTGTGGTTGATACAGGAGAAAGGTGCGATCTAGAGGTAGTAGCTTCAAATACTAATTAAAAATACATTACATGTACATGTAACAACTAACTTTAATACTCTGCAGGGTCCACGATGGACTTGCCCTTAGATTCTCACTAGTCTCGTTAGAGGAGATAACCACACACACATCACTGTGCATCTCCACCCACAGCTTGACGTGCTCTGACTGTGCTGCCAATTGGTCTATGTTATCTATGCAATGCTGCAGCCCATAGCGGTCATGTCTTTCTGCCAGTCTGAACCGGGTGCGTACCTAGTTACATGTACAAATAGCAATAAATAAGACAAATTAAATGTACAGTGTGTGGAAGTGATGCATTGCATGAACGAAATTAACATTGACATAGTATATGGGAGTTAATAAAACAAATACGCATGAATATTGTAGTTTGGTCGAGAATACAAAAAATAGGAGGAGCAGAAGGCAGGTAAAGTAATGCGCCAATTGTAAATTGAGATGCAGACATAAATGTACATGCTCATTTCTTTTTCACTAATTGAATAAATCAAGCTACATGTACATGTAGTACAGAAATGAACATGTACATTTATACATGTATCCACATTTTGCATATCCGCAAGGTAATTCAAATCTTCCTAGTATAGAATCAGGACTATGTAAAGTTGAACAATGCCTTCTTCTCTCCTGGCATATTATATATATATATATATATTGTATACTATGGGAGTGACATTGAAGAAAACACAGGTGGATAGGAGAGAAGAAGGCATTGTTCAACTTTACATACTCCTGATCCATATAGGAACATTTCAATTACCTTGCACAAAGATGGTGATACGCTAGTAGCATTAGGGCCCCCAGTTAATTAATATGAGATACAGCAAACAGTGATACAAACGCAGCTCTTTACCTGGTTAACAGCTACATGTACATGTACAACATTTATTAAATTAGGTGCATGAGCCTCACCAGAAACATTTGCTGTTTTGTATATAAACTGTTCAGTGCTAACAGTATTGGTGGTTAATCAAATGGATCAAGTTTAGTACATGCAATGTACATATACATGTACATACACATGTATATAAAATACATGTACATGTAGTCGTTGTGGGGGCGGGGGTGCTATTGCATGCAAAGTATAGATTTTAGCTTAAAAAGCCACAAAGTAATCATTCTAAAAAAAAAAAAGAAGACAAGTCGAAATTTTGCTCTAAATCCTCAATATATTATTTAAGCCAAATTAATTAATTCATTTGGTACACAAGTGTGTAATAATTGGGATGTTGGTTAACTGCTGGAATTTGTTATTACTTGCCAAAAAAGGGGGTGCAAAAATAGGGTGGAGTCAATAATTTGCCCTGCACTCTCATAAAGCTAATTTATTAAACCTACATGTATACATGTATGAGATACATGTGTAAATCAAGTCTGATGATATCGTCTTTACATTCCATTGTAAGCAACCCGTGAATATACTAAATGCACATGTACAGTACATTTCATACGTTCACACGTACATGTATATGTTTAGTACATACACATCACTAGATGTGCATGTAACTGTTCCTAAAAACACGAACCTTAAGTGTAACCTCTGTGATGATCCCAAACATTCCTAAGCTAACAGCAGCAGCAGGAAATAACTCTGCATTCTCTCCTTCTTTGCTAATATTGATGATCTATTGTGTCAAGCATACATGCACAAGTATACACCAAATAGTACATGTAGACATGTTTAAACATGTTTGCACATACAATGTACATGTATGCATGACATGTGAGAAACATTGCACAAACAAGGATAAATGAAACATAGTAATGCTGACCTCTCCACTTCCTGATATTAATCTCAACTTTGTCACCAAGGTAGCCAAGTTGCCAAACTTTACTCCAGTACCATGTGTGGCTGCATAATGGTTATCAATAATTGACATGCAGCCAATAACGTGCACTTGGAAAATATCGCTTACAATGCATGTACTGTCATGCACATGTAATCTGCACACAATCCTGTATTTGTTACAATGTCTGTACATATAGGGTAAATGTATCACACAATTTCAAGTGAATGCAAATTTGTAGATCTAGCCAATCAGCAAATTAAAAACTATTGATTGAACCCAAATGTGTACATGTGTAAATTATTGTTTGCCGGAAAGTGTCATAAACGTGACTCAAACACATCTCACAGATTTGGTGTTATCCATGAGCCATTTAATTAGTATTAATTTGTTAAACAAAATTATGTATCATAAAATAGTGGTTAGCAGACAAGCTTAAGTCCATTTTATTATACAAAACATTGTTGAACATGTATCACGGTACAACATCAATACTATACTGGCATAATGCACCGTGTTTAAAAAATGTTTTTAAAAGTCTACTTAAAGCCGTGCCATAATTTATTTACCTGTTGAAACAGCTCCTGCAACTGTTTGCAGGGATATGGACCCAAGGTTGATCATGGCTAGTCCGCGCTCCTCCAGGGCTGTGTTCAGCTCATGAAATGTTGTGCCTGCCTTCACAGTCACATACACGCCTTCAGCAGTTCTCTCCACGGCAACAAGACCTGAACAAAGCCATTATACCACCAAGTTATAGAAGCATTGAGTGTAGTTATGTATACATGTACTACAAGTACCTGCAGTGATGAAGCCATGCACTTCACTATACAAACACCGAAGTAATACATTAAATAAAAGTACAACGTGCATGTTACATGTACATGTAGGGATCACTAAAGCTCATTGTAAAAATAATTACAATGCTTATTTTCTAATACCACTCAACAAGTAGGCCTGGCCTATACATATGTCAGAGATAATAGAGCTAAACTCTATTATCTCTGCATATATATTCTACACATTTTTTTTGCTGTGGTGGTCAGCCTTACTCGGGAGCCAGTTGCACATACCTTTGTGGTTACAAAGGGACACGAGGATGTCCGGACTATTGGCAACAGTCGACCAAGAATGACCGGAGCCAACCACCCTCATCTTGCGCCCGTCTCTAGCGGCCCACCGCACTAACTTTACCATATCAGCTTCCGAAGAAGGTGTGTACAAGTTGCTGTGATCAAAGAACACCAATCCGTCTGGAAGGAATGGACCATACGCGTATTTTAGGCCTACCATCAAGGGCCCGCCCTCTCACACAACATAGAAATGGCTAACCGTAGTTCAAAGTTGGAGGTCCCTGCGTTAGCGGGGGGTTGTACTTGTTCAATGCCCATGCCAACAGAACCAAGACCAGACTGAGGAACAGAAGTCGCGAGCACATGCTTCACTTGTCCGATTGGTACAAAAATAGACTGGGAGGAGTGTATGTGCAGCTGACATTACGTCATCCTAATTAGCACAAGCCAATAATGTTATTCATAAATAGAAATCGTGCTAGGGTTCCCAGTACACGTAACATCATTATCCTATACATGTAAGTTACATTGATTCAACGTTGCAGCTCCCCATTATGCAGTGTGTTCTGAGCAGGCCAAAAACGGGCCATCATTTGTTAGAAGGAATTTGATGAACTCCCAATCTTTCAATACCCCGTGAAATCATTGTCATAACATACATGTCCCTTGTACATGTACATATGATAGTGTAAGTTACATTAATAATGGCATACCCTAGACGGTACAAAGACCATTTATGAGTTCTTAGTTGACTATGTTACTGATGACCTGTACATATATGCATATACGGTATATGTGTAACTTACATGTAGTTACGTTCTGGCATGATAGCGTTCTAAATTAAAGAGAACATAAACTGTCACAATTTTTTTCTACGATCGCGCATAGTGTACCGTTCACTCAAATGCAATGTTTGGAACGCTGTAACTTTTGATATAATTTAATCCAAATATGATGCATAAGATGTCGTTCTGCAGCATTTTTTGCTCTTGTAGAGGGTAATAAAATCGCAGCACAAAACACGATTTGAAAAAATCTTGAAGTACCTACATGTACCTAGATGGAAAAAACCTAAAGCACATAATTCACCATTAAACTTACTAGAAGAAAGGGTATGACATTTTGCACTATTGTATTAATGTTTCTTTTAAAAAATATATATATATATATTTTTGGTATACTGAGAGGCAAATTTCGTACTAAAAAGGTAGCCCAAAGCATAAGCATTAAATGGGACAAGGTAAACTATAGGATGGCTGCGCGCAAAGCTTTCCTTTGCAATACTTCGAGCAACGAGACTTCGCTTGTGTGGTTCTCGCACTAAGTGGAGAAGAGGAGTTGGAATAGATTATGAACAACTGAATTACCGAAATCTAATTAACACTTTTATTTCATCCTTTTATTGTGTCATTTTGTTGTTTGTGTATATGCCTTATTATTATTGTATTTTTATTATAAAATTTTAGATGTGGATCTGGAATATGTGGGTGTTCGTTTCAAGCTAGAACGTTAACTGTACATGTATAAGTTGAACAACTGAACGAAACAACTTACAAATATGCACACTGTGCTAACGATAGTGTTACAACCATGGACTATGACTACAAGAATTAATATAAACAGTGTAAATAATGATTAATTAATTCATTCATTTGACCTACATGTAATGACAAGTAAACAATTCAGAATGAAATTACTGATCAGATTTGGGATTTTATCGAAGCTATTTTCACCGTTCACAATTTTCTCTTCTAAGTGATAGGTTACTTCAAATGGTAAGGAAATATTATCTGCCTTGAAGACAGTGAAATTGACCACGTAAATTTCTATGCCAAACCAAACAAGCACAAGGCTTTTCTGGATTTTCGCTGTCTAGAGTCGGTAACTGGCCCGAGTATTGCTGAAAATATTCTAAAGGTTCTGGAACTGCATTATATTTTTGTCCAGGACAAGCATACTGTACCACGAGTTCTTCTAGTACTGGAGTACAAGCATACATCATACCTAATGGCAGAATTACAAGGATGCTGCCAGGTTTACACACTATACATATGTAATTGGTTACAAATTCAAGCAGTTCGAAGTATGATGGACATCCCATTTGCTAGAAAGCATTCCATTTTTTCACAATTCACCCAATTGCAAGACAGCTAGTGTTTTTGTATTTTTATTATTTTCTCAGCTATACATGTGTACATGTAAGTTTGCTGATCTGGTGCAAGGACTATGAGATATAAATGGATTGTGCAAAACAAGGTGGAGAGATAGACATAATCAGGGCATAATAAATTCACGACAATTCTTGAGCTGTATACCGATATCTTGTGAAGACATGGGAACAATTATGCTATCCATGTGAGCATATAGGCGTCCGCTCATTTATCTCCAGGGGTGGGCAACGGGGGCCTCCCCCGCGAAGCGCGGAAGCCCTCGGTGCAGTGGAATATTTATGCATGAAAAGCTCATGTTTTCATACAGTTTCAGAACAAAATCTGTGCTTCCGACAGCACCCTGCCCCCCCCCCCCCCCCCCCCCCCCCCCTCAGCCGCCGATTTGCAACTTACGCAGTTTATACTACTAAACATGGCATTATATGAAACAGAAAGAATCGCAAATACGAATAGATCTATAATTACTTGCTCTCAGACGATCGATACACAATAGAACCGTTACAGTGATATGAATATTAAATAGTAATACTATATACCGGTATGAGGTGGGGTACGCAAGGGGGGGAGGACATTTATCTTAATGGGAACAATTGGGACTAGGACTTAGGCTGAAGCTCACAGTTTCGTAAATGGATTTAGGCACACATTTACTAGCTTCGAACATGTTGTGGCTTTCTTTCGTTGCAAAGAACTTCTTGAACCGCCCAATTGCTGAATGTGTACAAGGAAGACTCCAAGAGGTGTACTATGATTTCAAACAGATCAAACAACTCATGCAGCATAACATGTACATGTAAAAAGAAAGGACTGAGTGGATATAATTATAATTATATATATAGATAATTATAATTATAATTATATATAATTATATATATAATTATTATATACATGTATATAATTATATATATAATTATAATTATAATTATATATAGAGCACAGTTTACAGAAATAGGCAGTGACAAAGGAATAATAGTTGGACGGTAGACAAGACCAAATTCAGATGTTGATTTTTGGCGTATAACGATCACTATTCCATTTTAGATTCTACATTTCTACTATAAGTGTATTGGAAACTAGATCTGCTGCCGACAAGAGTGCAGATTTTGAACTTTGTGCACTCAAACGTAACATTTTGAATTCAAAGTGGAAATATCTGTTACCTGATAAAGCCAACTTGAGAGTGAGCCTGCAAGATGGTAAGTTCATTGAAATGGGTATAAACCCTAGAAGAAAGAACTATTACACAACTACTTTGCCAGGATGCTGATCCAATATTTCAATGTACAGGAGCGCCTTTGCATTTTGGTGGTACTTCCAATTGGCATTGCAGACGCTGAGGTCTATTTCCTGTCTAAGGCAGATACATTCATGGCTTCATTCACCCATGACTAATGAAAGGTTGGGAAATTTAGGAGTGTTAAGTTTTCAGTCATGGATTTGATATACAACTATCTCTTGACCTTATATGTCAATCATTCGCACATCGTAAAAATGCATCATAAAAATGTGTAGTGAATCTATTTTATATGTCTACTGAGAGCAGTTATAACTGAGTATTGTAACTTTCTCATGCAGTGAGATACAACTTATTATTTATTATTATTTGAAAGGGGGGCCCCTGGATCAGCCCCTGAACTCTTGGGGGAGCTTACAGAGCTAATCCATACCCCTGGCTAGGCTGGAGGGGTGTCCCCCTCCCGCACCCTCCTTGGCGGTGCGCCTCCCATTGGTACCCCTCACCTTCACTTCCTAGAAATACGTGATCACTATCCTGGTGACCGCCGATTTCTACATATGGGTTGTGCCAGAATTTGCCTATACAGACCCGTAGGAAGTAGTTGAAAATTGGTCAGGCCAGCATAGTGACCCATGCATTAATATTGCAGCTACACTGTAGGGGGTCTAAGGCAGAACAGGCTCAGAAACTAAACATTTTATACAATCTGCATTTTTGGAGCAGAAGCACTTCGCGTCTCTGACAGCATTTGTTTCTGGCATGTCTGATGCACTGATGGCCAGCAGCATTTGAACGAACACATTTGTGATGCTAATACGCCCGCTGGGAGGAAAGCGTGCGAACATGCAGGCTGCTCGATATCTCCTGCATCAATGTTTCCAGTGTAGATTTTGCTCCACTGAAATGGCGATAAATCTAGTAACCAACCCTTGTCTATTGCCAGAGCTGCATCAATAACACAGTTAGACTCTGACCGAAAGACATGTAGTCCTACGGGCAAAACAGATCCAGGTGGACCTCCTACACCCCCGAAGAGAAGAAATACCGAGTCACCACTGAAGGGCAGACACTACTTGCCTTGAAAGTCAGATGCCTCCTCCACCTCAGTACCTTCCATCACTAATCCATCCAGTCACAGAACCAGTCACAGAACCAGATGGACCCCCAACATTAAAGAAAACACGTTATGGTCGAGTGGTAAAGAAGCCATAACTGAATTACAGACATGTATGCCCTACAGTTACTGTAGCGTCACATAATAAAACCCAAACCCTAATTTTGCCAAACTCCTTGGGTGAAAAATCACCAATCTTTGCAGGGTTCGAACTCGCTACCCTGTGATTCAGAACCACATATGATGATTAATGGAAGTATGCATGTAGTAAAAGTAGTTTTAGCATATCATAAGTAGTAATGAATTGACTCAACGGTAAAGCCAGTGGTTCTGAATCACGGGGTATAGCGAGTTCGAATCCCGCAAATATTGGTGATTTTTCAACCGCTCGAGGAGTTTGATTAGTCCGCTTTTAGAAATACATCCGTGTAACTTCGTATAAGGCCTACTGATATTACAAATATCTCTTTCTTTTTTTTTCTGAGACATCTTATACGAATTTCTTCTTTTTTTTTACTCGTGCGGTTAACGAGATATACCTGAGCGATGTGATCACATTATTTGTGTTACATCATACCGGTATTTACAGCATATTTAGAAGTGTGTATGAAATTAGAAATAAGATTCTTTTGATACTCTAATTATATCGATTTAGTGTTTACAGGGGAACATCAGTACTAGGCTACAGTTGTAATATGAGGTTCGGCCCGGTGCAAAGATGATGAGTTCTCTAAAAATATTATTTTTTCACTAAGGATAACCATATCATTTTAAAACCAGAAAGAAATGCACAGAAAAATTAGTACTGAACTGAAACATGCATTAGCTCCACCACCTCTATATCACATCGCCATTTCACTCTTATAGAAGCCTCATGCACAAACCTATGCACAAATACATACAGCCTTGGAGATCTCGAGGTTGCAAATGATAGCCTGCATGGTGATTCTGACAAAACCAATTTTTTCTCAGCACATGTGATTGCAAGGTTATAGCTATAGATATACGTATACATGTATATGCGTAAACTATATAAAATGGTTTGCATCTCTCACGTGCAGGAGTCCGTCAATCATATGAAACCACAAAGAGTGTATATCATCATCGTTTTGTTTATATGTAATATATACAAGATATTGGTTAGAATTTGAACTTTAACCTCGGAGTATCCCTGCTATAGGCGTACAGCTGCAGCTGTATATATAGGTGCAGTTACTCTAGTAATTGTCCGACGTCGTCGTGTATATATATATATATATATATATATCATAACAATAATCATATACGTACACTGTATACGACTAAGTGAGTCCGATGCACGCATGCAGATTGTGCCAAATGTTCCTATTGTGCAGCAGCTGCTTCTGGGACAGGGGTCGCCTCCTTTTCGTAGAAGACTGTCACTTTGGCTTCGTTCCCGGGGGCACTTCGTACGCAAATCTTCGTCTCAACTCCGTCCACCAGCACAGTAGCGTTTTTCGACCTGTTTCCATCGTGTATGATATTCGCCGTCACTAAAATTTCACCAAAGAAATTATTTCTGTATTGGATTTCAACGATTAGCGAAGTCTCTGGGTTCACAGCAAGTTGGTATTGCACAGATCCGTTCACTCCGACGCCAAATAATTTGTTGCACAAGGAGAATGTCGATTCGCTGTTAGCTGCGACGTTGCCTGGTGCTGCCCAGAAGCGACCTTTCTGAAATCTATAGCTGGTGTCGTCAAATGTCAAACGAAAGCCGGTTTCATTGACGATTGTTGGTTGAAGCCACCTGCAGTGTACATGTATGTATGCGGTACAAGCAAGCACAAATTAAGTCAAATGGTACATGTATATGACTGAAACATTATTCCTTGACTTTACCTGAATTTGCTTTGTAAGTCGGAGGATGATCCAACTCCCATGTTTAGGTACTTGAAAATAGCTACGTACTATACTGCAAAGTTGGAACTGATGTATCACGTGATTACACGGACATGCATTTATATGTGTGGCAAGGCAATATAGAGCTAATGGAATCACTAACACGTGGACAGGACCTGCTGGGAACACCATATTATTCACGACAGGGGGCTCGTCATCTGCCAGTTGTGCAGGGCTGGCGAGGTGATAAAACATATACATCCGCATGCTGTGTTGGGTGAAGTGCATATGAATATTTGGTATATGCATGCATGATAATAATATTCATACATCTTCCTTGTACTGTCAGACATAAAGCTAAATGTCCTGCTGCAGTTGTGTGCTATAATCTACCTTTACTAAGCATGCATAAGATATGTGCGCGATATATACAAGCTATTTTACTTGTACACGTAGTACAATGAGCTAGACGTCCTTTTTTCATTTACATGCTGTATGTATACTTGTAGATAGCATGCAGCTCTTAATAAGTTGCAATTAAAGCACGCATTGAACTCATAATAATATCACGTGCACGACACCTGTGATTCTAACAGGGCCGTTTACAAATGGCTGCTATTTTGAAGTGCGTAGCGTTCCCACTTTATACTGCTGCAAAGGCAGTAAGGTATTGTTGGAAGTTGGCCGCCAAAGAGCCTAGCGACTTGCAGAGCAAAACTAGGTGAGTCATAATGAGGAAATTGCATAAACAGAGCTGCATGCCATCTTGCCACGCTGTTGCCCATGCAGGTGGATGCAAATCACAATTGCTAACGAAACCGATTTATCGCTGGTTTTCGACGACGAGACTTACCGATTTAATGGAGGCCGCTTCTGGACATCGCCGGGTAACATAGCAGCAAACAGTGAATCCACCTTTTCCGTATGCAATAAGAAGTTTGGTGTGGGCGTTGAAGGCCGTGTCACTTACCGTCTTGTTGGTCCGAAACCATCTTGCAGTATCGTTGTCAGTTGTGTCAACAAATTATTCGGAGACATACAACTATCTGCCGGATTCGAAGAAAATGGCGGAGCTTTAGAAAAGACGCTGAACATTGACGGCACGGACACTAAGATCTGCATTTCGTACGCACCAGGAAATGAAGGCAGGATTACCCTTTTTTATGGTAAAGAAAAAAAGCCATCACAGTTAGTACAATCGGAGTAGTTGCATGGATCAGTATTCGTTCGTGTACACTGTTTACAAGCCCGACGAAGTATGACACATCCAAGTTGGAATAATATTATATGCATTTACATGTACATGTGCATGTATGGTGAAATTAAAAAAAAAAGTGTTGCTGTCATAGGCATGAGCCGCATGTCTGCCTCTTATTATTATTGGGGCCTGCGGGAATAACTGACTCATTAAGATCAGTATAGCATTCGTTGAAATTTCGTCGTACACAGTACTTACATGTACATACATGCATTTATAAGACATGCACCATATGCATGTAGATAACTAAACCAACCATGCGGCATAAATCACTGAAAAATACAGTTACTGCAGGTCACACATAACTATACTTGATTTGATACGGCTGCAATCAATATCTGCTTTGCACATTACAAGGTGTACGATGAAAATGTAATCACTTCAGAAGCCTACGTGTGTATATCAACATAGAAACGACTGGAAAGTCTTTTCTGCATACAATCTACGTATTAACAAAGTATAAGATGGTTTTAGCCGCAACCGCATGACAGACAATATATCTAAGTAAAAGCGCAGTCAAAAGTATTCGTTTGCTGTTGCGCATTACATAGCAGGTTTAATGTATATTTATTGCATTCCACCGCGCATTAAGTGCAAGCTGTGCAATCTGCTCTTTCAGACTATCATTCAGCCATCACTAAATGTTGCATGCTTTTCTGCATCTCCACAAAGTTTGCTAATAAATAAGTTGGGCGCGCAGTTAAGTAGCTGGATTTCGGGGCAGGAGGTCCAGTCCGCCGAAAGGCAGGTACTGGACGCCAGCCCTTGATGTCGGAGGACCCATCTACTCTTGAATTTTAGACGCTAATATGTTTGTCTGAAATTGATTTTACATGCATGTACTTGATACATGTATGTAATTTGGGGCAGGCAAATATATACGCAGGACTGTATGCAAAATGCTATTCCTTGTACATTATATCACTGCATATTTTAAACTGAATGCATCAAACTTAGATGGACATTTTGCATGACTCTGTATTTTCAGTTGCTCAAATGCAATCTTCTGTAATAATGCACATGCACCCTACATGTACATGTACATGTACCTGTGCCCTATACATGTATAACTATATCGTCTGTATTAGACATGGCTTCCTCCGAAAGGCTCTTGGATAAAGATCACTATGATTTATACAGCTGCGTGGTGATACATTGCCAAACTGACAAGGGAATTCATTTTCATTCATGCATACATGTACATATACATGACTGTACCTTTTGTCAGGTTTGGGGGCATGATAATGCACTAAAGAACAGATATGTCCTGCTGCATGGTGCTCCAGGAGCACTAGGACCTAAAGTTCATTTACCATTGCCATTTCGCCCTCTTATGTACATGTAATACCTTTGATTTGCGTGTTTTACTTTACTACTCTGAAAGGGAGAAGGACTGAAACCAATTAGTGTGTGTTTTCCATACATTGTAGGGGTACATGTAAATGCCAAAATGTTTCTAATTTGGTCACTATTGTATAATCCAATCACACATCATTTCAGTGGGAAATGTGCTTCACAAACCTACTTTTCCCCTCACTGTAAGTTGACAAAGGTGAGATTTTGATCATCATTTCTAAAATATTGCCATGTACCTGTGACTACATGCATGCCAGCAGTTTGGTTAGCAAAGCCTTCCGCATTTGGATGGTTGCACAACTCATGTGACCATCACATGCTATTCAACCAATCACATACAGAGGTTTTCACTAACTATTTTCAAACTTGTATTGGTCTAATGACTATGTGTTGACAGTATGCTGCTACCAAAAAATGAATTAGCTTAAAGATATTATATTTGCTAAATCATCTGCTCTGTCCCTTAAACATTGGCAATGAAATGCCATTATTTTAACAATATCACTCCAAATGAAGCACTTCTATCAGATGATTAATAAATGTGCAATTCGTAGGTTATTTTATATACCGTGACATTTTAATTGTAATTCTATACAATACATAAAGTAAACAAAATGTAAAGTAAAAATGATTGAACAAAGGTGTGCCACATGTAACCATGTACACACATTTGTTGCTATAGAGCCTGGAAGAGAGATCTAAATTCGAATAAGAATGTAAAACATCCTTTATGAGAAAGTTTATAGTATATAGGATTAAGGCAATAGTGGTGTAAAAATTGGGGGGAAAAAACGTAAACATTAAAGCACTTGAACAGTGAGCCTCTGTCTTAGAGGATCCCGCACCAAATGGAGAAGTGGGCTGGGGTTTGAAGATGGTGCTCCTCTGGCCTCATTCATGGAGTAAATTTATTGTCTTATTATTATTATTATTATTATTATTATTGTTTTTAAATTACTTATCATCTAATTGTATGTGTTTCATGTTTTTATTAAATTTTATTATACTTGAAC
This sequence comes from Spongilla lacustris, assembly GCA_949361645.1. Classification (NCBI taxonomy): domain Eukaryota; kingdom Metazoa; phylum Porifera; class Demospongiae; order Spongillida; family Spongillidae; genus Spongilla; species Spongilla lacustris. The sequence goes on along the minus strand of OX442416.1, from coordinate 7,243,695 downwards.
ATATACTTACTTAATTAGTGTTGTGTTCAGTGAAAGACCCCCCCCCCCCCCCCCCCCCCCCCCCCCCCAATGCCTTTTCCCAAGCTTTCTACTGCTGCAATCAAGCAAAACAAAGCGGAACTGGGAACCAGACAAGAGGATGGGCCTAAATGTAAAATGCATAGATATGGTACATGTACTGAAAGTTGGCATTAAATATGCAAGGCTTGGTCATAAAATTTTCACAAAAAACCAAGCTTCATGTGTTAAACTTATCATCCATCCAAACTCAATTTCAAGCTTCTTGATAACATTTCCTTCTCAGGAATTTGGCTCTCGAGGTCCTCCAGTTCATAAATACTGACATCTTGTGATTAACTAGTCACACCTTGTTGTAGTGTTGCAGCTATACAATATATGAAATGTAGTCATGCAGGATATTGTATGCATGACGCCAGACGCACCCTTCCAAGTTTGATGGGTGAATTGTGTGGCTTGCTGCTGTTCATCCGCTAAATTTACATTTGCATGTACCTGGTCTGTTGTGGAAAATGTCACGGGTATATTAAAATATAAAAGTGTAGATATATAATTAATGTTATATAAATTTTCGACTTTGCTCCTTCTGCTGATTTGTATTTTGGCCTGTCTGCAGCTTTTCGAAAAGAACATACATTACCATAGAAGTATACAAATCTAACACACTTTACTTCAACCTTTAATCTTCAACCGTCCTAGATCTAGGACCATCGTCCTAGATCTAGGACGACAAACTAAGCTGCTGAAAATTGATCGCCTGATTTGAAAATTCTGCATAAGTATCATAAGTGTCGGATTAACTTGAAGTGGTCAAACGACACGACCACAGAGGAAAAAGTCGAGGGCGTTTGTAAAGACGGCTTAATTGGAGAGATCAGGCGGTACAATATAAGCCGAAGAGGTGTGATCTCTATGAGAATGCTGAATAAGGTTGTTCAGAGGCTTATACTAGTCACAAGGAAAGCTACAGCACCCTCAGCAATAATGAGGAGCCGTGTCACACTACCAATGGTCCCCCCGGACCATCCATGGCAACTACAGATGGTCTCCCTGGACCATCTGTGGCACTGTGAACGGTCCCCCTAGGACCATCCATGGTGACATACCTCTGCCACAGATGGTCCGCCCCCCCCCCCCCCAAAAAAAACATGATACAATGTAGTAGTGTTAACATGCTTTCATCATATACATGTAGTGATAAAATGATTGTAGAGCCTTGTGACAAATGATGAGCCTGCAATTAACATCCAAATACAGCAATTCATTACATACATTTAACTGTCTCAAAATGATTAGCTATGTTACTGATGTAAATTGATTCATCTTGATGCATGTCATTGCAAATGGTATCAGGTGAATACCGTAGCCATTGGCATTTTGGCCCTGAAGGAGCAAATGTATAAATAGTAGTGCAAAGTAGTGATGCAGTAGCATATAATTCTACTTCAGTCGCCCACACTTTTGGATTTTGCATCTTTGTACACTTTAAGTATTGGTCCATTGACTTATGTCCAATAATACCAGATAATTTTGGCAGATTGCTATTGTTCAGTTACAATCAACCGCATCTCATTGTGGTCATCTTGATCCCCCGTTACAATTTGTGCAATTGCACGGAAAAAGCAGTTTCCATCACCCTTTATTCTGCCTGTTTTTCTGGTGCCTGTGATACACCAATCAATGATGGTTTAAGACCATGATCTCGATTTCCACTATGAAACTTTATTCAAAGCATTAGGCAACTATTCTTTTGCCATTCTTTGCAGACTGGGGAGTAATGTATCCAGTTTAGATAATCTTCATTGGCAGCTTCCACAGAAGGGGATCGAATGGTAAATTCAGTTCAACAGTTGACTTTGACAGCTCTTTACCTTTTATTTCTCTCCCACAATTAGCACCAGTCACACCACTCTCTCTTAGAACAGCCTCACTGCTGTCATCCTCAACTATCTCACTACCACCATCAGCAGCATCTCTACTGTCCCCATCATATCCTCTGCTGTCCCTAAAAGTAGCATCGTTACTGTCACCATTACATCCTCTGCTGTCCCTAAAAATAGCATCGGTACTGTCACCATCAGCTTTTCTGCTGTCTTCATCATCAACATCACCATCTATTATCTCATTTTCACCATCAACTTTAGGAGTGCGGTATTGCTTCAGATGTACACCATGAACCCTTGCAATGATTTTGCTGCTATCATCAACACTCACAATTCTATAAAGACCTCTGCCAAGGGATTTTACTATTCTGTATGGACCCAGCCATGTGAAGTCTAGCTTTCCCCCTGCACGTTTCTTTCTCCTAAAGTCCTTTTTCAGAACTGACAATGGATCCGGTTAATAAACATCAGGATTATAATGCTTTCTATCATGCTCTTTTTGTGCTGCAGCAATGTTCATCTTAACCACTTCCAAAACCTTTCTTTGATGCAGCATTCTTACTCAAACTTCATCATCATCTAGCTGCTTATCATGTACCAAACCTGCAGTACTGGTACAATGGTGTACATCAGTAGGTAGAACAGCCTGGCGTCCAAACGTTACTTCAAAAGGAGCGAATTTTGAAGACTCATATTTCGATGTAAATAAACAACACTCCAAGTAGTCTTCCCAACATTCCTTCTGTTCTTTAGCACATTTTACTAGCATCTTCTGCATGGTTTGATTGAACCGTTCATCTAGTCCATTTGCCTGTTGATAAATTATAATTAAATGTCAGTAATGTTGTATTATACATGTATTATACATGTATATATAGTATAATAACCTGAGGGTGATATGGTGTTGTAAGACGATGGTCCACATTAAGAAGGGTCGTCATTAATTCTGAATCACGTTTGTTATTATATTCACTGCCTTGATCAGTAGTTATTCCTTTTGGGATTCCAAACTTCATAAATAACTGCAAAAACATATAACAGAACATAAATCTCATTACATAATCGCTATCAATGCACATGTTTATTGTCCACAAACCTTAAAAAGAGCTTCAGAGGTATAACAGGCCTCTGGTTCTACACGGAATTGCTTGTACAAACTTACTGAAATAATCAGCAATTGTAAGTATGTAGCGATTTCAGATTGGACCACCTCTGGGTGCTTTTAGATAGTGGATCAACTCCTGTTACCCGGAAGGCAGCCGCTGAGCAAATAGGAGAAGTCCAAAAACTCCATCCGCACGAGTTACAAAATCTTCTTAAAAAAGTAACTAAACGCAAAGAACCTCTTTTACTTTACTGCCTCTGGCTGCATGCGGGATTTCTGTTTTGAAGGTGTATTAAATGGCCACACAAAATCAATACCTAAGTGGTACCATGGAGAGACTACAGGCACAGGATGAAGTTCTGGCATGGCAATATTCATCTTTGGATTGACCCTCTGACATACATCACAAGTGTGAACCTAAATAATTTAGATGTCAAACAATTTTGTAGCATGAATATCATTTTAAAGAGAATGAACTATTATATGACCTATCACTTGTTTCTTTGATAAAGGAACTGTTCAAGTTTAGTCTAACTGCATTAATTATGGCATCATGCATGTCGTGCCATCTTTTTTACTTACAGGTCCTTTGCATTTCTGATCCACGAGCTCAAACTTACTCAATTTCAGAGCTTCAGAAGGTTGTTTAATGTCCACAATCCTTGCAATTTGATGAATTCAACCTTCAAAACATGTTCCTTGGTATCTATACATCCATTGATTTGCCCCAATGTTGTTGCCATGCCTATCATTGCATGATACACCAGTCCTGGTTTAGGTAATTATCTGCTGGGTATCTAAGGAGAATTGGCCAGGGAATGTGTGGTTGATTCCCCCAGGCAGGATCAATAAGAATTTCCTTCAGATGAATACTACATCAATTTTTTTTTTGGGTGCACAACATACCATTTGAAATGCTTCTATGTGTTGGTTACAGCAATTTTGCTACAAACACAATAGTTCCACAGTTTTCATTACTTGCTTTGTCTATCAGTATTAAAAATACAGCTTGCAAGATGTTAGCCACTAAAAAACATTGAATAACATTATATTACATCTGATTAACAGATAATTGATAACAATATTTGATATCATTAAACTAACATGTAAACACAAAATGCATGCAAATCATTTATAGTGCTGGTATTGGTAGATATCTATTTTTGCTGGTGATAAAGTGTTAAATCCTAATTTGTTTACAAAAAATATATGTTACATTAGATTTTTGCTTTTATAAAATGTTTATTAAAGTCCATGTTTAACTCTTTATAAATAAATTCATAAAACTTGCATATTAAAATCACAACATTTAATTGGTTAATCAATTCATAGATTAAAGACCTTACGGAACGGGATTGGAAACGCAATACATTGCAATGCATTGACACTGTTCCGCGTAAATATGACGTCATACACGTGTTTGTAGTGAAAGAAACCACCACACATCTGGGTAACTTCAAACTCCCATCAGGTCCTTTTCCCGGAAACCTGTCCAAAAGCCAAATCTCCTACTATGCATAACATATTAAACGTACAGCCTCTGTTCGGAGATTAATACATACCAGTTGAAAGAAGTGTCTCTACTGTTAACAGACACTTAATAGGCTCAGCTAGTCTGCTACTGCTTCAGGTTGGCCACTCTTGCCCTCACCCAGACGTCAATGCCGATGGACGCAGTCAGAGCACTGGATTTGGCATTTACGTATTGCCTGGTTCTTGATAACCGTCCTTGTCGGTGCGCGTGCATCCTGCATCGGCAATGCACAAGAAGAACGCGTTTATCAATTAATATATAGGCGTATACAAAACCTAGTATCTTTCGAACGAACACTAGCAAAAATTTGCAGCACGCACCACGCCACCCATCGACCTTTCTAGTTGTTGAAAAAACTATTTAGAAGCGTTAGTGTTGTATGGCGAGTCTACAGGAGAACGAGAGCCGATAGAGGTCAAAAAGGCGTAAATTTGACTTTGAAGCTCTGTATCTTTATAACCATTACAGCTACACGTTTGCAACCTACCCTACGCCCCACGACCGTCTCTGCCCTTGCTACACAACTAGTTATAACCCTTACACCTTTTCCACATTGCCACAGTAAGGCTAGAGAAAATGTCATTTCCGATTCGCAAGGCTAAATCCACGTGGCTGACTATTGTATAAGGCACAATACCCGAAAGGTGGTTCTTTTGGACACACATCCGAATAAGCAGGCTTCAAAACGATTTTTACGAGCATAATTCAATTTTCCCCTACCTTTGGTGTCTCTGCTCAAGCCAGTTTCTTCATCGCGCCTCCATAGAGCCCGCGCACATGTTATCATATTCATGCGGAACAATGACGAATAATTGGACTCTATGGGAATGGATATAGCGTTTCCAATCCCGTTCCGAAAGGTCTTTAATCTATGATTAATTTGAGGAAAGAGCACTAACTAGCAGTACCATACAGGATTGAATCTGGCTAAGTCAATTATAAAAATTCTCCTCCTGAATGCTAATTTTGCTCTTCATGTAAAGGCAGTCATTTATAGATTTCACTCAAACCTAATTTGTTTATCTCTACATAATGTTTGCATAAATCAGAGTACAGTTATAGGTAGCCTCGTCCCCAGGCCCTGTTTTTATAAGTTGCGGGGGCAAAAAACGCCCCCCCATCCCCCGCAACTTATAAAAAAACAGGGCCTGGGGACGAGGCTAAGTTATAGGGCAATGTTTTATTAATGTTAAAATGTGTTCCTCTGAAATAGAGCACATATGGGTGTGAGGTTACATGCAAAAATAACATTAATAATACAAACTGAATGGCATACATAATTCGAATATGGAATTCTGTTTATGATCTCTGTATGTATTCTGTTTATTATTTTGTAATGGTTTAATTATTAAAAGTCAGGAAAAGAATGGAATCTAGTAGTTATTACTGAAATGTACACAAAACATTGGTAAGTCATTCTTGTACATGTACGTTAGTACAAATATGCAGATATGTTCAAGGGAGTATTCTATATGTACTCTGTCTCACTATCGCAGATACATACAACTGTCTATTTCGAGTGTGGATTGCCGCATGCATGCATATGTCATCACAACGCTATTACATGTATGCAGTCGCGGACTTTAATACTGCATTGTTGAGTTGCGTTCAATGCATTCAGCTTATTATTATTCCAGTTGTTATAGCATGGTTCTAGCCTTCCAGGTCAGACATTGAAAGACAATAACGGACTCCTTGTATCAACATTGCATCAATGGTAGGTGGCACCGTTCCAGGACGCAGTGATTCAAACAATCCAGTGCTCTTGCTCGTGAGATCTATACTGCAGTGTCATTGTCAGCCAGCTAGGCATGGTATTGTGGCCTCTAGAAACAAACAGCAGCTGTCAACAACACATGTCTTGAGTATGATTCATATAGCTATCACTGCAACTGTCAGCTGTTATTATATAGAGACAATGTTTCCAAACGTATGCCGGTTTATATAGACTTTGGGCAATATATATATACTCAGGAGGTTCAATAGTGAGATGGCGGTTGGTTTTATAGTCAGATTTAAATCGAATTATCCTTGCACTGCAGACGTACTCATTTGCAAACTTGAGCATTTATACATGTGTGCGTGTGCCTGTGTGTGTATCTGTGTTTGCGTGCATGTGTGTGTGTGTGTGTGCTAATTGCAAGTGTTATAGTTTCCATGCATGTGAATTGAACTGAAACTAAATCTACATGTAACCGAGAACCAAGAGGGACAGCTAGGAGGGAAAGAAACCTATACATGCACACTTTCACACCTATCACATAAGATAGGTCTCAATACCTGCAATTTTGCCACTGACCCAAACGATGAATTGCATGTATTGAATTTAATTATGCACTGCATGGAGAAAACGGCATGCTGTTATTCCAATTCAAGAAAAACATGCATGTAGGGTATATAATTGCCTACGCAAGATTGGTCTGGGTACGACGCTACAAACCAAATTTTCAACGACCTGATTGATTGTAAACGGACAGCTATTCGGACAAAGATGATGCGAGCCATGCAGTCTATGTCACACTGCCAAAGCCTTTTGAAATTTCGATCTTTCGGCTCCCTTGGTACGTTTTCTTATAATTGTGTTGCCATGCACGGTTGTAACTTCTTTGGTAGCAATTAGCAAAGTACCCGACGATATGCTGCCGCATCTTTTGGACCGTCTGAAGGATAAGCCTCAGGCGACTTTCAATACGGTACGTATAGCACATATTCAATGCATAAATCCATGCGTCTACTTGTAACGATGTAAGTGACGGTAATTAAAGGTTCGAGCGACTTTGCATAACTGTGGCCTTGGATCGAGGTCCGCGAGCTACGCCGTATTACTGCTCTGCTCTCATTTATGATTAATTACAAAACGGTAAAATTGATATAGTTGTCGTTTGTCAACAATAAGAATTAATCAATGTTGCTCATATATGCAGCCTTCAATTTACACATCTAAGCTTATACAAATTAACTCGATTTTTTACAAAGTTGAGTAGGTAAAGACCCTTACCACATTCAAAGGATCCAAAAGTCAAAGCGACCTTGGGTTGTAATTATTAACAAAATCCTATGGGACCATCTGATACAATCTGCCCAAAATTTGTCCTATTATCCAGCCCTCTCTGCAATGAACCCACAACAGCTTACTACACGTACATGGACGTTTTAGGCGATGTAGTATGGCGCGCGAAGTGGACTGGGAACGAGCCGCATTAATGCTTTTTTAATCGGACCCATTTGGTGCAATGAAGAGTGTCTGGATAGCACCGCGGGTGCAATTTGACCCCCGATTCGGCATCGGTGTCGTCGGCGCTTCGCGCGTCATAACCCTATAAGGCTAATAAGCCTATAATCCCTAAAGCCCTAATGTCTTCCTACGCTTCGCTAGCCTTTGGCTGTTCGGCACACTCGGGTAGATGTATGCAATAAGAACTGTGCATGATTTGTACCATTTTCACATTACACCATGTTGAATGCATGTAAATTGTTAGGTTCTATATATGTAAGCACAGATTATCTTTGGCCGGTGCAGACAAGTTAGCATAATTTATGGACAACAACAGATGTATGGTAATTATAAGAACCCTACTGATACAGAGGCGTAGGAAGGACTTATAAAGTGTAGCGGCTTACGTTACGTAATAGAAATGGGAGGGGTAGAGACGGGGTGGGTGCGGAGGGATGGAGGAGCGCTGTAAGATCCCCCATCGGGGTCTGGGCGGAGCCCTATAAGCTTTGCAATTTGTGCAACATTTGTGTTCAAAAGCCATGCATACGAAATTTGATCACTTTAATGAAAAGTAGGCATGAACCATTTATGAAAAGAATGCAATTATGTGATCAAAGTTCTATATTTCAATCGGTTGACAGAAATGTTCCAAAATTAGCTACTATATAAATTCATTCCCTATCTCAATCAAACTGAGCTGATCTGTAAGATGGTTGTAAATATGCAGAAACAAAAACGCTCGTAGTTAGTGAGGACTAGAGGCAGGCATATAAGCTCTCTGATGTGGTTATTTCGGTAGCTGAGCCTGAACAGAATTCGCTCATCGCAGCCATTTAACATGGCAGCTGCAGATTGTGGGAGTATATATGTCACACGGTCCAAGCTATCACGTAGCGCAATTGCTTTTCAATGTCAACCAAAACTATACTGGTTCCTGTTCGATTGCTAAAATGTATGCACTTACATGCATGCATGCATGTATGATATACATGTATAACTTATAATATCCGGAACCCTCGAGATATATATATATAGAACGGCTATTGTACATATACATACTGTTACACTATACGACATGGCAATGGGTAAAAAGATACACAGAAAAGTGTAGCAGCCATGGTCTCTACGACCGGTACAGTACCTACGCCACTGGGATATACATTGTAGGTAATTCATTGAAATGTAACATATTTTAGATCCTTGTTTGGTGTATGTGTGCTGTTATGATTGTAAACATATACATGTGTGCATATTATTAATAATAAGCTACAATAAGCTACATTTCATACAATAGATGGCTAATACTGTACAAATAGTCAAAATGAAACTAGCACAAGCAGAGTTCTATGTTGATGAGTGGCCTCAGTTCACAAGCATTGCAGGCAGAATTGTATCTCCAACAGTGAGTAATAGGGGTATATTTATAAAGCATTACAATGTGACACTTTTGTCAATTTATATCTTAGCTGTGTGATATTGTGTTGTGCTCTTCGTGCAAGCCAAGAGCCTTGGAACTCTTAAGACAAAGCAGCATTCTGACATATAAAGGATCCCATAAGGAGGGAGGACTGATTTTTGCAGGTATTGTGCTGTTTATTGTGATCATTGGTACTAGATTATATCATGCAGTATAATTCTGAACCTGATACATATCAATGCCCTCCCCAATGTATTATTGGTCTGGTTTAAACTGCTTTCAGAAGTTGAAGCTTCTCTGGCTGAGTACCTTGTGGAGCATCTTACATCAAATGATGGAAAACCATTACTGAAGAGTATGTATTTTGCAAAACAATTACAATTCCCGAAAGAAAAAGCTATGTTATTCTCTAACAGGTATAGTATTGAAATTCAGTTTACAAGTTGTTATATAATCTGTGTACTTTGTGTGCAAAACTAGTAAACCACTACCCTTACCAGAGGGCTATTCCATTGGTATCTTGAAACCAAAGGATGGTAGATATGTCCAACAATGCTGGAGCCAAACCTTAAAGGATCACACCCGAGATGAGCAGCAATTTGAACATATAATAAGCACACTGCCAACATCAGCTGTGTTTCACAAAGATGATCCTGAGTTTCCTGTGGGATGGATACTCACCCACACATTTGGGCATTCTGGTCATGCATTTATTGAAAAGAGCCACCGTGATAAAAAGATTATACCTGTACTTGGGATAGACCACTTCACAAAGTTATTGCAAGCAGGTATTATTCCAGAGTTTGCAACTGAAGTGGATCGTGTCTTTGCAACAGCAATGCGGCTTGGATTTGTTCATACTGGCAATATTCATCGATTGTATGTTGATAAAGTATCCAGTTGCCTTGATACTGCCAACAACTGCATGGAAAGAATGCAACTGTAAAGTGATGTACATGTAGTTTGGCCAATGCTGTGTATGTATGCATATATTGTATGTATTGAGAATTTAGAGAGCCATAAAAAAAAAATACATCTCTCATAGGAAAGTATTTCCAGAAACAGTAACACGGTGACACAGGAGCACAAAAGGTTATGCCTCATTAGTAACATTGATTTTGTTTAGTGCGGAATTCGAAGTTCATGTGAAAAGTGTGGTGGATGGTCAAAATTCACAATCGCTTCATGGGGAATGAAGTTAAATATACGCTAAGTGTAACTTTGGGATCCTAGCTGGTATGGTTTAATCCTGACTTATGACTCGTGTATAAATAAGCTTTATGAAAATTCCAAGCTGAACATATATACTAAATATAGGTTCTCTATCATCTCTAATACATGTGCGACCAACTCAGGCAGTCCATAGGCTTGCTACAGAAATACACACTCATCATCTGCTGTCGCAATCGAGAATCACCATTATTATCTAGACGTACGATCAGCTGTATCATCATTTGGCAAAATTATTGCCACAGAACAGAGAGTGAATTAACCTGTTTGTATTAGCCATTTTGTCAGACAGGCGGGAAAAGCAAAGTAAAACGTGGAATCGATTTCCTACCGCTTACTGCACATATATAGAATATCGACTAATCGCGACTAAGAAATTAACATGGTATGGCAACATTTAGTTGTAGGCAACTACGTTACCTCATCTATATAGCACTGATCGTGTAGGAAGCGAGAGCCACGCGCGCATAAAGATCGAGACGCACAGAAAAGAAAACACATTTGCCAATTGCTGTTCAGCCGCTATGCAAATCAGAGGCAAGTGAGCTGGACAAGACCAAGAACCTACATCTGTTATAGTTAATTTCATTTGTACTGTATTCAATTTGATATCAAGTTTAGTTTGCTAACATGCAATATTAATAATGGTTATTAGACAATCTGCGGTGATTAACAAAAGGCATGCAATTAAAACTGCAGACGCATTGCGGAGTTATACTGGTCGATTACTTGTACATTCTGTACCAAAATATTCATATGCGCGTTTTACTCATGGTATCCTCGCGTTTGTATACATGTGATATCCACCAAAATGACACCCGTGCGTATATTCCATAATCCGGTGTAAGCAGCATGATTACGATAAACGAAAAACATACATAGCTGTAAAACTTCTTTCTGGCACCATGACGAAATGCATGATTATAGTTATCTACTACCAGACACCGCTAGGCACATCATAAATATCTTTACAACACTCTCGATATAGTATGCTTATAGTTGCTTCCTCCCCTATAGAACTCCGTTCCACCCCCTCTGCATGAGGTGTATCCCTGATACATGCTATGCGTATCGCTGTGGCCTCACTAATATCTGACCCTACTGTACATGTATGTATAATACATGCAATTAAGTAACCTTAATCAGTTTACATGTATAACTGTTATTTATGTACATGCATTCCTATTTCGTAATATTTCTTGTTTTTTTTGGAGCACCAGATCAAAAAAGCGGCTGGTATACTTGAATTGATTACATTTGGTGTAAAAGTCTGATTGGGTTTATACATGCATGTGATGTTGAGCTTGCGCTGCTAGACTTTTTACGAGGCCACGTATAAATAGTGGCCGTATAGTACATGTAGGACCTTATTTTAAAAGGTAAACATATATAGGCTTTGCCGGAGGGCATGCCAACGGGTTTCTGGGTATTTTATTAGTCGGATCTTCAAACTGAACTGTGTATAATCCGTTTTGGGGTTGGGGTTGGAAAATATAACTACTCGAAGCATACTTTGGCAAAAAAATAACAGTTATACCGGGTCCAATGTTCAGGCTTCTATCTTAACCGCGTTAGTCGATTCGCTATAAACCCCAATCAGCAAAAACATAGTAGATAGTACATTCCTATTTCTAGGTAATAAATGCTGGTAGAGGTACTTGTTTACTGGTCCGGTGTCACAGGCATGTGGGTCCCCCTTCCATTTTGGGTCCGGGGGGACCCATATGCCTAGGCAACTGGGTCCCCCCCGGACCCAGTTGCCTAGTCATGTGGGTCCCGATGTAAAAAATTAATTATATATCCCGGACCCAAATGCCTAGGCAACCTGGTCCCCTGCCCCCCGGACCCATGCAGCTGCCTGTTAAAAAAATAATAATACTTATATACGGGGGGGGGGGGGGGGGCAAAAAACAAAGTGGAAGACACCATCCCCCAACTTTGAAGAGCTCATTGAGAGCATCACGAATATGCTATTATTATTTTCAGGGTGGTCTAGGAAAAAAAGTTATGAGGTATGAAAGTTAGAGGGGGGGAGGGGGGGTCTTGACCAAAAATTTTTTTTCGCAAAAAATTCATCACTTTTCTTAATTTTTTTTTTTTGCACTTTAGCTCGCACTACAGCAACATAATTATGGAATCATATTGTTTATAGTGTTCATGGGTGTCCAATTCGTGCAAAGATAGGGCTTAACTGCCTATCTAGTGCTATTTCGTCGTGGAAAGCATATCATCACGTGACTGAGACACGAATCGTGGGCGTTGCCTTCATATAAGCGATGACATCAATTCCCTACCCAGTACTGTAGTGCAACGATCGAAGCGTCGCAAAGCAATGTAAAGATAAAGACTATACTAACGCTAGTAAGCCACGGATACACCTGGTACTAAGTAACATGCATGAGCTCACGTCACTATTAGATCACGCCTCACGCGAGCAAGCCCCAACTGCTATTGTTTAAACGAGTACTTTACCGAGTCATGAACGATAATGCGTGCCGTTCTACAGCCCGTACATTACGTCATGGCACGAGAGACTGAGTATCGCGATATTCTAAGGTACAAGTGAAACAGCGTCTCCAGCTACAGCCCGTACATTACGTCATGGCACGAGAGACTGAGTATCGCGATATTCTAAGGTACAAGTGAAACAGCGTCTCCAGCTTCAAGCGACGAAGTGACAACATCTACAACAGCAATCTGCAACGAAGCCTGCTTGCAATTTGTAATATTATCTTCATTGTAGGTGTGGTCAATTGTCAATTACGTAATGATTTAAGGGGCGTGCCCGGAAAATGGGCGTGTTCGAAGGCGGAGGGGGGGGGGGGGGGGGGGGGGTTGACCTGGCCCTTGATTTTAAGAATTTTTGGGATGGTGTCTATAACTTTTTTTTTTGCCCCCCCCTCGCTTATATATAAATTTTTTACAGAGAAAGCATATATGCTTCGTGACCATAGGCGTCCGCTCGATGAGGCGCAGGGGGGGGGGGGGGGGGGGGGGGGAAGGTGGGCGTATGCCCACCTTCCCCCCCCCCCCGGCCCTGCGTACCCCAACTAATTAATATCCATAGCATTATACCGGTTAACAATCGATTTCATTGAGTACCTACTTTGTTATTGAACAGCACAACAATCGATATGCATGGGGACTACGAGTGATTCCCCGTCCATTGTATATCGCTCGTAACGATGGCTTGCTTGTGACTTCAAAACTGTGTACTTATTATAGTGCTGTCGGAAGCACGGAATTTGCTCTGAAACTGCATGTGGCTTTCATGTAGAAATATTCCATGCACTGCACTGAAAGCTTCCGCGTCTCGCGCGGGAGGGCTGGTTGATGTAATAATCTACGTTGCCTCCAGAGCCCTGGATACAAATGAGCGGAAGCCTATGTTTTGACAGATGTATGTATTGCCCGGCTGCAGAGAACATGCAGACTGATGCAGTGAAGAAAGTTTCCTAGCGTGTCTCAAAATTACATTGCGATCGACAGGTCAATCATTAAGTCCTGTATGATACGAAGAAACAGTTGTGTGTCTACTTTAACATGACCCATTCATTGTTTGTATATGCTCAACATGTTTTGTTTTTTTAATCGCAAGTATTATAATAATAATAACACACTAAATAATAACTACTTATTAAGCAGACTACTACAAAGTACCTAAGCCTAACTAATGTTTCGGACATAGGCTACTCAAATGATTGGGGCATAGCTCTTGCTTTCTACGAGTTAGCACCAGACTAAGTCTGCCAAAAAGATCAGCAGTGACCTTACTTTTCGGCAGAGAAATACAGATGGCAAGCCGAGTGGCTGTTACAAAGTGTAACGGCTGATGGACGCTAGCTTACCGTTGAGAAAGTAACAACAAATGTGTCTATCGTATCAAAACCGTACCGGCCGGTGCCAGTAGATAAAACGCATCAGGAAACTCGGTCCCCCCTTCCGGCCCCAACCCGGACCAAGATGCCTGGATGTACAAATAATTACCCGGACCCATATGCCTAGGCATTTGGGTCCAGGGAGGGGACCCAGTTGCCTAGGCATATGGGTCCCCCCGGACCCAAAATAGGGGGGGACCACATGCCCTGTGACACCGGCATATGCACACAAGAATACAACCGGATACAACACACTCGCATGCGCACATCTTGTAATACTGTCGTCTTTGAAATGATGGTTATCAAAACAGCTACCTGTGAGGAAATAGTACATATTAGAAGTCAAGCGGTTCATTAAAACAATTGAATTCAATTATTGCCGATTTTGCTCTGAGGGCGTGTCCTACTCTTAATTGGGGCAATGTCGGAGCAGGATTACACGAAACGTTTCGATACGTTGTGGCTTGTGCAAAATCCGTAACTACATGCATGCCTGAATATACAATGATATACAACGAATGGATTGAAAGTACTGGATTACGGATGCGGACCCACGGTGGCCCTTCAGGCTGGTGCTGCACCTTATGTAGGCACTTCAATATCGCACGTAAAACAGGTAAATTGTGACCGAAAATTTGAATTCAGGTATTGCATAGTGACAGATTGGAAGACAGCTCACGCCAGTGAAATAGTATTTTGGGTTACTTTTGGATTCCTCTTAGAAGGTACTCATCTTACTAAGTTTTTTTTTGTTGTCAAATTTAAATTAGACGTAATGCATCGAGTTGATGTTAGCGCATAGAAAAATATAGTCACTTGGGTTTAATAGTGTATTTCCTTTGGCATTAAAAAGCGCGATCAAAGAGATGAGGTGTTTGCTCTTTGGGTTTAACTAAACCTGTACGAACTTCCCGCTGATTCCCAAGGGGGTATCCAATAGGGCGTGCGTTGTGGCTCGAAACACTTCCAAATCGCTACTCTAAAGTTTTAAATTAGTAACACCGTGTTGTGAAGTGCCCAATTTAGTGGAAATAGTCACGTCAAGTGAGAGTAGTGTTTTTTTGGTTTCATACTCAGCGGCGTAGACAACTTTTTAAAACTGGGGGGGCCAAATTTTAACCACTTGACCACTAATTAAATATTCATTGCTGTAACATGTCGCTATTATCTTGGCTCTCCCAGTACAAGAACTCTTCTCAAGCTGTGCGGCAAAATCCCTCCGCCATTTCCGGTGATGTTGTGCCATCTGAAGCTAACACCAGTCATACTCCAAGTAAACCCACTGTCAACAATCCAACTGGCAACATCGAAACAGACGTTTGCAGTGGTACCTGTGCTGATCGCGACAGTGCCATTGAGCAGCTTGATTGCAATTTCCTGGAGTATCTTCCCCAGTTCTTGCAAGGCATAAAAAAGTTTCAAAGCGCTTAGAAGTTGGTGACACTGCCTCTGAACAACAATTCAGTTCAGTTGAAGACCACTACAGAGCAATTTACTTCGAGGCGATAGACACCGTGATTGGAACAATTAAAAACAGATTTGATCAGGAAGGGTTCCAAATGCTTCAAAAACTTGAAGCAGTATTATTTTCAGGTGATTCTGATTCTTGCAACCTCTCAGAGATTGTTCAGTTCTACGCATCAGACTTCAGGAGTGTCGATGTTTTAGGAACGCAGTTAACTCTTCTGCGATCAGCTATGAAAGATGAAGATATAAATCTGAAGTCCATTTTACTCTACTTACAATCTCTATCTTCAGAACAGCGAGAATACTTTGCAGAAGTAATCAAACTAGTGAAGTTAATTCTTGTTATGCCAGCAACCAATGCAACAAGCGAGAGAAGTTTCAGTGCACTACGGCGATTGAAAACGTGGCTTCGCGCTGTAGAAGCTCAGCAAAGGCTTAACTGGTGTATGGTGTTACATGTCCACAAAGACAGAACTGACAAATTAGAGATAGCTGATTTAGCCAACGAATTTGTATCTCGAAACGCAAGTAGAATGCATATCTTTGGATCGTTTGTGTAGATATAAATTTATTGATAAGCAATGAACCATAATAAAAATATTCATGATCAGGGGAAAAACTGGGGGGGCCCTTGCCCCCCTTGCCCCCCCCCCTTGTCTACGCCACTGATACTGATCAATCTTAAAGTATCTCTATATATAGCTCACCTTGTTATTAGAGAGGCGCAGATAAACAGAGTGGATATTAACACATCCGGCCTATGATAACCTGTCTTTGCATAAAATAGAGGTTAGGCTTGGGTGATTCCCAGAGCTTATTTTCAAAGGGGTCGCGTTCCCAGGCTGAACAGTACCCACTATTAATATGCGTATGCGTTATGACTTATTGCCCTATATGTGGGGAATCAGTTTCACATAGTATTTCATTCAGCAGGCGTGCTGTACCATTTAAGATAAAAGTTTCTTTGAATTCGGATGCATTCTGTCATAATACGGTCAGCCCTACAGAAAAATATCAAATATGACCATCTTTTCTTACAATTGCAAACAATAGGTCTTATAGGTAAATTCGTGACTGTCAACAATTGTCCAATCTTGACAGCATTCCACATGTTCAATTATGTTTGAAAAAAAATCTTTGCATGTTCAAGAATCCTATGCATGCAAATGAGGTGCTAAGTAGCCTGAGAAGTAAGTCCACCTTCCCGATAAAGAATGCCTTGGTGATTTTTTGTTGCAGCTTATAACTAGCACAATAGAAGTTATTAGGAGAATGGGAGAATATATTGATGGTGCATGGACCTGCTAGTGCAGAGAAGACTCTTGGATTGGCTCACCACCATCTAAGAAGATCCCAAGACGCCTAACTTGGATTTGTAGATGGAAAGTTTAAAACCAGAATTAACAGAACTTTAGCTTGGCTGTCTAATAAAACCAAGCAAGAACTGACAGGATAAAATAGTTACTGTACAATTCAGTGGCTATGATTTGGAGTGACATAGTTAGCCATTTGGAGTGAAATCCTTCCATCTCTGTGATATATATTAATATAATTATAGTATTCTACAGGCAAGCAAAATGAGGACTGTTTGGCAGAAACAGCAGCAAGATAAAGACATACACACACACACACACACACACACACACACACACACACACACACACACACACACACACACACACACACACACACACACACACACACACACACACACACACACACACACACACACACACAAACTGAAAAACAATTCTAGTTTTCGAGACAGGCTAGAGAAAAAAAAACTTTTAATGTTTTTAGTATTTAAATACAAGCCTGAGCAAAAATACATGTAGTTAAAAATATATAATTATAATTATGTATGTATATACCGGTACTTCATGACGATTATCAATAAGCGGGCATTATTTTCAACACATGTGGTTTGTGCATGAATGGACAAAACATGCTATATGAAGGCCATATAACCTCTCTAAAATGTTCATCAAAGTCCAAAATGACTAAAAAAAAATTTTAATTGGAAATCTGGAGAATCTGAAGAAGAGGCGGGAGATGACGTTACAATGACACTTTTTGCATTCTTGGTAGATTTCATTACTGGAGATTTGTATGTAGATGAAATAGGTTTTCAGATGCATTTTATTCATTATGTGTGTCCCTTTTATGTGTCAAATACTTTGGTTCAATAATTTGCAGAGTTACGTGAGATGCATGCAAGGTAAGCACAACCGTCACAATTTTTTTTTTACCGCTTCAATCATTCTGCGTACATTATCTACATGTACATGTAAACTAAACTTTAAAGAGGCAACGATACAACGAAAATTCAGCGGCCATGAAGAGTGCAGAACATCGGGACGATTCCATCGCTTCTCCTTCTGCGAAAAGAATGCGATTCCAAGAACGCACGACCGACAGCCAAACATGCTGCTGGAAAAAAAATGCTACCGCAGGGGTAATAGGCTTGGAAAGCTACCAAACCCAATAGCTACGCTCGAATTCAACTGGGTTTGATGTACATCAGTCAGTGGTCTCCCCCACACCCCCAAGTGCGGGCACAGAACGGGCATTTGGACGGGGATTGACTAGGATTTTTGCCCCAGGGGAATTATTCATGATGTCGCATGGCGCAGGAAATATGAGATAGGCCTACACCCCCCCCCCCCCCCCCCCCCCCCCCCCTTTCCTGTTTGCCTGTGTACAATTCCCATTTCCATACATATCCATTAGACGAATCCGCCAATTTGAATGGCTAGAATGCCCAAGGGGTGGGGGATTTGAAAACCGCAATCTTCAAATCCCCACCTTCGCCCCATCTGTGCCCGCACTGGGGGGCCGGGACTGGAGTGAGGAGACCATTGATAGGCGCATAAACTATAGCAGTAGAGGTCAGAATTCATTGTGAACGTGGGAAAACCTGTTAACCTTGCCCTGTCATCATTATAAAAGGTCTGCCCAGGTCAATTAACAGTTTTAACATGGCTTCTATTTATCAAGTACCCCATGTGCATGTACATGTACATGTAGGTATTTTGTAGATATATGATTTTGTGAGTAATTGTAATTTCATTGCATGTGTTCATTTTCTGTACCTTATAGCTTCTCCCTGTATGAACCAAACAAAACATACTGAGGGAATATAAAGGTAGCCTAATAGCATTCTGTTAAATGGGCTAAATGATGCCTTTTGCAAAATCCACCCATGGTTAGCACAAAATGTCAGCTGTTTGTGAAGTTAGTGCAGGTGCATTGCTTAACAAGGCTGCATAGAAAAAAATAGGTGAATTTCTACATGATATTCGTGCTATTGATGTAATCAAATCACTGAACCTTTCTTTTGTGCATGATGCCTCTTACAACCACATAGGGAAGCTTGGTACTGTGTGTAATGGCAGACGAAATACCTGCATACCCTTATGTACCCTACTCCTCCCCTTATACCTACTACTACCCCTACCCCTCCCAATACCTACCACTACCCTTACTATTACCCCTACTCCTCCCCTTACCTACTACCATGGGCGCCCCCAGCATTTCTGAAAGGGTGGGGCCAGGATAGGCGCCATTTGACAGCCAAATATTACTATGGGGGTGTTGTATGCTTTTGGCAGATTCAGAGGGGGGGATGCCCCCCCCCCCCCCCCCCCCCCCCCCGGGGATGCCCATGACCTACTACCCTTACTCCTCCCCTTACCTACTACTACCTCTATCCTCCCCTTACCTACTATTTCCCTGGTGCATGGAGTGAGGTGACCTCAATGGTCACGTGTGTAATGATGAGGAATTCACTGATACACTACTGTCATAGTATGAAACATATCTACATGGATACTGTTCACAAGTTGAGTTGACACAGATCTCTTTAATTTACATAACACTGTAAGAAAGGAAGAGATGGTGGACACTCCTGTTGCTGTCATATCAAGAGAGCCAGAGAGAGTAAATGTACTAATACTGAGTATAACATTGTTTATGTACTGAACAATATTATGGTTATGACATGTAGGTATACATGATTACTATGTAAATGACATATATACCAAGTTCAGATCATAGCTGCATGAGTGATCAGTGTTTCTCTATGGTATCATAATTGCAACGTCGGAGGATGAATTGTAAAATGCAAAGTATTCTCTTTCTACTATTGGGGTATATGCATGTAAGATTAATAGTGATGAAATGTCTGTTGCTAAGTGAATATATTTAGATGTAGCGTGACTGTTGAAAGCATCCAATCAGTTAGATTAAAAGCAATGAAACAAGTAAATAAAAACATTATTTCTCTATGAGAAAGTTGGTGGTATATAGGATTTGAAGGCAATAGTCATGTAAAAAGAAGGGAAACAAAGGTTGAATGATAAGGAAAAACGAAATAGTCTTATATTTAGCACATGCATGAACAATGTATTGTCCTACAATGTGTTGGGCTAAATATATAGGAGTATTTCGTTTTTACTTATCATTCAACCCTTGTTTCCCTACTTTTTACACCACTATTGCCTTCAAATCCTATATAACACCAACTTTCTCATAGTTGTAGTTACAATGAAACAATGCCTGCATACTATCTGCTGCACTCTGCATTGTATCCTTATACCATGCATGGAATGCGTGCACCTTTATCAGTGGGTGCACATGCACAAATTATGCAGGCCTACTGATTATGTATAGCAGTGAATGCACATGCATCCATTGGACCCTTTGCAAGAAAGATTGGAAGTACGATAAACGTCACGTCCGGAGTAAAACCACAGTGGTTGCCTAGAGACATCGTGTCATGCATGCCGTCGCGGACCTTTGCGTAATGAAATGGCAACGCTCGGAGTCATTCCTTCCCGCTCGGACAGTGATCCTTCGGCCGATCCAGTTCCTGGTCAAACTATGCTGCCAACAGTAAGATTAACAGAGTCTGACATACCCGGAGCCTTTTTAAATTAGAGCTCATTATGAATAGTACGTTACTCAAATAATGGCAAATTTTGTACGTCCAAGTGATGGAGGTGGTAACTTAGAGGGGGTACTTTGATTGTGTGTATGGCGACAATAGGATTTAGGTCAGCGAGTTACAGCATCAACAAGACTGATCAAGAAGCATATTTAAAACAATTAGAACCAGCCACTTTCAGTTTAAGAATAATGCGCGATACAGGATGAGGGGTCATTTTGCTTGTGGCACCTAGGGATATGAAATCAAGGCATTTCATACCAAGCACAGAGTTTTCAGCAGATTTCCACTAAGTATATAGTTTTTGGCATTGATACTCAATGATGCTGTCAACACTGATACACCCACTCAAATTTTGTTATCGATGCAACTATTGTAAGCAACTTATGACGTTGCATGGTACTGGCAGCGGAAATGAGAGTTTAGATGGCTGAGATATGGCTGCAATGAGTCTGGTAGCTGAGATGAGGCTGGTACAGGTGGTTGACATGAGGCTGGTATAGGTGGTTGAAATGAGGCTGGTACAGGAGGCTGAAATGTAGCAGGTACTGGTGGCTGAGATGAGATTGCTACTAGTAGCTGAGACGAGGCAGAGGCATAAATGACTCCCATGCATAACGACTCCCCTTGTCATTTACGCCTAAGTGTAAATGACTCCTCATAGGCACATATGACTCCTCACATGAATTCTATGCGTGTAGTTGTTGAAGTATGGACAAGGATGAATTCAGTTTTATCGAGGATTACTTAATTGCGTATGAATCAATATCCTAAGGGCATTTCGAAAGGAGATAAGGTCAATCTAATGCGCAAATGCAAAATTTCAAGTTCGACTGTGGAGCACTCTATTTCAAATGACATTCCTGAGTTGCTGAGATTGAAGATAAAACAGAATACATACAGTATACATTATTCAGTTCGATAATTGTATACAGTGTACCTGTATGGGCCTCTTGTAGGAAGCCACTTAGATAGTGAGAAAAAATATCCAGCTGTTTCCTCTGGAAGAACATAAATGAAGACTGCAACAAGTGTCAGAGAACTAACACTAAGACAGTTTCCAAAGTCCAATGCTAAGCTGCATCCTATATTGTTCCAATGCCAAATGTTTGGCTCCAGGTTGGTGACCATGTGTATGAACACATATATATTATAAATCTCAACACATATTCTACCAATAGGTTGGTATTGACCTCATTGGTCCTTTGCCCACCACAAAAGTATGTAGTCACTTTAGTAGATCATTTTAGCAAGTGGCCTGAAGCTGCACCACTGAAGGATAAGACTGCAGCAAGAGTAGCACTCTTATTGTTTGAAACTTTCTGCAGGTATTTGACTGATTTGGGGAAATTATACATGGAAGATTTAAAATGATTGCATGCATCATGTGCACATGGATTGGTCCATTTTATGTATTAGGTTTGGATGCTGTGAAGCTATTATTTCAGATCTAGGCACATAATTTTTTTACAAAGTTACAGAACAGCTCCACCATAATGTTTCTTCGGCATATGACTACATATGCCAACTTGTGCCTTACTGGGACAAGTTGGCTTTCACTTGCAACTCACTACAGTCACAGTAGTGAGTTGCAAGTTAGGTGATTTCACATACATGTACACACATATGGTCTGATGGTACATTTATTCCTCAGCTATGAATTTGTTTGATGGTTATTGCTAAATTAAAAAATGTGTTGAATCCCTACTGATATGCACACATGTACACTGATGTACATGTATGCATGAGTTCCTTTTTCATTCCTTACCAAGACAATACAACTCCATTGTAGAAGTGCTGATGTGAATACAGATGTAAACAATGATATTTTATATTTCTGGAATGGTGAACCTAGAAATGATAGCTGTGGCAATGGTATGAGCCAGGTGAACATTCAACCGGCCATAGATGTCATTGAGCATGGAGGTGGCAAGTCTTGAGGTGATTGAAGAGATATTGGCAGAGGCCTCTTCACCCCATGCTCCATACAATTCAGCCACCATGGGGAAACACACACACCCAAGTTCAGGACATTTGGGGTCTGGCTCAGTGTTTCCTTGCCTCTGTGACTTGAGCAGCTGCCTTGGCCAGCACTCCCACTTTCAAAAGGGTTAGAGGGTTTAGCAGTTAGGTGATCGAGACATCAAGCACTGCTGTTCTGTCCAGGAACCGGTTCAAGGGCAGAACAGCAGCGCTTGATTCTTTTCATGGATATTGAAGATATAATGCCGTATTTGGCGGAATGCAATGAAGAACCCCCCCCCCCCCCCCCCACCCCCCTCTATATTTCTATTTGACTAAACTAGCCACTAGTAAACATGAGGGGGACCCCTCCCCCCCCCCCCCCCCCCCCCCCCCCATATTGGTATCCTTGGGCCAGGGTGGGTGCCATTTCCTTGCTCACCTACCACACTATTTGCCACTGGTATGCACATCTAACAATCATCATCATTTTTGAATCCTGATATAAATGCACATTGTTTCTGCTCTCTTCACACTGTAGGAGCTAGCCATGGCAAGTGGTGATGTTGGCAATAGTGCAAGTGTCATGGATTCAAATGCCTATCCACTGATAGTGTTGTGCAAGAGTATGGTGCACTCCAAAGACCCTGCTCCCCCATAGTACTGTCTATGTGTCGTCCATTCTCCAAATGACTGCTCACATGCAATTTTATTTTACCAGGGGTGGTTTGAAATTGTCATTTTCCACACCTGGGTTTGCTGCTGTCCATACAAGTGGTGGTGTTCATCAATCCTGTTATGGTATTGTTGTGTGGGCATGCTCTGATATATTTGTATTCCTTGTATAAGCACATGCTTGAGCATGGGACAAATGTAAGAAGTTAAGATAACTTGAGACATTCAATCAGTACATGTGCATGGTTCATGACACACCTCACATGGGAAATTTCAACAGCACGGGAAGGCCATACAAGTTTTTTGTTTTCCACCTGAGAATATAAAGTCTAAAAGGTTGAGAAAGGTGGAAGTGCATGGACAATGATATGTTTGGATAACCTGAGGACTGGCTGGAAATAAGTTCAGACTGGATGTATGCACAAAACTTGAAAAGGGAATTATTTCTCTCTATATGAAGTAGAGAGGAGGGGCCAGAGCATATGGGATGGTGAGGGAGGGAAATTTGACACTGGATTATTGCTATGCAAGCACGTTTTAGTCTCTAGCAAACAAGTACATTACAAACTGCATGATGTAGTCTTCTTGCATGATTGCTATACACGTTGAAGACAGTTTTAGGGAGGGAGCCACCTATGGTAATGAGCATAATATTGATTTGACTTAATTTCAGTGTACATGTATAGAAACCTCTATTAGTGCTACACTATACATGTACATGTCCACAGATAAGACATTTACAGTATGGACATACAGGTACGTCGAAAGTGTGAGCATGCATACATACTTTACCTTTTTTGCAATTTGAACCACTACTCCCCAATAGAAAACTCAGTGGCTGTGAAATTATTTGCATTTATATAAAATGTATTTACCATTGAAGTACTATAGTGTGTAATGGTACTAAAATATGCAGCTCATTATATGGCAATGGAGTATGACTAAAATTCATGTCAAAGTGTGTGCACTGCAAGTGAAAAATCAAAAGTAGGTAGTAATTAGATAGACTGATAAAATGTACTATATACGAATTTACATCATTAGATGGATCTTTGTGGAAATACAGAAAGTAAGAAACTGTACTCTAACATAGTTTTTAAGCCTGAAAAGTAACCTAAAAATCATGCATTTACAATCAACAAGACAGGCCCAGTGGATCTGTCAACAGATTTGAACAGTCACTCACAGTTACCAAATGGAATGTCTTAAAGAATTCAATTCTCCCTAGTAAGTGGCAAATAGTGCTGCTCAATGTCAACGATTGAACAAGGCAGAAGGGATTACAGACAGGGTCATGCACAAGCTCTAGCATTGCAGGGGTACACTATACATGTATATCAGTGATCGAGTTATGGTGCAGACGCAAAGTAAATACATCATGATCCACTTGGTAGTATTTGGGTTATCTTATGTACATGTCAGATCATGTGATGTTAATGCTTGAACAGAACAATATTTTAAGGTCTTATACTGAAGTAAGGGTCATTCAACTGCACAAAACACAATATGGGCATATGATGCATAGAACTGTGTACACATTTGTACACAATTTAAAACGACAGGGCCCAGACACTGCTATTACAGCTAGTGAAATAAAAAAGGAATTCCCTTATCCTGTTTGCAGTCCTATTTGTCTAATCACATGAACTGGTACAACGAACATTCATCACTATCTGGCTGGTACTGGGGATAATTGAATTCTTTAACACTCCATTTGATAACCAAGCGATGGTTCTTTGACAGCTCCCGTGTGAACCCGGTAAGAACCCTGTTGACTGTAAATGGCACGTGCACACGCATGAATCTTTCTGCCTTTCTATTTGAACTGGGATGATAATGTGCTACAAGTATCAACGCGAGTGGGAAGTAATTGGCAGCTGTTAGCATTATCTGATTCACTGAAATGTTGTACATGTTAGTGGTTGTGCTGTGCGGATGTTCACACCACATGCAGCATTGTGAATGAAATTAACCTCAGCCAATGATTGGCCCCCCCCCCCCCCTCCACAGTTCCGACGCCTATGTCTAAAGTACCCGATTTTCAGGACGCCAGTTCCTTGCAACGTCGTGTTATGCATATTCATTTACAAGGCAGTATAACTAACGTTACTATTAATATTAATATTATTTGCTTACATGATTAAAAAGTTTGAAATGGCCGGTCTATTGTTGAGGATGATACGCAAGAAGTCTATATCACACTGGCAACGCTTGTTGAAACTTCGATCTTTCAGCTCCCTTGGTACGTTTTTTATTACGTTATCTTGTATCACATTTCTAACTTCTCGGCAGCGATTAGCAAAGTACCCGACGACATGCACACTGTGCAAAAACTTTGTTATACGATAGCGTATTCTATAGCGTATATTTGAATATACACCTTAAATATACACACCAGCGTATAGAACCATATACGCAGGTGCGTATATTCAAATATAACCGATCACGCGACATTTGTGGTTGCTTAGCAAACCGTTGAATTCACTTTGTGGCTACGTTGTCGGTCACCGTATACTAAGTGCTTCATATTCCGTATATTATCCTCCAACCACTCCCACCCCTCGTTCCCGATCCAGTTTAGTCAATTTAAAATTTTAATCATTTTGCACATGTACAACAAAACAACAAACTAACAGTCCGAGGCGGCAATCTGCATATATTCGATCCAAGGCACCTGTACAGAATACGAACAATAAATTCAGATCGTAAAAAAATATATTTCACTCACCACATATCATAGCCTCGTTCTGTTTATACACGATTCTATCATTATCGGGTAAGTGATATGCTTACCTTTCTTGTCTCCTATCTCCGATGTTTGACTTAAAACAATGGAACAGTGCGGGTTAACACTTACCGTACCGTCCGGTCGGAGTCTGCAAGTTAAAAAAAAAACCTTAGCAAAACACAACAAATGAATAGGCCTATACCTTTTTATATCGCGCTCCATTGTGCCTGCTGTTCTATCATTTCGGTTGTTCAACCGAACGGGAACACTTAGGACACTTGCCAACCTAGTGCAAATAGAGAAAGGTGAATTCATTCTTTAGCAACTGCAACACATAATACCGGTAACTTGTACACTCTGGAAAGACAAACTATTGCCATTTAACGATCAAAACCCTGATCTCAGCGCGATTCTTACAGTCCTTCTGTCTGTTCATACCAAAGCAACACGACCATGAAACAGCCCGCCTAAAATCTACAAATCACATGCACGGTTAGTTAACCACATTTCTAATTGGAGCACTTTTGTATCGTACTACACAAACATTTGTACAGGGGTCCAATAGAGGTCTACTGTGTAAGCATTCTACTGCTTCCATTGTAGCATTTACTGGGATCCGATGTGATCATGACCAAACTCAACTGGCGAGTTAGCATAGGCCATAGCCATGCACCATGAGCCCGGCCTACCGCTCACAAAATTTACCGCCGTATATACGGGTACACCAAGCAGACATACATGTATATAGCTAACCTTTGACGTCCAGCAGCTTCGATGCCTACACACCTTCTTACCTCACGTGGGTCCGGGTACGGGTCTGACCACTCATGAATCAATTCTGTGGTATATTTATGTAAACAGTGGGATTTTATGGAATGAAATATACGCAGTAGTATAACTCACTACAGTATATTCAAATATACTCTTAAGAATACACTATCGTATATTTTGAAGGTGTGCTTATATAAACGGTGACGTATTTGACACTTGCGTATTCTCAAATATACGCGGTCGTGCACTTCAAATATACTACACAGGTTATATTTTGCGCATTCCTCAAATATACGCATAAATATACACTATCGTATAACAAACTTTTTGCACAGTGATATGTTGCCGCATCTTTTGGATCGTCTGAAGGATAAGCCTCAGGCGACTTTCAATACGGTACGTAGCACTGCTAAGTGAGTCGACGGAATGAAGTTTTGGGGTTTTAGTTTTTTGCTGTCGCTCGGAATTGGGTCATTTGACAGTAATTTGTACCACCCTAGATACATCAGTCATCACTTTCTCATATTGAAGTACTATTTCTTACATATATTCTCCCATAAGAAACATACAAAATCGCAATACATTTGCATACTCAAGTTATTCAGTTTATGAAATGCAAATGTTTATAGTTATTTGTCTCACCTCTGCCTGTTTGCAAGAACATTGCTTAAGTTCTGCTGTTAGTGAAAGATGTTCTATGGTTCAGACCAATGTAAGTTAAGGAGATGCATCTGAGCAGTATAAGTAAAGTTAAATTTGCTAACGAATGAATTTATTTACCATGAACTAATGACGAAATGTTATGCACAACATGTTTTTATGCTTCAAAATTCACCATTTTTATTTTATGGATAGCTGATAACACTCTCTAGATTTAATGTTGTTGGTATTGTGGGATGAGAATTCCTTGATGTGGGGCATCTCTTTGAATGGTAGTAGCCATTTTAATTCCTACCCCAGTTAGTCTAGTGGTTACGCAACCCATTGTTTGTGAAAGCTCTTGCAGCCTGCATCTGTGCAATTCAGAACCGCTCTATGTCGCGTATGGTAGAGCTATACAGTATACGCGCCCGCTCCAACATGCATTCTAATGGAGTGTTCTCACCACACAAACTTCTTTGCACAACACAGCGCCACGTACATATATGATGAGATTACAAATTTTAGGGATCAAAATCAAATGCCTAAACACATCTGGTCTTTAGAACATGGCTGGCCTCACCCATATCTTCTTGCTTAGTGTGTACATTCTACCAGTTGGTGTTGTTGTATTGACTCGTGTTAGTATGTCAGAAGGATCCACACCCAATATATCCTCGAGCTCAGGGTATACAAATGGTGAGCTTCTCTTTGAGCTGCTGCACTATCTCCTCTGCATCACCTGCTGTCAGTGCAACTTGCTGTGTTTTTTCCCTTCCACACTGTTTATTCCTGTCCATTTTTCTTCTGCAACAAAGGACTGGCAGATTCATTGAGAATTGCTGCTGTCAACAACCCCAGGTATTGCAGCAGCAGTATCCATAGACTCAGATGAAGCAACTGATTTAATAAGGGCATTGATTTCCTTGCGGCAAGCTGAACTTATGTACTGGTAGGGCGAAGGTCCAAGTGATGGATGCTGCCGTAGAATTGTTTGAGGAATATGCCTCAAATCCCGCTTCTGAAGCTTGAAATGGCGTTTCAATGGATCGCAACAACATTTTTGGAAAGATTTAGGCATGGCATGCTAGCATAAACCGAACCAGATGTTGTGCGGAAACGTTTATACACCTGTCATGGAGCAAAGTTGACTTACATGTATAGGATAATGAAGAGTCTAAAAAGGATGGTCTGATGAAAGGGTGCCAGACTAGTAAAAAGGGTGACAGTGAACCCATTGTCACGCGCTGGATCCAAGTCATTCCTGTAAGGAATAAAGTGTATACTCTTCAAATAATGTAATGGCTGGTGCTCTTACAGGAATGACTTGGGTCCAGCGCGTGACAATGGGTTCCCTGTCACCCTTAAGCTTTTTACTAGTCTGGCACCCTTTCATCAGTCTACCCTCTTTAGACACTTCATTATCCTCCAAGTCAACTTTTCCATGGGTATACAGGTACTTGCTTGAATAATGATTAATTATTATTGCACATAACTGACATTATCTTTTGTTTATTGAAACTTTTGTTTATTGAAATTCCAGTGGCTTTGGTGATTCACCTCCGCGTACTGGTAAGTCATGGGTAACCAATGTTGTGACCAAGTCATGATTGCATTGGCAGTTGTGCATGCCATACATGCTGTGTATGTGCTGCGTATGTGCAAGATCAGGAAATCCTTGCACCCGCAATGTCAACAGCATTCATGTTCTGACACTAGTACAACCATTCACTACATGTACATGCACAGCAGCTTCATTGCAACCAGCTGCTATTTGTCAAGAGAGCTTCTCCTGATACAAAAACCAACATTGATCAGAAGTGTACAGTGCCTACCAATTCACCTAATTTTTCCTCTACCCTGTCATCATCATATTTATCTTCACAGCATTCACCATCTCAATTGATTCAAAACTTCCATCCCAGCCCTCATCCTCATGCGACAACGGTGGAAAACCCTGTTTAGTAAAAAGACGTACATGTACTAGTCTAATAATGTATGCTTGTTGTCCTTACCATGTGGCAT
Organism: Spongilla lacustris; assembly: GCA_949361645.1. Classification (NCBI taxonomy): domain Eukaryota; kingdom Metazoa; phylum Porifera; class Demospongiae; order Spongillida; family Spongillidae; genus Spongilla; species Spongilla lacustris. The sequence continues at coordinate 7,214,201 of OX442416.1, read as the reverse complement.
GCACACATGAACAAACATATTCGAGGCCAGGGCCAGTTCCCGAATCATGGCTACTCAAATAAAATTACCAGCTGGTGACGAGCTATTGACAACCTTGTTATCCAATTAATGCCTAAATAAAGTTTATTAGGTAAAGGTGATTTGATCTCATATGTGGCCACAAAAAAATTGTATGGCAGGAAGGGGTAATCTAATGACACCCACTGAAGCCATGTTCATGAAGAACTTCAAAATTGGTATAATTTTTCATTGGTTTGTGGTCACCTCACCCAAAATACCTTGGAAACAGTAAACACCTATTTGACGCGTATTTGCGTCTACAGGAATTAATCAGTTAACAAGCTTGTACGGTGGTTGTAACAAGATTGTAACAAGGTTGTAGGCATGTTACTACCAGGTTTTAAACACTGTTTCATGCTTGTAATATGTGACAACCTTGTTGGGGATTGTTACTTGTTTGAGATTGTACATTGTTAAATGCAGTATGCTTATAAATTCATCCATGTTTTTCATAACAGACTTATATTTACTTCCTAATTGCTATGTGAACACCACAGGTGACAAAAGTGCTCTTGTATTCCTTCTGCATGCTTTACATGTATGTTTTTGATTAGGTGTTAATTTCAATTTCTTTGACTTAATTATTTATATCAGATTGTTTACTTCAAAAATTTAATCCTGCATTATTAGAACATTTAGCAACGATTATAGTTTGATTAACTGTTCATGGTCAATTTATAAATGATTTTCCTTCATTGAGAAACAACCTGTACAGTATAGTGTAAACCTGTCTGAAACATCCTTTTTTTTGGGGGGGGGGGGGGAGGGGGGGGGGAGTACATCACCCCACACAGCCCACACAGGTTTGTGTTGTGCCCACACCAGTTTTACACACAAAAGTGTACACCCACACCAGTGCACATATTCCTAGCCTCGTCCCCAGGCCCCGTTTTTTTATTACAGTTAGCAGGGAAGAAAAACAGGGCCTGGTGTACACTCGCAAGGTACTAGCACTCATGCGCTAGCCATTACCCAGATGCTTGGTAACTAAACGCATACTTTTGTACATGTGTAATTCTTCCTTGTCCCAGACTGTCATATATGTAGTAGAGAACAGAGTTTTGTACTCCCTCGCTCCTTGGACCAAGTTCTCCTTGGACCAAGTTCTAACCTCTACGATTGGCACTTGTACATTGTAGGCTGGCCACCTCATGCTATTTGCCATCTTTAGCCGAAACTACAATGCTAAGAAGCTATTTGTACTCTTGTGGTGCGTACTCATTGGAACTACCCTACACTTGCGCACAAAGGCCTTGTTGGTCGATACCAGGCTCCTTCTCGTCCCCAAAAGTTTTTCAAGTGTAGGGTAGTTCCATAAGTGCGCACCATGAGAGTACAAGTAGGTTCTTAGCATTGTAGCTTCGGCTAAAGATGGCAAATACAATGTAGCATGAGGTGGCCAGCCTACACATCGCAATCCTCTAGGCTTTATATAGTGTATGTTGTTGCCAGCAGATAAAATCATTGTGTTCATATTGATACCAAACTGAAACAGTTGCGACAGAGAACTATGAGCAGCTACTACAATACCAATCACCAGCGCGTGAAGCTACAAAGCCCACACAGATGGTTTGCAAGCTTGAGCTCTTTTCACCTTGGATGACATGAGTGGAAACCTGCTGAACTTCTCTTTTTCAAAACAGGTTACAAGGTGGGTCCTCAGCTTATCCTGATCAAAAGTGATTGTTTGCAAATCATCCCCCAGTGCAGCATGGTAAGCGAAGGCTATGGCAAATGGGCCACAATCAGAGACTCCTTTCTGTTTTTGCACAGGAATATGATGAACTGTCAGCCCACCATCTTCAACACTGCCCTTCAGATGGCCGTAAATCCTCGCCAGTTGTTCTGCCAACTCAGCACTGAGAGTGGTAGATGAGAGGCTGTTGTATAGACTAATGACACCATCCAAGAAGGAGGACACCACCCAGTGGTTTTCATTCACAAAGTGAATCTGTACAGCTGTGAGGAAGAGGTCACATACATGTACAACTTGTACATTTTAAATTTAGAATATTCAGCATTCAATGGGATATGTAAGTTGAGGGTAGGTTTCAACTGATTGAGCTACACATGACAGAATTACTTAATAGCATGCAACTTACAATTGTCCATGATGGGTACAAGCCACCCGTCAGGCTAAGGAGGGTATTTTGCATTCCATGAACAGCTGGAAATTGTTGTGATATAAGCTTGCTGGCTGCATTCATGTGCTTGTCACATAATAATCCTCCATTCATGATAACATCCTTATCAAACTGATCCAAATCAATAGTAGGGATCCAAATCTGAACAAAGAGCATGCAAGAGGATGTAATCAGAGACAGCACTTTTAAAATTTGAGCTGTAAAGAAATCCCTTTACATGCAAACATGCACATACCTGATGATTTTCAGGTTTTCTATCTCTCTTAGAACTCCCCCTTTTTAATTTGGCAACCTGTCGTGCTTGATTTTGGCATTCTGAACCCTTGTGACACTTGCTTGTGCAAATGGTCCCACGTTTTTTGCATCTGCATGGATTTCTTGTACAAGAAGTCTTACACTGACAACGAGATACCATGAAGTCATTTTTGGGGTTGCTCTTAATGGCAGCCTCTCTAAGTGATAACCTAGTTAGAGCCTTCCAATCTTGTGCATCTAGTCCCAAATCCCCTCCATAACACTCCAAGTCAGCTTCACCAAAGCAGCTACTGAGAACACCAAATTTGCACCTTCAAGTTTAGTGTGCATTGTATATTTGAAGGGCAATTAAATTGTTTTATACACTGGCACTCACTTTAAACGATAGAGATGAAATGTCTCTCCTAAGCGCTCTACAATCACACATGGCAGTCTGTGTGAATCTGTGGATGACCGATCAATCCTCGGGATTCGAACACTGATGAAATCTCCCACATTGAATATTTGGATCTGCATATTAAAATCATATACACAAAAATCTAGTATACATGCAAACACCCACATACCCCAGAGTATACCTTCTTATTTTTTCCTTTTGTGTATTTCACTTGCATCCTCTCAGCATTTCGCCGGTAACGTGCATCTGCCTGCTCTCGAATTCTTTTGTGCTTATCAGATGTAGCTAGCAAAGAGTTGGCTTTGACTATACTTTGTGGAGAGTTGTTAGACTTTTTTTCTACTGTAATTTGTAACTGATCATCTGATTCTGAGACATCCTGAGCACGTGATTTGGAAAGATACTGAGTGTCTGATACAGGAGGCTGAGCACATGACTTAGAGGAAGGCTGATCATCTGATTCAGAGGGATGCTGATCATCTGATGGAGTCTGAGCATGTGACTTGGAGGAAGGCTGAGCACGTGACTTAGAGGGAGGCTGATCATCTGATTCAGAGGGAGGCTGATCATCTGATGGAGGCTGAGCATATGACTTAGAGGGAGGCTGATCATCTGATTCAGAGGGAGGCTGATCATCTGATGGAGTCTGAGCAGCATGTGACTTGGAGGAAGGCTGAGCATGTGACTTAGAGGAAGGCTGATCATCTGATTCAGAGGGAGGCTGATCATCTGATGGAGTCTGAGCATGTGACTTAGAGGGAGGCTGATCATCTGATTCAGAGGGAGGCTGATCATCTGATTCAGAGGGAGGCTGATCATCTGATGGAGTCTGAGCATGTGACTTGGAGGAAGGCTGAGCACGTGACTTAGAGGAAGGCTGATCATCTGATTTGGAGGGCGGCTGATCATCTGATTTAGAGGGAAGGTGGTCATTGATGATGTCTTCTAAATCTTCCTCCATAATGTTGGATCCATACTTTGCACCTGGAAAGACTGATTGTCGTGGAGGCTGGCCAAAAACCAACTCATAAGGAGTGGCCTTCATGACCCCATGAAGAGTTGTGTTCAACTGATCTGAATGTTAATAAATCAATAAATCAAAAAAGCATACGTGCAAGCAATTGAGCAACTTACACTGAATAATGGGGAGCCATTCTGACCAAGGAGGAGTATCTGTGTCAGATTCAAGTAGACGAACATCCAACATTTTCTCCACTGTTCCATTCCCCTGCTCAACAAGACCCTGGCACTTCGGATTTCTTGGGCGGCCATTGACATACACAAACTGGCCACAATTGCATTCACAAACTCACGGCCATTGTCAGAGTGGAGAATTTTTGGTGTTCCTAGGTAACTGAAAACTTGATTCTGAAGGTTAAGAGCCACTTCAGCAGCTGATTTTTGGCAGAGGGCAAAAAGAACATGGAACTTTGACCAGTGGTCCATGTAGTGGCCAATCCATTTGTATGTCCCATCTGGACAATGTCTCATGTCTATGAGATCCATCTGTATAACACCAAAAAAATCAATGGATATCCACATACACAAATCAAACTACACATGGGGTGGGTAGGAAGTTGAATCATATACATGTAAATAACTTTTAGCACTACTGACAGCTAGGGGTTTACCTGCCCTCTTGTCATAAATCCTGATGATACAATGGGTTTCAAGGGACCTCTTGTTGTCTGTGGTTTCCGCATGTGACACACAAGGCATAGGGCTACATACTTGTCAATGGCAGATCTGGGCACGCACTCAAACAATTTCCCCACTTCAGCTATTGTCTTCTTTGTGCCAATATGGCCTTTACTTGTTGCATGGACTCCATGGATGACATCATAGAAGTCCTCCACAAATGCAATACGCCTCCAGCCAGAGAGAATAGTGGTGTCATTGGGGTTCTGCAACATATAACTTTCATTAATATCTATATAGCATTGCCAAGCTAAATGTCCTAAAAATACAAAGCGTTCTACTTACACTAGTTTTTGCAGGTATACACAGCACATCCTTAAGTCCCAGAGCTGAATGGGATATGAGCTGAAACCATTTGCTCTTAGTCCAATGCTTGAACTTAGGAGTGTAGTCGTTCATATCCCCTTCTTTCTTGAGCAGTCTGATAATGTTATCTCCTTTAGCTCTGGAGATCGTTTTGCTTCCTTTGCTGTCACCATCCATAAAAGTTTCTTTGCAGAACTCCTCAAACATCTCTTTTTGCTTGTCCATTATTCGCTCACCGTATTCCAAGATTGCGCACGTGCAGGTGAACAGATCATGTGCGCAATGCTGGAATATGGTGTGCAATCCTTGGATTGCGCGCCAAAGTAAGGATTCCTAGATTGCGCAGCGCAATCCTAGGATTGCGCAAATTCCTGCTTTGCGCGGAACATATACATGTATGAAACTCTACATATGCGATGGTCTGGAGTGAGGAAGAGTTTACGCTGAGAATGAGTTAGTATATGGATAGGTTTACAAAAATAAATTCCGCGATTGCTAGTACATGTACCTTGGCAATGTACACTGGGCCCTGCATTTCGCCCCCGCTAACTTTAATAAAAAACAGGCCCTGGAGACGAGGCTAACACATCCCACACCAGTGTAAACCCACACCACTGCACACACCCACACCACTGCACACACCCATGCACACTGGTGCACACATTCACACCAGTGTACACCCACACCAGTGCACATGCCCACACCAGTGTACACCCACACCAGCATACATGCCCACACCAGTGTACACCCACACCAGTGTACACACTCCACACCATATGCTGGCCAGTGCACACACCTCACCAGTGCAGACACCCATACCAGTGTACACATTCACACCTCAATCCAAGCGATGTAGTGTGGTGTGCAAAGCATACTGGGGATGAGCCGGATCAATTTTTGTGCAATGAAGAGTGTCTGGACAGCACCGTGGTGTAATTTGACCCTGGATTTAGCAACAGCATTGTTGAGCGCTTCACACCTCATACACGCTTCCCGCACCCTAAACCCTAAAGCCCTAATCTCTTCCTGTGCTTCGCATGCCTTCGGCACACTTGATTAGTGCACATACCCACACCAGTGCACACCCACACCAGTGCACTCACCCACACCAGTGCACTCACCCACACCAGTGCACTCACCCACACCAGTGCACACGCCCACACAAGTGCACACCAACATTAGTGCACACCCACACCAGTGCACACACCTACACCACTGCACACACCCACACCAGTGCACACACCTACACCATGAGGGCAAAGAATGCTGAAGGTCTGAAGACACAGGTTAGAATGATTGATCAGTTTGGTACTGTAAATCATGACCATACTACATGCTGTATAAGCGGCGGAGTGCACACCCACACCAGTGCACCACACACACACACATCCACACCAGTGCACACAGCACACCCACACCATGCAGTGCATACCCCACACCAGTGCACATGCACACACGAGTGCACACGCCCACACCAGTGCACATACCCACAATGTGCTTATTACTGGATCATAACGAGCTGCATTCCTTCTGTCCTAATTGGCAGAGTTCTGACTGTTACATTCTTAACACACTCTGTTCTCTCCTCTTCCAAATTTAAGTTTTCGTGGAAATTATTAATCTAAAATTAATACATAAAACTTATATACATGTATATTTCAGGTAGATAAAAAAAGCAAGGGTTAAAATGAATTCAATACTTTTTAATGAACTGATATACTATATTCTGAAAACAGAAATAGAAGCTTCAATGGCAACTGCAGAAGATACCCACCTTGGAGGGGAGGACTTTGACAACAGAGTGGTGAACCACTTCGTTCAGGAGTTTGAGAGGAAGCACAAGAAGGACATGTCTGCCAATAAGAGGGCTGTTAGACGTCTGCGTACTGCCTGTGAGCGAGCAAAGAGAAACCTCTCTTCATGTTCCCATGCCAGCATTGAAATTGACTCTCTCTTTGAAGGAATCGATTTCTATACCACCATCACCAGAGCTCACTTTGTGGAGCTGAATGCTGACCTGTTCAGAGGCATACTGGAGCCTGTGGAGAAAGCCCTTCATGATGCCAAGTTTGATAAGTCACATATCAACGAAATTGTGCTGGTTGGTGGGTCAACTCATATTCCCAAGGTCCAGAAGCTTCTCCAGGACTTCTTCAATGGCAAGGAGCTGAACAAGTCTATCAATCCTGATGAGGCAGTGGCATACGGAGCAGCTGTCCAGGCTGCAATTCTGAGTGGAGGAACATAGTATTCCTGGACTGTAAGCCACGCCCATACCACAACCTTTTTCACATCATGCAATAATACCAAATTTTAATGTGTGTGTGTGTGCATGTGTGTGTGCATGCATGTGTTTATGCATGTGTAAGGTGTGCAACCTGTTTATGTTTTCTTTTTAATTTTATTCTTGTATGTATTACTACACGTAGGAAGATTTTTTTGTATAATATTATGAGTAAATGAGTGAGTGAGTGAGTGTGTTAGGATAAGTATCATGTTGTTGTTAGCCATATGCGTTAGTTTGTATTGTACTATTGTACAGTGATATTGGATGTTATTACAGACTGTGCCATTGCTGCCATGTTACGTGGGGCAATGAACAGCAGTTGTTCTTTCACAATGGAGAGCAACTGCTGGACCTTACTTATGTCTTACTCAAAGTTTGTCTTGGTGCTGTTAGCTACTAATAGAATACTCTTCCGTATCAATCTCATTCCCAACCCCATGCAGTACCAGCCTCATCTCTGTCACCTCTACCAATTTCATCTTAACCACCAGTACCAGCCTCATCTCAGCCACCAGTACCAGATAGCTTCATCTCAGCTACCAGTCAGTACCAACCTCACTTCAGCCAACTGTACCAGCCTCACATCTCAGCCACCTCACCTTAGCCACCATACCAGCCTCACCTCAGCCACCTGTACCAGCCTCATCTCAGCCACCGGTACCAGCCTCACTTTAGCCACCACTCAGCCACCTGTACCAGCCTCATCTCAGCCACCTGTACCAGCCTCACCTCAGCCACCTGTACCGGCCTCATCTCACTCTCATCTCAGCTACCAGACTCACATCTCAGTCACCTATACTCTCATGCAGCATCATAACTTGTTCAGTTGCATTGATAACAAAATTTGAGTGGGTGTATCAGTGTTGACAGCATCATTGTGAGTTTCAATGCCAAATACTAAATACAGAGTGAAAATCGGCAGAAAACTCTGTGCTTGGTATGAACGCCTTGATTTCTTACCCCTACATGTAGGTGCCCCAAGCAAGTGACCACTCACCCTGCATCGTTGCTGAACTTTGTTTATGTGATGATGCTTCATTCAAACTGCACTTATTATTCCTAAAATACATACGCCGCTTAGAGTGGTAAAACAAAAAAAAAAGTGGCTGGATGCAAGATCCGCTTTGCAGGCTATGAATATTGTTCACTTTATTGTGCAATCTACACATATATTAATAAGAACTGCCATGTGCACGATCGAGTGCATGTAAGAGTACTGGTACGGAATCAATTCGGGCTATGGCTCGACCCTTTTTGCCCAAGGTCCACCTCGAAAAAGGATATGCTGATAAAATTGTGTGCATATACCCAGTATGGATAATTATATATCACATATAGAATCGAAGTCAGTTCTCAAGTACCCTCCCCCAACCATATGACCACAATGTTTGGTGCGAAGGAAGTAACTCGTTGGCCACAATGTTTCAAAAGAGGTCTTGAATCCACTAACTAGAAATGAAGGTCGTGATATGTATCTACGCATGTAGTGTTCCGTTCCATCTGTGTAAAAGCTGACTGCAGCTGGTGACGAAGCATCTAACCGAAAGAATTTGCTGACTGTGGCACGGTGTCTGAGGTATATGGCATGGCAAGGCCCGGCAATAGCTATAGGCCTGTAGGGTGGTCCGGAGAGGGAAATAATAAGGGCATGGAACTAACTAGTAACAGAGCGGAATAGTTTTTATACTGCATGTAGGGATGGTATGGGAGGGTCTGGGAACTAGGAGCACTATATAGCTGTAAGCTCCTCCATCACATCAGCTTTGCAACTTTTGCCAGGTCTTGCAATTTTGTACTGAATTGCAAAATAGATTTGTGACTCTTCAATCCTACGGCATTGCATGGCCAGATTTCAGTACTACTTTGTAATAATGAAAATGTGGTACCAGCCTTCCTTTACCAAGTAGTAAATAGTACTATATGTAATAACCGCATTTGCTTTCATGTATATCTGCATGCAGGGTGAGCTGCCGTATGCTATGCACGTGATTGCAATTGTGCATTGCCCCAGCAGCTTTGCATAGAGCTTTTAAATTTTTATTTTTATATACAGTCAATTGCAAAAAAAAAAAATTGCGACACTTCAATTCTTATGGCATTGGCCAAATTTACTACATGAACCAAATAATGAAAATGTTGTACCAGCCTTCCTTTGTAGTAGTAAATAGGACTATTCTGGCAGTATAACTGAGAGGAAGACTTTACCACTGATATTTGCATTCATACAGTAATGTACATCAGATTCTGTAGCGTGAGCTGCCTTGAATTGTGCATTGCCCCAGCACCTTTGCAACTTAACCAATTTTTTTTTAAGTCTTGCAATTTTGTACTCAATTGCAAAAAATTTGTCACACTTCAATCCTATGGCATTGCATGGCCAGATTTTATGACCCAAATAATGAAAATGTGGTACCAGCCTTCCTTTACCAAGTAGTAAATAGGACTACATGTAGTAGAGGAAGACTATAACCGCATTTACTTTCATGTGCTATGCATATGCATGCAGTTCTTGCATTGTGCATTGCCCCAGCAGCTTTGCATGCAGACTTTATTCCGGCAGTCAAATGCAATAAACAATCGCGACACTTATCAGTTCTATACCGCATTTGGCTAGATTTACTACATTGTATGAACCAAATAATGAAAATGTGGCACCAGCCTTCCTTTGTGGTAGTAAATAGGACTGTGTAGTAGAGGAAGACTTTAACCATATTTACTTTTAATATTTGATACATCTGTAGCATGAGCTTCCTTGAATTGTGCATTGCCCTGGGCAACTATTGCAAATTGTTATGTCTTACATGCAATTTTGTATTCAAATGCAAAGGAATTCGCGATGCTTCATTCATTGCATTGCTTCACTTAGCACTGAATACTATATCAATGCAAGCAAGGAGAATGTATTGAGCCCATGCCAGAATAATTTAGCAATGCATATTTGTGTACATACATGTACAGGTTAAGATGTATTGTAGCTAAATGATGTTATGAAAATTAGTGCTAATGGAACATACTGGTCTACAATGCTTTAATGAGAATATATATGGGACAGTTTCGGCGAAAAATAAAATGTCACCCTTTTATTATTATCATTTTAAAAATAAAAATGCCTCTTGTTTGAATCGCTATATCTTTCGAACGCTAAACGCTATATGGACTTCCTATTTTCAACAGTTCATTCTACACCATTTGGGATCTCGAACTCACTTGCTCCACGCCAAACGACCGATGTATCAATCACAGCAGCAGCCCATACCCGGCCGAGTGGGTCGCAACAGGATGAGTCAGTATATACAGGCACAGCATTTAGCCTATAATATTTTTCTAACGTTTTATCCCTGTCAAAATATAATAACCAAGTGTATTCTATACGCTAGTTACATCCGGTTGTTAACAGCCTGAGGCATGGCGATAGTCAACACATTTTTTGGTTGAAAGTGTTCACTAGAAAGGCTAAAAAGTTAATTTATGTGTTCTATGGTCCACAAACTATCAGGTAAAACAAAAAATCTTTCTTGAGGACAATAATAAGTCATTTAAAAGCGTAGCTAAAAAAAAGAGTACAGTTTGCGTCATTACCGCTAAGATTTTAGGAGGCCATCGTGTTTCTCAGCATCTGTAGGACGCGTTGATCACTTCTAAGGAAATTTGAATACAGATCTAGAACCAGCAATCAATGGGCTTTACGAATATATCCATTTCTGGCGTAAAAACTAACGCGCGACTACTTTCATGATAGCATGGTGCGCACTTTTTGGTATCAAAATTTCATGGATCCAGTGTTAAATATTCCTCCACTCTGCATATATGGTGATCTTCACATTACTGGAACACAACTACAATAGCAATGATATGCTTCTCTCCGCTTTATTGGAATTGGCTGGATTCATGCACATGGCAACGTTTTATGATAAGAGCATCACATAATTTGCATAATAACTATATATATTGTATAGAAGTGCTCAACTGACATCACTAAGTATAGCACTGAGTGGGAAATGTATACTTGTATGACTATGTGTACGCGAACATATGCAAGCACAGTGTAGCTACAGCAGAAATGGCCTACAAATATGCCTATGTACATAATGATACCGGTATAAACATGGGTCAAGGCCAAGTATGAATATGATTGCGTGACGTAATAGCATTCGGCTCTTACAATAGAAGTACGGGTAAAGGTATGTTGCATTAGCTGGCCGTTTAGCGTATGTTATTCAGTTTTCCCTCTCGAGAGTATGTGTAACGTATCAAAACTGAGCGTAAGCCCATATATTTCCGTGGAGGAAAAGAAAAATAATTAACGCTCACGCGTCATGTGACCATACGAAAAAAATTAGTATTTTCTAAAACTATTAACGGTGAGTTCAGTACATGTGCTATCGATCGACGGCGATGTACATGTATCGGAGCATTGAACAAATAGAGGCTCAGCTCTAACTGTAATTACATTTTTAGTGCAGTTTTTACGTACTTTTGGAGGGGCTTTCTATGCAAAAAGCTATGGCTTCTAGGGCCCCGCCCCAGACCCCGGTGGGCTCCCCCACACCTCCTAGCTGGGCGGGAGGGGTGCCTCTCTCCCGCATCCTCTCCGGGGCGGCCCCACCTACTACTTTGCCCGACCCCTTGCCACACCCTCCCCGGGCCCCCATTCCCCCTCCCAATTCCTGGATCAGCCACTGGGGCTAACATGTGGATGGTACTTTGATGTTGACAGTTATTGTGCAGACTGCAAAACTTTCTCGATACATGCACACATCAGCTGCATATGCATTTGCCAGCTCCATCATAGGTTATTTTTATTTGCCTGGGAAGAGGATGAAGAATACCTGCATGTCCTTTTTTCCCCACAACCAGATTAGAGTGGTGCATGATTCATTATGCAATTCTATGCTACATGTATAAGATGTACCCTACAGGTATATACTTATCTATTTATTAATTTCGTGCCAGAAATCCACTGTTTTGTTGAAGATGGGTGCATGATATGCACGAACATTATATGTATAAGCTTTCCCATTGACAGTGATGGATACATCCATACATGTATATGAGTATGTCGTGTTCCCTCTGTGCATTGCGCATACGTACCACTTTCAGGTGACAATCTCAACAGCCCTGTCATGATTCATTATAACGTGGTGAAATTTCTTGCATGCAATCAACAAATCAACAATACACGAACAACAGCTTAACACTCTAGTGACCTTACCTTGTAAGAGTAAGTAAGGATAAACAACTTCCAATGCCACGCGGAGTTGCTGGCTTAACAGCATAATGTGTTGCCAGCTGTCAAGCCGCGGTGAAGATGAAGCCTAATACAGTGTATACATCTGTACGATGCATACATGCATGTATAGCCATTTGTAAAGATCCCATGCATTATCCTATAGCTGGCTGCCATCATGATTGCATCAAACAATAAAGCCATATACAGGCGCTTCATTATTATTCATTATTCATTATTATTTAAAATAAATTCCACGCATATATACCATTTAGTAAGAGAGAGAGGGCAGCACCCAACAGCCGGCAGGGATGATTGAAACCCAGAAGATCCTGAATACGCAATCGGAAAAAGAAACTGGTACCCAATGTAAGCTATAGTGTTTGTAGCTAAAGCCTGGATGTGTGCACATGCATGGCATGCAAACTTACATTTTGTACACATCCTCCCAGATGCATGTACTTGCGCGTAAAGGTCTCGAACGTACTTACCACGTTAAGGTGGTTTCGCGCCAGTTATCAGCCGGGCCACATTATATCCCTTCACCTGCGAAGGGCACATTATTGTGCCCGATAGTAGCGCTTGCGCAATGCGGAAGGCACATTAATGTGACGAGCGGGATGCGCGTACGAACAACATGCATTATGCGGTTTACATTTAGGAAACAGCAGCTGTCACTACGTATTTACACACTACGTAACCTATAGAGTTTTTATCGACGTCGATATCGCGATAGTATTCGACATGGCGTGCAATACAAAGCTCCCATCCGACCCCGAATTTCATCTTGAGTATATGGAAGATATGGATAGCGATATGAGCGATGACGAATTTGATGGCGACGTTGAGCAGGGAAATGACGTATGTGTGGACGAGGAAACCACAACGGATGTGGGCATGCATGAAGCCATGCAAGTTGATGAGCAATACATATGTGTGTGTGGGTGTGAGGAAGGAACAGGAGAGGCAGTGATGGTGATGGATGCAGCAGCAGAGGAGGAAATCGTGATGGATGAAGCTGCAGAGGAGGAAGCCAGCCATTTGATTCCTCCTTGTAGAACAACAACTGGTGTCACAAAGGATATGAGCCGCTTTGAGCCTGTAGACTTCTTCCTAGAACTGTTTCCTAAAGAGCTGCTTGCCTACATTGTAAAGGAGACAAACAGTTGTGGCACAAGGGGGTAACACAGTTGCGGTGCAAGGGGGTAACACAGTTGTGGCACAAGAGGGTAACGCAGTTGTGGTATAAGGGGGTAACACAGTTGTGGCGTAAGGGGGTAACACAGTTGTGGGACAAGGGGGTAACACAGTTGTGGTGCAAGAGGGTAACACAGTTGTGGCGCAAGAGGGTAACACAGTTGTGGTACAAGGGAGGAACACAGTTGTGGTTCAAGGGGGTAACACAGTTGTGGTGCAAGGGGGTAACACAGTTGTGGTGCAAGGGGGTAACACAGTTGTGGTGCAAGGGGGTAACACAGTTGTGGTGCAAGAGGGTAACACAGTTGTGGTGCAAGGGGGTAACACAGTTGTGGTGCAAGGGGGTAGCACAGTTGTGGTGCAAGGGGGTAACACAGTTGTGGTGCAAGAGGGTAACACAGTTGTGGTGCAAGGGGGTAACACAGTTGTGGTGCAAGGGGGTAACACAGTTGTGGTGCAAGGGGGTAACACAGTTGTGGTGCAAGGGGGTAACACAGTTGTGGTGCAAGGGGGTAACACAGTTGTGGTGCAAGGGGGTAACACAGTTGTGGCGCAAGAGGGTAACACAGTTGTGGTACAAAGGAGGAACACATTTGTGGCGCAAGGGAGGAGCATACATGTAGCTGTGAGGCAAGGGGGAACTTGGTTATGACGCAAGAGGGTAACACAGTTGTAGTGCAAGGGGGTAACACAGTTGTGGTTCAAGGGAGGAACACAGTTGTGATGCAAGGGGGTAACACAGTTGTGGTACAAGGGAGGAACACAGTTGTGGCGCAAGGGGGTAACACAGTTGTGGCGCAAGGGGGTAACACAGTTGTGGTGCAAGGGAGTAACACAGTTGTGACGCAAGGGGGTAACACAGTTGTGACACAAGGGGGTAACACAGTTGTAGCACAAGGGAGTAACACAGTTGTAGCACAAGGGGGTAACACAGTTGTGGTGCAAGAGGGTAGCACAGTTGTGGTGCAAGGGGGTAACACAGTTGTGGTGCAAGAGGGTAACACAGTTGTGGTGCAAGGGGGTAACACAGTTGTGGTGCAAGGGGTAACACAGTTGTGGTGCAATGGGGTAACACAGTTGTGGTGCAAGAGGGTAACACAGTTGTGGTACAAGGGGGTAACACAGTTGTAGCACAAGTGGGTAGCACAGTTGTGGTGCAAGGGGGTAACACAGTTGTAGCACAAGGGAGTAACACAGTTGTAGTACAAGTGGGTAACACAGTTGTCGCACAAGGGGGTAGCACAGTTGTAGCACAAGGGGGTAACACAGTTGTGGCACAAGGGGGTAACACAGTTGTGGCACAAGGGGGTAACACAGTTGTAGCACAAGGGGGTAACACAGTTGTGGTGCAAGGGGGTAACACAGTTGTAGCACAAGGGGGAACAACAAGGGGGAATATAGTTGTGGCATGGTACACATGTATGTGTATACTGTATGTAGTTAGAAAAGAACATACTGGCGCATAATGATACAGTGTTCATGCAGTGTACATGTTCTGGATCTCTGGTCCCATTATCTGAAATTAGCATCCGCATGTACATGTACCAAGCTCATGCAAGGATGGAAAGGTGCCCTCAAAGGCTGGGTGAAGCAGGAAACTTTAGCAATTATAAAGCTCATTATTCCAATTGTAAGTTTAAATTCAAAAACATATAATTTGTGCTAATAGTTTCTCTTCTCTCTCTTCCTGCTTTCTATTGCACAAATATATATGATACACATTTCCCATGTACCACAAAACCAACTCCTTTTCATTTTCCCTATCCATCTTACATGTATTTATCGAACAAAAAGTGTTTGAACTTGTTTCTGACACAGTCCATCTTCCTAGTTTCACTTATGTTTGTAGGCCACATCACTGGAAGTACCGTAGAGATTGATGCAGCAGGTAAAGTCTAATTTTATGATGCCAGGAGCTAAAAAAATATTCTCATCTATCATCCCTCCTCTTTTCAAAGGTCTATCTGTTTCAGTAAGTAGTACCTATTCTTATGCATCTATATGTATCCAACCCAGCAAAAGTTTTTCGCATGATATATTGTGAAGTATAACCATGGTTAATGCTCCATGGTTACATATTTTTAATTATACCAGTTTTTAAAACTTTCAGTTCCCTTTCTCACCGTTAATCAGGTACCATGTTACATTCACATGAATTACATATGTGCATATTTTTTTACACTAGCTGTGATCATGAAATAAAACCAGGAATAAATAAGATATATTTATTCTTGTCAGTACTGATTCATAGTGAGAAATGTTGAGAAGAGGTGGAAATGTGGTGGTGAGCTTTAATACTGGTGAATGGCATCATAACATATTGTGAAGAAGTTGTAAATTTGAAAGCTAATTCATTACACTTTGTAATGTAAATAATGCACATAGGTTAGATTTAAAGATAACTTATAAAGTTAAAATAACCCTATTTAACCATTTTGTAGGTAAATGTATGTCAGGTTTAAGAATATTGTGGCCCAGTAGTTGAGCCATAGCAAACAATATTACTGTATGGTTGAAGTACACATCAGTGATAATGAATTATTCCATTACGTGCAGGTAATTAACATGACAGGCTCATGTGTAGTCTATGGTGCAGGCACTGCAATTGACACCCTTTGTTCTCAAGTAGGTTATATGCTAAGACATAACTTCATACATCATTAATTTACTTTTTTTTTCCAGGCCTTTGGTTACAAGGCATACAAGAAGATTGGGGTCATCCTACAGCAAGGTTACCTACATATATCAGTTGCTACTAGCTTTTTAAATTTGTGTATATGTTGCAAAACTACTCCATAAATGTACACTCATCGTATAGGGATCTTCATCCTTGGACTCAGCATATTTCCTATTCTGGCTTTATGGCAGAATGCTGAGTCTATTCTTACACTCCTCAATCAGGACCCTTGTGTAGTGAGGTCAGTGCAGTACAGGATACCTTTATTGTAGCATCCACTATTTATTTACCACATAGCCTAACAGCCCAGTACATCAGGATATTCTCTATTGCCCTGCCTGTGAGTATGGAGGGTATCTTGTATTTATTTGAACACCTCCATACCTTCCCATATCTTTCCATTTAATATCTATACCTTCTCCACACAGTTCATCTTCCTGTATGTATTATTGTCAAAGTATTTGCAGACACAGGTGTGACATTTTATACCCATTACTGCCCCATCCTGTGAGATATTCATCACCCTTCTTCCACGCAGAGTATTATTGTGGTGTTCTTTGTCACTGGGTTTGTGACCAATGTGGTGAACATCCTGCTTCACGTAATCTTTTTATATGGATATGATCTTGGATTTGTGTGAGTTTTACTTATTTTCGCTCTCACCATCTGTCTTGACTCATAATAGAATACTCTGCCACACTGATGTACCCATTCATGTACACCTAGCCATCACGTGTATGTTATACTCCCTTCCCTCCCTCTCTTGCAAACAGAGGTGCAGCATTTGCCATGACCTTAAGTCAGAGTTCAACTCCCTTCTTTCTGCTGGTGTACATATGGGCCTGTGGACTCCATAAGCAGACATGGGGAGGGTGGAGCTGGGAAAGTCTGGTGGACTGGTGGACCTTTACCAAACTAGCCCTACCAGGCCTTCTGATGTTTAGCCTCAAACTTTGGAGTAACGAAGTGGGAATAATCATAATCGGAATGATTGGAAAGACAGAACTAGCAATCTATACTATCTCCTTAAATATATCAGTGTTTCTATTTTTGGTATGTTTGACAAGTGATGTAGTATCTTATAATTTTTGGGTTACATTTTTATTGTAAACATTATTAATTCAGGTTGATTTACCTCTGGTAATTTCTATTATACTTGATACATGTATGATTACAAATATTATTTATTACGATTATGTTTGATTTGATTAGCTTTGCCAAAATGTTGCACTATCTGTTGGTATGTTTGATTGTTTTGGTTTTAGTTATCTAATTTTCAGTTTCATTAAGGGTTCTGTTGTCATAACATCTTCCATGCAGATTGCATATTCTATCAGCTTTGCAACCACCATCCGTATTGGGAATGAGTTAGGAGCAGGCAACAGCAAGGGTGCTAAACGGATATTTCATTTATCACTAATTATTGGCGGTAAGGCAAGTAATTGGGTCTGTGTCATTTCATCCCACTACAATTCTATAGTGGGAGAGGCCCTAGTGGCAGCAGTTGCATTGCAGGCACTTAAATACCAACTACCAAGAGTGTTCACCACTGACGAGTGAGTTGTGTATGTTGGCAATATGATTAACCCTTAAGTGCATAACACTGCAACCAGTATTGTAATTAATGGCTTTGCCAGACTGATGAATCTAGTCTCGTTTGTTGCCTTCTTCGATCATCTACAAGTGAGTGTGATTAGCACTAGGACATAATGATAATGCACCATTTTAACATTGAAACTAGGTATTTTTCTAGCAGTACAGCTCTAATTTTGTTCATTGCATTATCAATCTCATCACATAGGCTACACTTGCTGGTGTTCTGCGTGGTTGTGGTCTACAGCTGCTTGGAGCTATTTCAAATACCATTTGTTTCTATTTGATCGGTCTTCCTATTGGTATTTGTCTAGCACTAGTGGCAGAGATGGGTGCAACGGGGTACTGGGTTGGGATATTGTGTGGAGCTACAGTTCAGGTATGAATTAAGATCATTTTATTACCTGTACATGTATTCATATGCGTACTTGCATATATTTGCTTTTATTGTTATTATTATTTTCATACATGCATTCAACACATGCTCTGATTTACATATCTAGGCAGTTTATTATATTATTGTCTCGTTGAGAATGGACTGGGAAAAACAAGCCAATATGGTAATTTACATGTATATCCAATAATCAACAGTTACTATCAGTTACAATGTATAACTACATGTATAATCTTGCATGCAATAGGCCATAGAGAAGGTCAGATGTCAGGAAAGCAAAGAGAAAGATATTGCAGTTGAAGAGGTAATGTTATGTGTCCTTTTTGCCATTTAAATTGTTTCATAGCACACCTTTTCCCAATGAAAACACATCACAAAAACATAAATAACATAACAGGTGACTACCCACCACCACCACTATAATGCTATCCCTCAAGGCATCGCAACTAGTGAAACCACTCCACAGCTAGATGGAGGGAAATCATATGCTGATTGCAGGTGCTTGACATGTCTCACATCCTCAAAGCTGAAGGTAGTGCTGTACAGAGGTTCATTCCTGGTCATAGCAGTAGCCATCCTTGTTACTGGAGTGGTGGGCAGCCATTTTACACCATCATTTGCTGAGAGAAACTGCAGTGAGGTCACAACCACAATGATAAATGAGAGCATGGAGAGGATGATGTGGCTATAGTTGTGTACCCCTCTCCATTCATATTTGCCACAATAAGAAAATGTGGTTAGTTTTGCTTTTTTGCTGCTTTTTTTTCCAGGTACTCTCACATGGACACTGTTTTGTAAAGATATACATGATTTATGCCAGTATTGTATTAAAACATAATTGAAAAACCATTGGATGTCAAGTAATGCTTGTCAATGTGGTGGTTACTGTAGAAAATGTGCAGTATAATCTTGCATTTGGTGTCTTTTTTTCTTATTCTGTTGGGTAGTAAAAAGACATTGCCATTTGAAACTGTTAATATCATGTCATTGTATATGGACAAGTTTCTCCTCTGGTCTTTTAATGCATTGGATCAAAAAGTTTATCGATACAATTGCTTTGCTCAGGCACCAGGTGCAATTCATAGCAACAGTTTAGCAGTTATGCAAATATTTCAATTCAAAGTGCTTCCGTTTTCTATAAGGTAAATACTACTTGTACTTTACGAATCGACGAATTCTAGAGCAATACACTAAGTCTATTGACATTCAATTCTTTGGCAATATTCTTTCCAGTGTACATGTATACACTTTTCTCATTAGTGGATGCAGTGCCATACACATGGAAAAAAACAAGTCTTGTATTAAATATCAATATCAGTATAGATTATGGCAAGAGCCCTGGTAAGATTGCAATACACACATGTAAAGCATTACAAAAACGTATAACCAATCAGCATGAAATATCACGTGCATGTAACGAATAACGCCCACATGAATTACTTTACCCTTAGCGTGAGCTGTACCAAACTCTCTGCAGAACATGACCGCTCAAGACTGGTCAGCCGCGTTGCCGAACAGCACCTAATTCAACAGCCGAATATACTTTCGTGCGCTGCTGAACATTGCCTAAATCGACTGCATTACTCGAACACTGCCTAAGTTTTTAATAGTAATATTTGACGATCCTCGAAGATCCCTCCACTAGTACTAGCATGATTCACGTCTGGAATTGGTTGTCTTAAACTGCGTACTAAATTTTATATAGTACATGTATAAAACTATGGAAAATAGTACAACCATCTGGGCGACTAAAACCAAACATGAAAATGACCGTGTTTGTCTTCTGGTTTGATAACATCAACGATCACAATCTAACAGTGGTGCAGTGCACGTGTATCACATTTTGCTGCGAAACCTGATCCTTGGTGTAATTACATGAAGGTAAGTACATGTATACGCCCGGTGCCATGGGAAAATCGGCACCCCCAATAATCGGCACCCCCAATAATTGGCACCCCCGTTCTAAATATCCTAGGATTCTTGGTACGCCCATTCCAAATTTCCTGCGGGATTTTTGGGATCCTTTAGGATTTTTGGTACCCTCGTGTTCAATTGAAGCGAAAAAGTTGAATAGTGTGCTTGTAGCGCGAAGTTAGGATGGAAAAGAGGGCAGTATGCGATATAACTCTAAATTACATCTCACATGGAAGCTATACCCTCAGGATGCAACAAAAAAAAAAAAAGACAAATAGAGCTCTATATATCTGCTTCCTTGTTTTCGCATCTTTGATATAAAGAGAAAGGCATCCCCTTACTTAGATTTTGTACAGATGACTCGATACAGCTGCCCATCTTGCACTCGATACTGCTTTGCACTTTTGCGTGTGGCACACTTAGCGGGAAACCACGATAGAATGCATGCAAGTAAGGCTTGAAACCTGTTAGTTTAGAAAAAACCGGTTGTAACAGGTTATTAAAATTAAAAAAAACCGGTCGGTTAAGGTGATTGTTTAAAAAATAACCGGTCGGTTAAGGTTGTTCATTTTAAAACAACCGGTAATTTCCGGTTTAAAAATTAATTGTATGCAATTATTTATTATCGATGGCCAAAAGCTAGCTAAACAGGGCTTTGCCACATGGCAAGTAAGATGATATGGTCCACGGCGTACTCCAAAAGCACGTCCCTGGTCTCGCCGCGTACGACACGCAGTGCGCGCGGACTCACCATTACGGTGAATAGAGGAGTTGTTGCTATAATTATAATTATAATATTATAAAGTTCCTATAAATATGTACCACATGAGATGGATTACATCCTTCCATTGTTCGCTCTCGTCCGCTTATTGTTTTCTCGTGCCCAGCAGTAAGGCGCGCGTAACTTCTCTATAAAATACCAACCGGTCGGTTGAAGTTGTTCAAAATTTCTAACAACCGGTTGAAGCGGTTATTTAGCCGAAATATAACCAGTTGAGGCGGTTATTTGATTCTCGCAATCGGTTAACCGCCGGTTAACCGGTTAACCGGAGCTCCGGAACAACCGGTTTCAAGCCTTACATGCAAGATTGCACAAAAGAATTTCTGGCCAGGGTTATCAAAGGATGTGAGAGTTTGGGTAAGTATATATCCTGCTTTTTAAACGTACTGTCAGCATCTCATCTATATCCAGAAATTTATTAATTTATTTCCAGGTGCAGTATTGTTATCAATGTCAGAAGACGAAAAGAAAGTCTGATCATCCAGCTGAAGAGCTGCATCCGGTACCAGTTCCCAACAGTGGCTGGAAGCTGATAGGAATAGATCTCATTGGACCTCTGCCAACAACCACAAATGGTAACAAGTATGTGATACATGTAGTTGTCACAGATAGCTTTACTAAGTGGCCATGCAGAAGCACGGGCATCTCCAACGAAAGAAGCCATCAATGTTGCAGAGCTTCTAAATGACCTTATTCTTCGTCATGTTATGCACAATGCAAATACATGTACATGTACATAATTTAACGTTATGTGCTTGTTTATCTGTATTGTACAAGTTTTTGTCTGAATCTTTTCTAAATTATGTATATTAAATAATCAAATATATGTAAAGAAATTAATTTCATGATGAATTTTGGTGTTGATTGCAAAGTTTGCAGTCATGTCCATTTATAGTAATTCAATTCAGAACCATTTTCATTCAAGATCAGTAATTTCCGATCAAGGGACAGAGATTTGCAATCAGAAATGTCCATCCTTTTCCAGTACAAATGTAAACATGTATGGCTAATTAAAAATTCAGTTAAGACCATGCATCTGCGCATAAGAATTACTGGCTGTGAAAATGGCATTTACGTTATATTTATAACCTTAAACGATTCCATATAATATAGGTTATAATATATTTGTGTAACATATCATTGTCAGTTTTATATAGCTAGTAGTGATAATGGGGGGCTTATAGGGTGCATTTATTTATCTTGCAACTACATATAAATACGTCTTGCTGTTTGGTCATTAACACTTTTACATCAATTATAAGGTTGTAAGCCATCTTCTGAAGTTAACAGGCACTGAGCACATAGTTGCTAGTGGATATCATTCGCAGACAAATGGATTGACAGAGAGGTTTAATCAAATGCTAAAAGGTTCCCCAATTCAGGTTGTAAATGAAAAACAAAACGACTGGGATGATCACATTGAAAAAATCATGTTTAGCAACAGGTATGTAGCTTTATGTAATTGCATAATAATATATGTTCCTTACAGGACATCCATTTATGCTTCTACTGACTATATCCCATTTTTTCTAATGCATTTTCAGGAGGCAAAGCGTCCTGTTCATGCACAGTTGGAAAGTGCTATGGGTGGTAGCTTGTTGCCACAAATCCTTACAGAATCTCTGAGCACCTGAAACATATTGATGCACTTATTGATCTTCAGGAACAACAATATTGCGTCAAGGCTACACAAAACACTCTCTGTGCACAAACTAGACAGAAGCTACACTATAAAAAGAAACACAACACAAATTCAATATTCAAAGTAGGGGACAAGGTGTTGAAGTGAAGTGTAAGGAATAGTCACAGAATGGGAGGTAAACTAGAGAAACCATGGCTTGGCCCTTACATCATTAATTAAGACCTGGGCAAGGGTAGATATTGTCTGAAAACATTGGAAGGAAAACCATTGAAGCAAACCATCCATTGTGCTTGCCTTAAGCGTTTTCTGGATCCTGTAGTTGAAGAAGAAATATAATTGAGCTATGATGAAGATATTGTGAAAGAAGGTGAAGTATTAGAGAACAGTGGCAGTGAGTGTGCCAATGCTACACTTGACAGCAATGCTAATTATATTGCAAGTGAGCAAGAGGGAGCAGATGAAAAAGTAATAGGGGACAGTGTAGACCATGAAGATGATGATAACTACAAGGAGCCAAGATTTCAGAATGAACATAACAAAAGTCACAGTCGAGAGCAGCGTACAATACTTGAACCTGCATCTTTACTCGAGGTTCTCTGAACATTTTACGTCTATGGAGGTCAGGAGCATGCACATCACTTTATGAAGCCAATTAAAGAAGATGATGAAGAGTTTGAGGTAAATTCTTGCTAATATAGTTACATACTTTGTTGTAATTATTATTATTCTTTATACAGTATAGAGAACTGGATCTGCAGCCAGAGGAATTTGCATTGAGTAAAGACATATTTATCTCTTTATGGATAGACTTCCGTGGGTTTTATGGTAAGTTTCCATTGCAAGAAGTACTGGGTGGAAATTTTGTTGTTGTCAATGAAAACCTGCATGATGAGTTTGCTGAATTCAAAGGGAAAGTGCAATCATACATTGGAACAGCATGTTGCTCCACCAAAACCAAGCTGAAGCCTGTTCATGTACTTGGGAAGACTTATTTTCTCATGACCTAGATGAGCTGATAAGGATTTCACCACTGATGGTGGCTTACTGGAATGTGAAAAACAGTGTAGCAGCAGCATATCATATAAGGTTTTTGAAATTACCAAAGAAGAGCACAATGATAAATTCACATACCAGCCGGTATGCAGAGCGTGGCAAAAGGAGAGATGTGCTCTTCTAGGGTTGGCATTAGTCCGTGGTAATCACTCTCACTGGATACAGCCATCAATCATTGTTGTGTCACACCGTCCATTAGCAACAGCTAGGATTGCAGCAGATGGAAATTGTTTCTTTCGCTTCGCGCCTCTTCGCACGTCATAACCCTAAACCTGTTTCACTAGCCTTCGGCTGTTCGGCACACTCGGGTAGATGTATACAATTAGAACTGTGCATGATTTGTACCATTTTCACTACACAACAGGCTGTTGAATTCATGTAAGTACATGTAGCTAGGCTCTATACAGATTATCTTTGGCCGGTCGGTGCAGACAAGTTAGCATAATTAAGAACTCTACTGATACATGCAGAGGCGTAGGAAGGACTTATAAAGTGTAGCGGCTTATACGTTATGTAATAGAAATGGGTGGGGTACAGAGGGGGTGGGTGCGGGAGGGATGGGGCTCATGGGGGAGCGCTGTAAGCTCCCCCCCCCCACCCCCCCTCCCCCATCGGGGCCCTATAAGCTTTGCAATTTGTGCAACATTTGTGTTCAAAAGCCATACGAAATTTGATCACTTTCAAGAAAAGTAGGCAAAGTTCTATATTTCAATCGGTTGACAGAAATGTTCCAAAATATTTTTATTATATTTATATATTTCAATCAAACTGAGCTGATTTGTAAGATGGTTGTAAATATATATGCAGAAACAAAAATGCTTGTAATAGAGAGGTATATAAGCACTCTGATGCGGTAATTTCGGTAGCTAAGCCTGAACAGAATTCGCTCATCGCAGCCATTTAACATGGCAGCTGCAGATTGTGCATGGGAGTATATATGTCACACGGTCCAAGCTAGCACGTAGCGCAATTGCTTTTCAATGTCAACCAAAGCAATACTAGTTCCTGTTCAATTTCAAAAATGTATGCACTTACATGCATGTATGATAATACCCGGAGGCCGGAACCCTCGAGATATAGAACGGATATTGTACATATGCATCCATATGCATACTGTTACGACATGGCAATCGTTAAAAAAAAATTATACAGAAAAGTGTAGCGGCCATGGTCTCTACGACCGGTACAGTACCTATGCCACTGTGATATACATTGTAGGTAATTGATTGAAATGTAACATATATTATATGGATCCGTGTTTGGTATATAGTGCTGTTAAGATTGTAAACATATACATGTGTGTATATTATTAATAATAAGCTACATTTCATACAATAGATGGCTAATACTGTACAAATAGTCAAAATGAAACTAGCACAAGCAGAGTTCTATGTTGATGAGTGGCCTCAGTTCACAAGCATTGCAGGCAGAATTGTATCTCCAACAGTGAGTGATAGGAGTATATTTATAAAGCATTAAATGGGACACTGTTATCAATTTATATCTTAGCTGTGTAATATTGTGTTGTGCACTTCTTGCAAGCCAAGAGCCTTGGAACTCTTAAGACAAAGCAGCATTCTGACATATAAAGGATCCCATAAAGAGAGTGGACTGATTTTTGCAGGTATTGTGGTATTTATTGTGATCATTAATTGGTACTATATATAGATTAATATATTGCAGCATAATTCTGAACCTGATACATATTAATGATGTATTGGTTATGGTTTAAACTGCTTTCAGAAGTTGAAGCTTCTCTGGCTGAGTACCTTATGGAGCATCTTAAATCAAATGATGGAAAACCGTTACTGAAGAGTATGTATTTTGCAAAACAATTGCAATTCCCGAAAGAAAACGCTATGTTATTTTCCAACAGGTATAGTATTGAAATTCATTTTACTGTTTGTTATATAATCGGTGTACTTTGTGTGCAAAACTAGTAAACCACTACCCTTACCAGAGGGCTATTCCATTGGCATCTTGAAACCGAAGGATGGTAGATATGTCCACAATTGCTGGAACAAAACCTTAAAGGATCACACCCGAGATGAGCAGCAATTTGAACATATGATAAGCACACTGCTAACATCAGCTGTGTTTCACAAAGATGATCCTGAGTTTCCAGTGGGATGGATACTAAGAAAAGAGTCATCGTGATAAAAAAAATATACCTGTACTTGCGACACACCACTTCACAAAGTTATTGCAAACAGGTATTATTCCAGAGTTTGCAACTGAAGTGGATCGTGTCTTTGCAACAGCAATGCGACTTGGATTTGTTCATACTGGCAATATTCATCGATTGTATCTCGATAAAGTATCCAGTCGCCTTGCTACTACCAACAGCTGCATGGAACGAATGCAACTGTAAAGTGATGTAGTTTGGCCAATGCTGTGCATTAATGTGTGCATATATTGTATGTATTGAGATTTTTGAGAGCCAGATAAAAAATACAGCTCTTATAATAAAGTATCTATAGACAGTAACATGGTGACACTGGCGTAGAACCTTTGTTCCTACACTAGTGTTGTGCCACTTATATTATCCTTAAGGGCTGACATTGTGAAATAAGTATTTATAAATGTGGGTAGGAGGGGAAGGGGACAGGAAGACATGGGTGTGTACCCCCTCCCATGTGACGCATGGAAACTTCTATGATATCCATGTAAAGTACAATAAGTATCACTCAACACAACATATATACAGTGTAGGTACAATTAGAACAAATGAACATTGCGGTTGGAAGAAAATTGTTGATACATTAACTTAATGACTTGTGTGTGTTTGCTTTTTAAATTCACTTAAGATATATGTATTACTCCAAAATTTCCAAGGAGAGCTGCATTGTATAATATGGCACACGGGGGGGGGGGGGGGGGGGGGGGGGGGGGGGGGGCAATGAAATGCTGTCTTATATGTATGTCTGAAGTATGCAATAGATCAAGGATTATGTGTGTGACTGCAGACAGCCGCTTCCCACCCTCCTTACATGAACATGGCCTGACATACGTTGCACATGCACCAGCCCTAATTTTTGAACCAAATAAAGAAAACATTTTCTTTTTTACTATCCATTAATCAGTTATACTGGAAACATGTACATGTAAGCAAGAGGAAATTGAACTATTTTTTGTAGTTTATAAGAAACCCACAACCATTCCATTCCCCTACTGATTGGCTATAAGCAGGCTTTAATACTGATGTGGGTTTAGTAAGTCTTGGAATGGGACTATGTCCTGTCCTAAGAAATTGGTCATGACCTGGGTGAAATCTCAGTTGAGGAATGCTATATCATTGGCTTGGGGTCCCCTCCCCATGACCAAAATCTCACAATCTGCATAGTGAATAAGACCGGTTCCTCCCATGCAGTTTGCTCCAATTACCCCCTGGTAATTTTTTTATATTCCTGCAACAACCAAACTGGTTTCGATACGTAGTGTCACTCAACAAGATAGGAGTTCATGCCCTACGCCAGTGATTGCAGTAATTGAATAGCCTGCAGTGATTCTCCAAATGAATGTGGCCAGTGTAAGGGTTTCTTTGACTTTCTTTTATTGTACGTGTGTAAACACTCATTACACACTACAAAGTCTTGCGATGATGCCTTTAAGGGGACATGTAGGATCAGGACAAAGATGTTCAAAGAGCTGTCCTTATCAGTGCTATTGCATGTGAAGGTGAGTGAGTCATAAAATGCTGAGTAAATGCCCAACAACTTTAAAAATGCTGGACATCCCTCAGATGAACTGCTCGGTATCATGGCTAAGTATGAAGTGAAATAAAAGAACAGGTGGAAACAATTTCAAAATACACTGTAATCGAATAACAGAAATTATAAGCTCATAAAATATTACGAATTTGTTATTTCCATAAATCCCTTGTTTCCTTACCAACTTCCATATCACCAAGTAAAATTAAGTTGTGTGAATGTAATTGTCCATACCACATATCAATATAAATCAGTTGTATAGCATAATGAAATTAATACAATCGTACAGTTGTTTACAATGAATGGGAATAAGGAAAATTCACATTGGTGTGGCCAAGGAGAACCATTATCAAATACATGAAACTTACTTCTCCATTTGGTGCCTGCACAATTCAAGAAAGGTCAAACATGGAGATAAAAGATAGTAGCAGTTATATTACATTGCATGTAATGGTAACTGATGTTGTTTAAAACCATGATTTGAAATGTGTGGATTCAGCTTGAGTTTCAGATTTAAAAAATATCATACAGTTACAGTGTACTTCATCAAAAGCTATGGCAGGAGTCCAATTTAACCCTCTTCCCAGCTCATCTCTCTCATAACAATGTTTCGAGGCAAAAAAGTCTGTTTCATGTCTGGTCCATGGTACATTACAACGTAATCTTAATTACATGTAAATGAGCATCATTTTGTGCAGTATGCTGCACATATACATGTGTACTTGCTAAACTGCAGCAGAAATCAAGGGGTAGTTCAAACAAATGTGGAGAAAATAAAACAATTTACATGTACATTGTATATATAGCATCCTTTTGTTACCATCTGCTTAATTAGTGTCGGAATGTAGTTCTTCCGTGGTGTCTCTAGCACATGTTTGTTTTGTTGAGCATTGTTCAACAAACATTTTCTCTATTTTTGTAGGCAGTTCATTAAAAGAGCTTCTTCCTATGTTCAATGAGTGCTGTAATACCATTCTGGATGGGCTAAGGCCCCTTGCAGATGGAAAGAGAGAAGTGGAGATGAAGGAAGCATTTTATATGGTTGCTTTGGACTCCATCAGTAAGGTACATGTAATGTTGTGATTGTGTTGTTTTACTGTACTGCATGATTCAAAATGAATACCAGTAGCATACATGTACATGTGTACAAAGACATCATTGCAGTTTCACAATTATTGCTCTCCAGAGAGGGGGGGGGGGAGGGGAAGAGGGGAAACTGTAGACAATGCCGTGTGTACTATTAATCATTGTCACATACATGTACATGCAGACAGACTGTGTGGTTATATATATATATATGTGTATCAGGTGTCATGCATCCTGGGTTTCCCAATTATTGATGTCCATACAATTTTTGGGGAGGGCAACAACAACGCCAAGTTATCCTACATGTATATGTAATAGTCATAGTCGCATTTATCTGCCTGATCAATATATGTATGTATATTTGTACAGGGTGTTTCACAATCAAGGAAAATTATTTATAAATTAACCACAAGCAGTGAAAATTGCTGATAGATGCTCCATTAACTTTAGCTTAAATTTTGATGTAAACAAACTAAATCATTAACTTAATAAAATCAAAAATATTAATCAACAAAAATGAATTAATAATTCTCGATAACACCAAATCAAAACATATTTAGAGGCATTCAAAAGCTCCAACATATACTTGAATTTTAATAATATCAACTTGGCCAAATTTAGTAATAAATTCAAACCACTAAATAGAGATACAATGGCCTCTAAATCAAGTGCATTGTGAAAATAAAAGAATCAAGATTTCAATCTTGAATAACTTCTAAATGGAAGCAGTTACTTAGTACAGTTTGCATCTTTTAAGTAAACAAACACCTACCCTACATTTATTAACCTTAATAATACTTAATTGAAATGAATAGGGGTTTTTGGACTTTCATTATTGTTAATTATAATATTGATTTTATTTCATCAGCATGTCTTCTTTTGCTGTGAGAACTTTTAAATAACTGCTTGTGGTTAATTTTCCTTGATTGTGATAACACCCTGCAAATATGCATGAAATAAAATTTCAGTCGGTTGCATGAAAAATATGGTGTGTGCATGTGTGTGTAAATTGTTGTATGTTCTCTTCATTATTCTCTACAAGGTTGCCTTCTCTTCTGATTTTAACCAATCGTGGGACATCAACCCCAAATATTCAAGTTTGAGCCATCTCAATTCCATTGGTATCCTGCAGGGGATTAGGAAAATCAATTAGTTGTATTTCTCCAATCGTAGGGCAGATGAGATTGTCCGGTCTTAAGTAAATGTATGTATTGTAAACAATGCATGCAGCTGTTACATCCATATGAGGTTGCAATGTACCAAATGGAAGATTGGCCGGGACTGTATTGAGAGGAGGATCAAGGCTGTGATCATGCAGTGGGGAGGAGGTACCCAATGAGACCGTCACACAAATGCTGTGGTGAGTGTTGGTTACTACATGTACATGTAGTCCATATTATATATATACTCAGGGTAGTTAAGGCTGCCAGAAGTCATACGCGCGCGCCGTACAACTGACAAATATGCGACATATGTTCATATTTATGTTAACAACGTTACCATAGCGATATTTATATATACATCTATACGGTATTCTGAAATTACTCGTAACGTAATATTATTGGGCTCGCGTGATTACTGGTATCTTCAGAACGGTGCACAATTTCATGTTGGTTTTAACGGTTAGATCGACAGTTGACCTTCATAATACTAGTTTACGATCGCTATTACGACAACGGGAAGACACTCAGCGAGTGGATGCGGTGTTTGGGAATGCGATGGACGCCACCGAGAGTAAGTTTATATAAAGTATTTGTGGCGCGTAAGAGGTCTATAGTTGCGTATCTTCTTTATTTAACAGTGTGCTTGTCTTACGCTAGAGTTTGAAATATGATGAATAGCAGCTTGAAGTGAGTTCTATTAAATCATTGCGCGAATACTTGTATTATGTTTGAATTGGTGATAGTACATGTAGATGGGTGGAGGGTACGATGGTGATCCCTATCAAATGGAAAGTTTTATCTGCATATTTAGACAACTTTCTACACGTGTGTTAGCTTTAGTTGGGCGTGGCCCGCCCTTCGCATATTGGCGGAAGGTCGGGTTGCAAGCCTATACCTGGATTTGTTCTGCTGCAACGGGGATTGCAGTCCAATCGCGTTCAAGTGGGTTCCATTATCACCCAATTAGCGGCTGATGTGAGGTAATGATAGGCAGCTGCTCCTTCCATTTAACTTACATGTATATGAATTTTCATGGAGCGGACAAACATTGCGAATGTTTTACAGAGGCAGCTAAAGAGTTGCGCTGCCCTGCTACTATGAAGCCTGAACAACAATGCGAAGGGCGGGCCATGCCCAACTAATCGATACCGCACCCGAAGCAATACATGTACATATCTTGAGCAGCTGCTTTGCAGACACACAAACCGCATATCACACGTAATCTAACGCTCAATAATCACTACCCGAATGTGCAATAACATAACGATATTCACAACGATATTACATAACACTCCAGAACAAATCTTGCTATAGGCTTGCAACCCGACCTTCCGCCAATACGCGAAGGGAGGGCCACGCCCAACTATGTTAGCTTTAGAACGTGTAAAAGTAAACGCCATTTTTTGTATAAATTCAACGTGTGGTTTGTCTCCTATACATGTACATGTAGAAGAATAATCAAAGCTGTAATACTAATAGGAGTGTACATGTAAGAATCAGTTGTGTGTGAGGGTGTAAGGGGCAATTGTGTGTGTGTGGGTGTAGAAGGCAGTTGTGTGTGTGAGGGTGTAGGAATCAGTTGTGTGTGTGTGTGTGTGCAGGGCAGTTGTGTGTTGAGGGTGTAGGAATCAGTTGTGTTTGTATGCAGGGGGCAGTTGTGTGGGTGTGGGTGTAGAAGGCAGTTAAGTGGGTGTGGTTGTAGAAGGTAGTTAAGTTTTTGAGGGTGTAGGAATCAGTTGTGTGTGTGTGTGCAGGGAGCAGTTGTGTGTGTGTGGGTGTAAGGGGCAGTTGTGTGTGTGTGGGTGTAGAAGGCAGTTGTGTGTGTGAGGGTGTAGGAATCAGTTGTGTGTGTGCAGGGAGCAGTTGTGTGTATGAGGGTGTAGGGGGCAGTTGTGTGTGTGAGAGTGTAGGGGGCACTTGTGTGTGTGAGGGTGTAGGAATCAGTTGTGTGCGTGGATGTAGGAACCAGTTGTGTGTGCGGGTGTAAGGGGCAGTTTTGAGGGCAGTTGTGTGTGAGGGTGTAAGGGACATTTGCGTGTGTGAATCAGTTGTGTGTGGATGTAGAAGGCAGTTGTGTGTGTGTGAGGGTGTAGGAATCAGTTGTGTGCGTGTGTGTGCAGGGGGCAGTTGTGTGTGTGTGGGTGTAAGGGGCAGTTGTGTGTGTGGATGTAGGAGGCACTTGTGTGTGTGTGTGCAGGGGGCAGCTGTGTGTGTGTGGATGTAGAAGGCAGTTGTGTGTGTGTGAGGGTGTAGGAATCAGTTGTGTGTGTGTAAGGGGCAGTTGTGTGTGTGGATGTAGGAGGCAGTTGTGTGTGTGCAGAGAGCAGTTGTGTGGGTGTAAGGGGCAGCTGTGTGTGTGTGTGGATGTAGAAGGCAGTTGTGTGTGTGTGAGGGTGTAGGAATCAGTTGTGTGGGTGTGAGGGTGTAGGAGGCAGTTGTGTTTGTGTGTGTGTGCAGGGGGCAGTTGTGTGTTTGTGGGTGTAAGGGGCAGTTGTGTGTGTGGATGTACATGTAGAAGGCAGTTGTGTGTGTGAGGGTGAGGAATCAGTTGTGTGTGTGTGTGCAGGGGGCAGTTGTGTGTGTGAGGATGTAAGGGGCAGTTGTGTGTGCCGTACATGCAGTGTACATGTTACCTCTGCATGCCTTTGTGTGTACTGGTCTGTGTCAGCTTTTTTGCACTTAGAGAACAACCCCTCACATATACTCATACATCATTTATTGTTTTAGTTTATTGGAAGGTGTTATGATTGGCCCATGACCATATCATATGCTTTCTTGTTAAATTCATTTTCTATCTCTTTTTTGACTGATTGTGTTATTTCTCGCCTTGTCTTTAAACGTTTGCTTGGTTTCTGTTCTGGGCTTGCTTTCGAGTTTTGCACAATGTTGGCTGGGGGTTTAGGGGTGTGTACAATATTGGCTGGGGTTGTGAGGTGTGTACTATACTGGCTGGGATGTGTACAATGTTGGCTGGGGGTTGTGGGGTGTGTACAATATTGGCTGGGGTGTGTACAATGTTGGCTGGGGGTTGTGGGGTGTGTACAATATTGGCTGGAGGGTGTACAATGTTGGCTGGGGGGTGTGGGGTGTGTACAATGTTGGCTGGGGGTTGTGGAGTGTGTACAATATTGGCTGGGGGTTGTGGGGTGTGTACAATATTGGCTGGGGTGTGTACAATGTTGGCTGGGGGTTGTGGGGTGTGTACAATATTGGCTGGGGTGTGTACAATATTGGCTGGGGTGTGTACAATGTTGGCTGGGGGTTGTGGAGTGTGTACAATATTGGCTGGGGGTGTGTACAATGTTGGCTGGGGGGTGTGGGGTGTGCATTTGAACTCCTTTATCAACAACCTAACAGCAGTTTTTTTTTTAATTGCAATTTATTCTTTGCTCCATGGTGATGATATGAATACATGTACATGTACCTGTGCATTTATGAAGTGCATTTGAATTATATGTGCACACATATGACCTCACTTACGGTGTTACACTTAGTCTTCGTTTATCTGTATTCGATATATGGTTTAGTCAATCTGATCGCAGTACGTGTACCAACAACAATTGAATGAATCACGTTAACGGACATCTCGGCAGAAGTTATTAAATTTAATAACTAGTATTAGGCCGCATATAAACAGAATTTGAAATGCCGGGGTGAAGACACTGCTGGTAGGTTATGCTTATGGACTAGGAATATTTCCCTATGGTTCTATTTGCTTCTTGTGACTGGGGTTTTTAAGCATCGGTCCGTTTGCTCGAGATGTATTCGTTTCACTAAAGTATGTCGGCCATCTTGAACTACGTTCCTTGTAGTTGCGAGCGTACCTTACACGTATCAGAAATTCCCCAGTGCATATAACTTCTGTGGAAGCCTGGGCATGATGAATTAACTATAATTTAGTCAAGAAACGAATCGTAAGATCCCGGCCGAACGATGAATATTATTATATTAGCGTATGTACTCGCTTCGTGATAGTGGTATGGTTAGAAAGCACACAACTAGTTGACTCGCAGTAACAGGGGTGTAAAAACCTCATTTATGGTATTTTTAAGGCAGTCACATAGCTACTTGCCTCAAATTAAACTTTTCCTTATAGCCGCCATTTTATATGACGTAAATTAATTTGGTGGCAGCCTTAAGTACGCTGTTGACTTGGAGAGTTTGGTGGACGACTTTGTTCCATTTTATGTAGCAGTTAATGCAGCAATCATCGTGAGACCACACTGTAAATATATTATTTCCCACCCTCAGGTCAGGACACTACAGCAAGCACATTGTCATTTGCTATAATTCTCACTCATCAACATCCTCAGATCAGTCCTTGATAGGTATTTTTGTAATATGGTCAGTGACATTAAACAAAGTCAATTTTTTATTATTACCATACAATGCTCTGCAGTTTCAAGCTGATCGTTTTGAATACATGTACATGTAGATGTAAAATGGTTGATGATTGCAGGTCTATATACTGTATGCTTGTATGGATATACTTGGAAATAATGTATACTTGTATGTGTATGTGTACGCGAATATATGCAAGCACAGCGTAGCTACGTATACAGCAGAAAAGGCCTACAAGTATGCCTACGTACATAATGATACCGGTATATACACGAGTCAGGGCCAAGTATGAATATGATTGCTTTTATCGCGTGACGTAGTAGCATTCTACAATGAATAGAAGTACGGGTAAAAGTATGTTACATTACCTGGCCGTTTAGCATATGTTATTCAGTTTTCCCTAGCTCTCGAGAGTATGAGTAACGTATCAAAAACTGAGTATATTTCCGTGGAGGAAGGAAGTAATTAACGCCCACGCGTCATGTAACCATACGAAAAAGTTTTCTAAACCTATTGTAGTATTAACGGACCTACATGTGCTATATCGATCGACGCCGATGTATCGGCGCATTGAACATATAGAGGCTCAGCTCTACCCCAGCCTCGATCTGTAATTACATTTTTAGTGCAGTTTTTTGGAGGGATTTTCTACGCAAAAAGCGTTCGCTTCTACTGAGGGCTCCGCCCCAGACCCCAATGGGCGTCCCCACACCCCCTAGCTGGGCGGGAGGGGTGCCTTTCTCCCGCACCTCCCCGGGGCGGCCCCACCTACTACTTTGCCCCACCCGGCCCTTGCCACACCTTCACCGACCCCCCCCCCCCCTTCCCCCAATTCCTGGATCTGCCAACACGTGGATGGTACTTCCGTCTACAGTGATGAAGGAGATGATGTTGACAGTTATTATGCAGACTGCAAAACTTCCTCATGCACACATGTACATGCATGAGCTGCATATGCATCTGCCTCCATCATAAGTTATTTTTATTTGCCTGGGATGAGGATGCATGTCCTTTTTTTCCCCCAGAGCCATGCAGATTAGGGTGGTGCATGATTAATGATGTAATACTAAGCTACATGTACATGTATAAGGGGTATCCTATTTGCTTATCTATTTTTTAATTTCGTGCCAGAAATCCACTGTTTTGTTGAAGATGGGTGCATGAAATGCACGAACATTATATGTATAAGCTTTCCCATTGACAGTGATGGATTCATCCATACATGTATATGAGTCCCTAGCTCTGTGCATTACGTATACGTACCACTTTAAGGTGACAATCTCAATAGCCCTGTCATGATTCATTGTAACGTGGTGAAATTTCTTGCATGTGATCAACAAATCAACAATACACGAACAACAGCTTAACACTCTGGTGACCTTACCTTGTAAGAGTACATATGGCCGATAAACAACTTCCAATGCCACACGGAGTTGCTAGCTTAACAGTATAATGTGTTGCCAGCTGTCAAGCTGCGGTGGAGATGAGTGTACATCTGTAAGATGCATACATGCATGTATAGCCATTTGCAAAGATCCCATGCATTATCCTATAGCTAGCCGCCATCATGATTGCATCAATTAATAAAGCCATATACAGGCGCTTCATTATAATTCGTTATTCATTTTTTATAAATTCCATTTAGTAGGAGAGAGAGGGAAGCACCCAATAGCCGGCAGCCATGATTGAAACCCAGAAGATCCTGAATACGCAATCGGAAAAAGAAACTGGTATCCAATGTAAGCTAAAGTGTTTGTGCACATGCATGGCATTTTTTTACATATCCTCGCAGATGCATGTACATGTACTTGCACGTAAAGGACCCGAACGTACTTATAAGTTATACCACGTTAAAGTGCATGGTTTCGCGCGGTATCAGCCGTGCCACGTAATCGTGCCCGTGTAATGAAAGTTTGTGTTCACGTACGTGCATGTATGGCTTTATGTCAGGCACCATGCCGACAGATTCTTTTTTGTTTTTGTGATGCATGCAGGCGGAATCGCAGTTAAGTTTTGTTACGCAACTAAACGCATGAGAATTCAAAAATGTACATGTAATCGTATCTTTGTATGAGATTGTGAAAGGACCACATGCATTCAAACATATGCATGTGGTGGCTTCAATGAAGTTTATGCACATGAATTGATACCCGAAAACGGGATATTGTATACGAACGGTTGATCGCTTGGCTGTGAGCTCGCGCGTGCACTATCCGGGAGGTATGTCCGTCCTTTCCTCGTCTGCATGGCAACGTTAACCGCCTTTTGGTTATTGTTCGACCGTGCACTGACTGGCAACGTAAAACGCTTTTTAAATCAATTTCGGGCGGTTTGAACCGAGAAAACGTTTGAATCCTCCAAAAGTTATTGTATTAACTTCAAAACCGCGCCACGAACGGGTGGCGACCTACTGGGCCACCGAAATAAATTGATGTTATACGAACACCATCTAACATGATGCCACTGAAGTCGTTGAAAGCCTTGTCCTTTTTATACTTAAAATTTATTATGTTCATTACATGGAACTGATACTGTTAGTTGTCTATGAGAAGGCAGATGTTAATCTATTATAGCCTATACGTATGATGGAGTGGCATTGGATGGATCACTTTTGTACATCCTTGTCTTCAGTAAATTAAAATCATTACGTTGTGCTAATACAGACAACACTTAAACGTCCAAAAATGCTTTGTGCAAAGATATTGAATTCGTACAAAGCCTGCATTATTTTGCAAATACGAAATGATAACTATATGGACATATGCATGTTGTTATGTTATTAAATATAGAAAGTTGTGTAAGCCAATAAATGAGCTATAAATTGAGTTTTATTTACTAAGTCTTGAATGTTCAAGTTAATTAAATTTATAGGTGGATTATCTATTTCACAAATGTCAGTTTATCTACAGCTTGTCTAAAGCTTATAGACAATGTCATCAGAGTAAAATAATTGTTTGCAATGTAGTAGTACATGTTGGACATAACAAATACATGTACGTACATGTGTATACTGTATGCATTTAGAAAAGAACATACTGACGCATAATGTTATAGTGTTCATGCAGTGTACATGTTCTGGATCTCTGCCCCTTATCTGAAATTAGCATCCACATGTACATGTACCAAGCTCATGCAAGGATGGAAAGATGCCCTCAAAGGCTGGGTGAAGCAGGAAACTTTAGCAATTCTTAAGCTCATTATTCCAATTGTACGTTTAAATTCAAAACATATAACTTGTGCTAATGGTTTCTCTTCTCTCTAATCCTGCTTTCTCATGCACAAATATATATGATTACACATTTCCTATTTACCACAAAACCAATTCCCTTTCATTTTCCATATCCATCTTACATGTATATGTATCGAACAAAAAGTGTTTGAACTTGTTTCTGACACAGTCCATCTTCCTAGTTTCACTTATGTTTGTAGGTCACATCACTGGTAATACTCTGGAGATTGATGCAGCAGGTAAAATCTAATTTTATGATGCCAGGAGCTAAAAAAAGATACTCATCTATCATCCCTCCTCTTTTCAAAGGTCTTTCTGTTTCAGTAAGTAGTACCTAATCTTGTGCATCTATATGTATCCAACTCCGCAAATGTTTTTCGCGTGATATATTGTGAAGCATCACCATGGTTAATGCTCCATAGTTACATAATTGTAATTATACCAGTTTTTAAAACTTTCAGTTCACTTTCTCACCATTAATCAGGTACCATGTTACACTCACATGAATTACAAGTGTGCATATTTTTTTACACTAGCTGTTAAATTCAGATATATTTATTCTTGTTGGTACTGATTCTTAGTGAGAAATGTTGAGAAGTGGTGGAAATTGTGGTGGTGAGCTTTAATACTGGTGAATGACATGATAACATTGTGAAGAAGTTGTAAATATGAAACTAATTCATTTCACTTTGTAATATTTAATGTAAATAATGCACATAGGTTAGATAACGTATAAACCCTACTTAACCATTTTGAAGGTATGTGAGGTTTAAGAATATTGTGGCCCAGTAGTTGTGCCATAGCAAACAATATTACTGCATGGTTGAAGTACACATCAGTGATAATGAATTATTCCATTACGTGCAGGTAATTAACATGACAGGCTCATGTGTAGTCTATGATGCAGGCACTGCAATTGACACCCTTTGTGCTCAAGTAGGTTATATGCTAAGATATAACTGAAAACATCATAAATTTACTTCTTTTTTTACCAGGCCTTTGGTTACAAGGCATACAAGAAGATTGGGGTCATCCTACAGCAAGGTTACCTACATATATAAGTTGCTATTAGCTTTTTAAAATATGTGTATATGTTGCAAAATTACTCCATAAATGTACACTCATCGTATAGGGATCTTCATCCTCGGACTAAGCATATTTCCGATTCTGGCATTTTGGCAGAATGCTGAGTCTATTCTTACACTCCTCAATCAGGACCCTTGTGTAGTGAGGTCAGTGCAATACAGGATACCTTTATTGTAGCATCCACTATTTATTTACCACATAGCCTAACAGCCCAGTACATCAGGATATTCTCTATTGCCCTGCCTGTGAGTATGGAGCATATCTGAACACCTCCATACCTTCCCATACCTTCCCATTTAATATCTATACCTTCTCCACACAGTTCATCTTCCTGTATGTATTATTGTCAAAGTATTTGCAGACACAGGTGTGACATTTTATACCCATTACTGCCCCATCCTGTGAGATATTCATCACCCTTCTTCCACACAGAGTATTGTTGTGGTGTTCTTTGTCACTGGGTTTGTGACCAATGTGGTGAACATCCTGCTTCACGTAATCTTTTTGTATGGATATGATCTAGGATTTGTGTGAGTTTTACTTATTTTTCGCTCTCACCATCTGTCTTGACTCATAATAGAATACTCTACCACACTGATGTACCCATTCATGTACATGTGTACACCTAGCCATCACATGTATATTATACTCCCTTCCCTCCCTTTTTTGTAAACAGAGGTGCAGCATTTGCGATGACCTTAAGTCAGAGTTCAACTCCCTTCTTTCTGCTGGTGTACATATGGGCCTGTGGACTCCATAAGCAGACATGGGGAGGGTGGAGCTGGGAAAGTCTGGTGGACTGGTGGACCTTTACCAAACTAGCCCTTCCTGGCCTCCTAATGTTTAGCCTCAAACTTTGGAGTAACGAAGTGGGAATAATCATAATCGGAATGATTGGAAAGACAGAACTAGCAATCTATACTACCTCCTTAAATATACTATTTTTGGTATGTTTGACAACTCATGTAGTATCATATAATCTTTGGTTTGCATTTTATTGTAAACATTATTAATTCAGGTTGATTTACCTTTGGTATTTTCTATCATACTTGATACATGTATGATTATAAATATTATTTATTATCTTTTTTGTGTTTGATTATGTTTGATTTGATTAGCATTGCCTTATGTTTGATTGGTTTGGTTTTAGTTATTTAATTTTCAGTTTTTTTAACGTTTCTGTTGCATAACATCTTCCATGCAGATTGCATATTCTATCAGCTTTGCAACCACCATCCGTATTG
Organism: Spongilla lacustris; assembly: GCA_949361645.1. Classification (NCBI taxonomy): domain Eukaryota; kingdom Metazoa; phylum Porifera; class Demospongiae; order Spongillida; family Spongillidae; genus Spongilla; species Spongilla lacustris. The sequence goes on along the minus strand of OX442416.1, from coordinate 7,174,717 downwards.
GGAATGAGTTAGGAGCAGGCAACAGCAAGGGTGCTAAACGTATATTTCATTTATCACTAATTATTGGCGGTAAGGCAAGTAATTGGGTCTGTGTCATTTCATCCCATCACAATTCTACAGTGGGAGAGGCCATAGTGGCAGCAGTTGCATTGCAGGCACTTAAATACCAACTACCAAGAGTGTTCACCACAGATGAGTGAGTTGTGTATGTTGGCAATATGATTAACCCTTAAGCGCATAATACTGCAACCAGAATTGTAATTAATGGCTTTGCCAGACTGATGAACCTAGTCTCATTTGTTGCTTTCTTCGATCATCTACATGTACAAGTGAGTGTGATTAGCAGTATAGCTCTAATTTTGTTCATTGCATTATCAATCTCATCACATAGGCTCCACTTGCTGGTGTTCTTCATGGTTGTGGTCTACAGCTGCTTGGAGCTATTTCAAATACCGTTTGTTTCTATTTGATCGGTCTTCCTATTGGTATCTGTCTAGCACTAGTGGCAGAGATGGGTGCAATGGGGTACTGGGTTGGGATATTGTGTGGAGCTACAGTTCAGGTATGAATTAAGATCTTTTTTTATTACTTGTACATGCATTCATATGCACACTTGCATATATGTGCTTTTATTATTATTATTATTTTTCATACATGCATTCAACACATCCTCTGATTTACATATCTAGTCAGTTTATTACATTATTGTCTCGTTGAGAATGGACTGGGAAAAACAAGCCAATATGGTAATTTACATGTATATCTTATAATCAACAGTTATAACTACATGCATAATCTTGCATGCAATAGGCCATAGAGAAGGTCAAATGTCAGGAAAGCAAAGAGAAAGATATTGCAGTTGAAGAGGTAATGTTGTGTGTCCTTTTTGCCATTTTAATTGTTTTATAGCACAACTTTTACCAATGAAAACACATCACAAAAACATGCATGCACACATAATAACATAACAGGTCACTACTCAACACCACCACTATAATGCTATCACTCAAGGCATCACAACTAGTGAAACCACTCCACAGCTAGATGGAAAGAAATCATATGCTGATTGCAGGTGCTTGATATATCTCACATCCACAAAGCTAAAGGTCGTGCTGTACAGAGGTTCATTCCTGGTCATAGCAGTAGCCATCCTTGTTACTGGAGTGGTGGGCAGCCATTTTACACCATCATTTGCTGAGAGAAACTGCAGTGAGATCACCACCACAATGATAAATGAGAGCATGGAGAGGATGACCTGGCTATAGTTATGTACCCCCATATTACCATTCATATTTGCCACAATAAGAAAATGTGGTTAGTTTTGCTTTTTTGGCTGCTTTTCTTTCCAGGTACTCTCACATGGACACTGTTTTGTAAAGATATACATGATTTATGCCAATATTGCATTAAAACATAATTGCAAACCATTGGATGTCAAGTAATGCTTGTAAATGTGGTGGTTATTGTAGAAAATGTGCAGTATAATCTTGCATTTGGTGTCTTTTTTTCTTAATCTGTTGGGTAGTAAAAAGACACTGAAACTGTTAATATCATGTAATTGTATATGGATGGTTTTCTCCTCTGGTCTCTTAATGCATTGGATCAAAAAGTTTATCGATACAATTTCTTTGCTCAGGCACCAGGTGCAATTCATAGCAACAGTTTAGCATTCATGGTTATGCATACTGGAGAATTATAATGAACAAATCACATGATTATTAACTATAGCTAGTTCTATAGCTAGGCATTTTTTTGTAGATATGGTCATTAAATGGGTCAAACCACTGCGGAACCAGTCAATGCATTAGCTGGTGTTAGAAGTAGTTTTAGGTACACATTTAAAGACACTTACTTAGTCCATTATTTGATCCAGTTTGAGGTCATCAGTTCTAAAAACTGGTGTCACAAGGAATGTGCTCACAGCCTTGCTCCCCTAAATTCTGTTCCAGAGGATTCTATTCTCAAAATAACTTTGTATCTGGGTGCATAGTTTATGGATGAATTCTTGCCTCTTCCTGTCCTCTACATCTATGTCAATGATATGGCCCAAAGTGTATTACAAGACAGTAAGCTATAACAGGCATGGCTATAAGGTAAGCTTCCACCCTCCAATATGTATATTAAATATTTCAATTCAAGTGCTTCCGTTTTCTATAATACTACTTGTACTTTTATTACGATTTGATGAATTCTAGAGCAACACACATGACGTCCACTGACATTCAATTCTTTGGCAATATTCTTTCCAGGGTATACACTTTTTTCATTAGTGGATGCAGACTGGTAACATTGCAATAACAGCATTACAAAAAAGTATAACCAATCAGCATCAAACTATCACAAATATATCACGTGCATGTAACGAATAACGCCCACATGAATTATTTAACCCTTAGCGTGAGCTGTACCAAATAAACTCCAGAACATGACCGCTCAAGACTGGTCAGCTGTTCTTGTCCACAACTGGACATTAGTGTTGCGTATAAAGAACCGCGCTGCCGAACACTACCTAATTCAACAGCCGAATATACCTTCGTGCGCTGCTGAACATTGCCTAAATCGACTGCATTAGTTGAATAGTAATATTTGACGATCCTCGAAGATCCCTCCACTAGTACTAGCATGATTCACGTCTGGAATTGGTTGTCTTAAACTGCGAAACTATGGAAAATAGTACAACCATCTGGGCGACTGAACCAAACATGAAAATGACCGTGTTTGCCTTCTGGTTTGATAACATCAACGATCACGATCTAACAGTGGTGCAGCCCCGGGGAGGGTGCGGGAGGGGGGGCACCCCTCTCGCCCAGCTAGAGGGGATGGGGAAGCTCGAGCAGTGAGCTCCCCCATCGGTGTCTGGTGTGGAGCCCCAGAAGCCAACGCTTTATGCGTTAAAAAAAAAACTCCAAAAACGACGCAAAAAAGCGGTGGCCACGCAAGATGCCTAGGCCTTTATTATACATGCATAAATACGGTAGAGGCCCCCACCAAAAAATAATGGCTCATGTTTAAACGAGCGTATCGTCTTAATCATTAACGCTAGCGCATACCTGTTTCAACATTTCTGGAAAGAAATGAAGAACGGCGCCCAGCAGAGCTCGAGATTACGACAATACGCTCGTTCAAACACGAGCCATTTTTTGGTGGGGACGGAGGGGGGGTTGGTATTATTCAATTCGAATTCTTTGCTGACACTTCAACACTGCGATACGCAATCCAACTAGCAATTAATATGGCAGTTAACCCTACGCGAGTGGGAATTGGCAGCTGTTAGCATTATCTGATTCACTGAAATGTGATATTCAATCGTAATTGGCAACACATGCAGCGATACTTACATGTAGCATTGTGAATGCCAGTTCGCTCCGCCCCCCCTTATCGCTGCAGGGGGGGAGGGGTTCGATAGCCCCCCCCCCCATCCCCCGGTTCCGACGCCTATGTCTAAAGTACCCGATTTTCAGGACGCTTAGGCCGGCCAGTTCTTTGCAATGTGGGTCGCAAGTAAGTATAACTAACGTAACTCTCAATATAACTTGCATTGCTCACAGTCATGATTAATAAATGGTCTATTGTTGAGGATGATACGCAAGAAGTCTATATCACACTGGCAACGCTGGTTGAAATTTCGATCTTTCAGCTCCCTTGGTACATTTTCTTATCATGTTAACTTGCATCACATTTCTAACTTCTCGGCAGCAATTAGCAAAGTACCCGACAATACATGTATGTTGCAGCATCTTTTGGATCGTCTGAAGGATAAGCCTCGACTTTCAATACGGTACGTATAGCACTGCTAAGTAAGTCGACGGAGGAATGAAGTTTTGGGGTTTTAGTTTTTTGCTGTCGCTCGGAATTATGTCCATGCTCAGCTTACATTCGCAGCCCTGATGACCGCGAGTCTACACAGTACATCAATTTGCTGCGAAACCTGATCCTCGGTGTAGTTAGGTAAGTACATGTATACGCCCGGTGTCATGGGCACCCCCAATAATTGACACCCCCGTTTCCAAATATCCTATAGGATTCTTGGTACGCCCATTCCAAATTTCCTGCGGGATTTTTGGCATCCGTTAGGATTTTCGGTACCCTCTTGTTCAATTGAGGCGACAAAAGTTTATACGATGGAAGAGGGCAGTATGCGAAGACGAAAAGGATGTATGCGATATAACTCTAAACTACATCGCACATGGAAGCTACCCTCAGGATGTAACAAAAAAAGACAAGTGTGCCATTCGCAAAAGAGCAAAGCAGTACCAAATGCAAGATGGGCAGCTGTATCGAGTCATCTGTACAAGATCTAAGAAAGGGGATGCGCTTTCTCTTTATATCAAAGATGCGAAGTCAGGGTAGCAGATAGAGCTCTATTTAATGGTTGCCATATCGGACCAGCGGGAAACCACGAAGGTCGCGATAGAACGCATACGAACATTGCACAAAAGTATTTCTGGCCAGGGTTATCAAAGGATGGTTATCAAAGGATGTGAGAGTTTGGGTAAGTATATATCCTGCCCTTTAAACGTACTGTCAGCATCTCCTCTATATCCGGATTTTTGTTTATTTATTTATTTATTTTTATTTCTGTGTTCATCAGGTGCAGCATGGTGATCAATGTCAGAAGACGAAAAGAAAGTTTGATCATCCAGCTGAAGAGCTGCATCCGGTACCAGTTCCCAACAGTAGCTGGAAGCTGATAGGAATAGATCTCATTGGGCCTCTGCCAAAACCACAAATGGTAACAAGTATGTGATAGTTGTTACAGATTACTTTTCTAAGTGCCCACTGAAGCACGGGCATCTCCAACGAAAAAAGCCATTAATGTTGCAGAGTTTCTAAATGACCTTATTCTTCGTCATGGGTGCCCTGATATAGCAATTTCCGATCAAGGGACATAGTTTTGCAATAGGTATGTCCGTCCTTTTCCAGTGCAAATGTAAAAATGTATGGCTAATTAAAAATTCAGTTAAGACCATGCATCTGCGCATAAGAATTTCTGGCTGTGAAAATGGCATTTACATAAAATTTATAATCTTTAAAACAATGTTAGGTCCCTTAGAATTCCATATAATACAATGAATTGTATATTCGTGTAACACATCATTGTGTGTAAGTTATATATGGACTAGTAGTAATAATGGGGACTTATAGGGTGCATTTATTTATCCTGCAACTATATATTAATACTTCATGCTGTTTGATCATTAACACTTTTACATCAATTGTAAGGTTGTAAGCCATCTTCTGAAGTTAATAGGCACTGAGCACATAGTTGCTAGTGGATATCATTCGCAGACAAATGGATTGACAGAGAGGTTTAATCAAACGCTAAAAGGTTCCCTAATTCAGATTGTAAATGAAAAACAAAACAACTGGGATGATCATATTGAAAAGATCATGTTTAGCTACAGTTATGTAGCTTTCTGTATATGCATAATAATATTTTACATTAATATGTTCCTTACAGGACATCCATTCATGCTTCTACTGGCCATACCCCATTTATTTTCGGGAGGCAAAGCTTCCTGTTCATGCACAGTTGGAAAGTGCTATGGGTGGTAGCTTGTTGCCACAAATCCTTACAGAATCTGAGCACCTGAAGCATACATATCGATGCACTTATTGATCTTCAGGAACAATATCGTGTCAAGGCTAAACAGAATATTCTCTGTTCACAAACTAGACAGATGCTACACTATGATAAGAAACACAACACAAATTCAATATTCAAGGTGGGGGACAAGGTGTTGAAGTCAAATGCAAGGAATAGTCACAGAATGGGAGGTAAATTAGAGAAACCATGGCTTGGCCCTTACATCATTAATCAAGACCTGGCCATCGGTAGATATTGTCTGTAAACATTGGAAGGAAAACCATTGAAGCAAACCATCCATTGTGCTCGCCTTAAGCATTTTCTGGATCCAGTAGTTGAAGAAGAGATATAATTGAGCAATGATGAAGATATTGTGAATGAAGTTGAAGAATTAGAGAACAGTGGCAGTGAATGTGCCAATGCTACAGCAATGCTAATGATATTGCAAGTGAGCAAGAGGCAGCAGATGAAAAAGGAATAGGTGACAGTGTAGACCATGACGATGATGATAACTACAAGGAGCCGAGATTTCAGAATGAACATAAGAAAAGTTACAGTCGAGAGCAGCGTACAATACTTGAACCTGCATTTTTACTCAAGGAGCAGTTGTATTCTCCGAACATTTTACGTCTGTGGAGGTCAGGAGCATGTACATCATTTTATGAAGCCAAAGAAGATGATGAAGAGTTTGAGGTAAATTCTTGCTAATGTTGTTATGCACTTTGTTGTAATTATTATTATTCTTTATATAGAATAGAGAACTGGATCTGCAGCAAGAGGAATTTGCATTGAGTAAAGACATATTTGTCTCTTTATGGATAGACTTCCATGGGTTTTATGGTAAGTTTCCATTGCAAGAAGTACTGGGTGGAAATTTTGTTGTTGTCAATGAAAACCTGCATGATGAGTTTGCTGAATTCAAAGGGAAAGTCCAATCATACACATACATTGGAACAGCATGTTGCTTGGTTAAAGGAATTGCTGCTTAAAGTGTGGTGCAGATCCACCAAAACCAAGTTGAAGCCTGTTCATGTACTTGGGAACACTTTTTTTCTCATGAGTCATTATGACCTAGATGAGCTGATAAGAATTTCACCACTGATGGCTTACTAGAATGTGAAAACCAGTGTAGCAGCAGCATATCATCTAAGGTTTTAGAGATTACCATCGAAGAGCACAATGGTAATATCAAATACCAGCCGGTATGCAGTGCGTGGCAAAAGGTGTGCTCTTTTAGGGTTGGCACTAGTCCGTGGGAATCACTCTCACTGGACACAGCCATCAATCATTGCTGTGTCACACCACCCATTAGCAACAGCTAGGATTGCAGCAGATGGATATTGTTTCTTTCGGTCTGTTTCTTTAGCTGTAACAGGGTCACAGGAGTTTCATGAAGAACTGCGTCTGCTGATCACAACGTACATGATACACAAATCAACAAACCCAATGTTATTCTCCCTTGGATCCCCAGATGACACTATGGAAAGCTATATGAAACAATCAAGGATGCAGACTCTGGGCACTTGGGCTACAGAATTGGAGGTCATTGCAGCAGCATCGTTGCTTACTACAAGCATTTATATATATGCCAAATGTATGTGGAGAAGCATTCAAATGGCTCAAGCATTCACCACAGTAAACTAAATCAGGCTTGCATCAAGATGGAGGCATATATATAACTAATGTCAACAAAATTTTTGAAACAAAAGATGTAATGTCCATGTGTGTGTGTGTGTGTTGTGTTTGTCAGCTGCTCATTCTTAATGTGGCATCAGATCATGAATTCAAATATTTACTAATATTGGGTGCCTACATTTACTAATTATATACGTATAACAGTACACTGATTAAAAAGCCTTGAAATGGTTCCCCACTTTCTTATATGCCAGTTAATATAGCTTTTTAAAATCTATTCCATTATTATGCATATAGGGATGCGGAGTGGGGGTTCCAAATTTCCTAGGAGACAAGACTATGCTAATAAGGGATGCCTGTTTTCCTGAAGGGATGCCAAGTTTCCTAGGAAAATTGGAGTGGGGGTGCCAAAATTCCTAGGCAAAATGGAACGGGGGCTGCCAATTTTCCGGGGGTGCCAATTTTCCTGTGACACTGGGTAAGCCAAAACTGATCTAGGTAAACATACATACATGTTAGGTATGGATAGTTTTTGCAGCCAAAATCGATCCGAGTTGTATGCATGATGGGATACTATTCGCTGTCACAATTGCACGCATACATTTAGATGCTACACGTACTTAAAACTTGCATAGAAATGCTGCCCAATAACTCTGATAAGTTTATTTAAACCAGGCACAACAATAATATTAATGCATGAATATCGTAGCTTCTTAACAGTTTCAAAGTGGTTGCTAATATTGGAAATATAAATGGATCGACTCGTTCTAATATGTTTGTCATTACTAAACTCTATAGGTGACTGCATGCTCTAGGCATGCATATAAATTAAGGTTGATCCTGATCGTGCATACACATATATTGTTGGTCTGAGTAAAGATACTGCTAGCTAGCTGCAATTACGTGGACCATGTGGCGAGAGATTACATATTAGTACGTTTCATGCATTGTTCATAATAGTATCGACTCGTTTCAGGCCAAAATGCAGGCTAACTTGGGACTTGATGCATTGTGTATCATGTAGAATGTAATAAGGGGGCGGAATTCTTGATGGTCCTGTTGGGATCCGTTACATCTAGGGCAATGGACCGAAAAAAAATTCACAGTTACTGCTGCATGAAGGTTGTCACAAGGTTGTCACAAGCCTGTCATTTCTACTTGGGTACATAAACAAGGTCTTTATTTTTGCCATCGCTGCCACACTCTTGTCAGATCCTCACAAACTGCTTCTCATATCAAGCAATGTTTGGGTCCATGCAAATGCAAAGGCCCTGTGAGCCTTGTACATGTAAGTTACCTCCAGAGCCTGAGGTGTGCCATTGCTTGATACTGTTTTTGGCACAAAATGCCCGACCATCAAATATATCCCAGCTAAATTCAGACCTTCTTTTGCATGTGTCCTTGCCTGTGCCCTAAAGGACATTTTATACACTAACCCGGCTGAAGCAATTGGTTAAAGCTCTTGATGCTACCCACATAGAGGGAAAAAAAAGAAACATGTGGATCTAAATCTCCTATGCAATGCTTAGTCATATGGACTTATCATGATCGCCCTTGAGTGCTAATAATGATCTAAATATCATTTGTGATATTGGTCCTATCATACATGTAGGTCTTCATCTCAATCCTTCAATATGTGAGCTCTTCAATAGATGCAATGACATCAAAAATTTTCCACTAGAGGTAAAGATGTGCATTGCCAGAAATTTCAGACGCTCATTACGTATTCCTGACGCGTCATTGCAAACGTCCTTTAATTTTTCGAAATTTATTAGAAAGAAAACTATGATTTTGATCATGGGAAGCCATGGTGCAAGAAGTAGTGTTGACAGGTGAGAGGAACAGGAGGAGGAATGGAGTAAAAAAGACAGGCAGGAGTATTACATGTATGGGGGTGTTTGTAGATGCTTGTTTTTCTTGGAAAATGTGCTTTACTAAACATCTTCATGGGCCCTCTTTGTAGTACCAGTCTCACCATTCCCTCCCTCATTTTTTTCTCCTCCCTGACTCCCCCTCTCCTTACCACCTCTTCTTCCTCACCTCACCTCACCTCTTATATACATGTACCACTTCACCTTCTTCCTCAGGCCTGGCGGCAGATATTACGTCTGTGGACTGGCATCCTTCCACAGGATTGGTTGTGTCATGGGAGCTAAGACAACCAGCAACCAGTGAAGTTCTGGGATCCCTAGACTGAACAGAGTATCTGCACACTGTACATTTTCACATAATCCTTTCTAAATTTGGCCATGCCCACAAGGCTACTGTGTGAAGTGGAACCTGAATGGAAACTGGCTGGCAACTGCTCCCAGGGATCGCCTGATCAAGATCTTTAACATCAGGACAATGAAGGTATGTGCTCAAGGGTCAGTACATGGTTTGTCCGCTATTTAGTAGACCATATGGATGTATCCACTAACATCGTGTACCTGAGTGAGGGAGATAGGGAGGAGTAGTGGTCTGGTGGGTGAGGGAGGGAGGTGTATTGGCCTGGTGGGTGAAGGAGGGAGGTGTAGTGGCCTGGTGGGTGAGGGAGTGAGGTGTAGTGGCCTGGTGGGTAAGGGAGGGAGGTGTAGTGGCCTGGTGGGTGAGGGAGGGAGGTGTAGTGGCCTGGTGGGGGTGGCCTGGTGGGGGAGGGAGGTGTAGTGGCCTGGTGGGGGAGGGAGGTGTAGTGGCCTGGTGGGGGAGGGAGGTGTAGTGGCCTGGTGGGTGAGGGAGGGAGGGAGGTGTAGTCCTGGTGGGTGAGGGAGGGAGGGAGGTGTAGTCCTGGTGGGTGAGGGAGGGAGGGAGGTGTAGTCCTGGTGGGTGAGGGAGGGAGGGAGGTGTAGTCCTGGTGGGTGAGGGAGGGAGGGAGGTGTAGTCCTGGTGGGTGAGGGAGGGAGGGAGGTGTAGTGGCCTGGTGGGGGAGGGAGATGTAGTGGCCTGGTGGGGGAGGGAAGTGTAGTGGCTTGGTGGGGGAGGGAGGTATAGTGGCCTGGTGGGTGAGGGAGGGAGGTGTAGTGGCCTGGTGGGTGAGGGAGGGAGGTGTAGTGGCCTGGTGGGGGAGGGAGGGAGGTGTAGTGGCCTGGTGGGGGAGGGAGGGAGGTGTAGTGGCCTGGTGTGTGAGGGAGTGAGGTGTAGTGGTCTGATGGGATGGGTGGTGTATGAGATGATGATTGCCGGGAGCTTTTTTTTTGGCAAAATAGCTACATGTATTTATTATCGTTCGTTTATGTCTGTGTATTTACTACCTTCAAGATTCAGGAGTTTGGATAATATTTGCATTGTATTCACACACATGTATATAACCGTACGTTGTTTTTACACAGTTTACCAGCAAAAGAAACCCACTCTTGCAGGACAATAGGTCCTGGGTAGATACATGTAGGTCCAGGTTGGGTCCAGGCTACAGGTAGGTCCAGGCTAAGTGTAGGTCCAGGCTACATGTAGGTCCAGGCTACATGTAGGTCCAGGCTACATGTAGGTCCAGGCTACATGTAGGTCCAGGCTACATGTAGGTCCAGGCTACATGTAGGTCCAGGCTACATGTAGGTCCAGGCTACATGTAGGTCCAGGCTACATGTAGGTCCAGGCTACATGTAGGTCCAGGCTACATGTAGGTCCAGGCTACATGTAGGTCCAGGCTACATGTAGGTCCAGGCTACATGTAGGTCCAGGCTACATGTAGGTCCAGGCTACATGTAGGTCCAGGCTACTTGTAGGTCCAGGCTACATGTAGGTCCAGGCTACATGTAGGTCCAGGCTACATGTAGGTCCAGGCTACATGTAGGTCCAGGCTACATGTAGGTCCAGGCTACATGTAGGTCCAGGCTACATGTAGGTCCAGGCTACATGTAGGTCCAGGCTACATGTAGGTCCAGGCTACATGTAGCCTGATGTAGGTCCAGTTTAGGTCCAGGGTGGTATACATGTAGGTGCACATAGTGATGAAAACTTAGCTATGGTTATGGTGATGGCATGGGCCATTTGCATTAGTCCTGGTGCCAATCAAATACATGATAGGAGGGGAGGGGAGTGTGCTTTGGGCCTGATGCTGGACAATGAGCTGAACAAGTGACTAGAGTCATTACTGGACAGAGCTAAGTGGGTCTTGTGCGTTTGCATGTGTATTTGCATGTATCTGTTTACATGTGAGTGTGCATGTTATGTGTGTGGGTGAATGTTGGTGTGTATAATTTTGTGTGTGCATGTGTGTAGTATATATGTATGTTGTATGTGTGTGCATGTGTGTATGCATGTGTTGTGTGCACATGTTATGCGTGTTTGAATTTGTGTATGTGTGTGCGCAAGTGTGTACATGTGTGTGTATATGTGTGTGTATACATGTGTCATGTGTATGTGTACCTTTGCCCTGAACATAAATTCATTACGTTCTTAGCCATCACCAATCACGGTTGTATGCGGCTGGAAACTAAGTCAACAATTACATCATTTACGGTATTACCATATATTTCTTAACTGATGGCTCATCATAGACATCTGATGTTTAAAAGCAAACCATGACTCACCAGAACTAGCAAATCAAAAATTGAAAACGAACTCAAACACTGCATTCCTTTTCCTGTCATGTCCAGTCAATGCGCACAATTGAAATTGCACATAGATTGCATGCGCATACCGTTTAGCAAGGTCACGCGATACGTATTTAGAAGGAGGGCGTTACTAAATGCGACGACGTAGCCTTTGGTGACTGAACTGGAAGGTAAGAGTACTACAGCGATGCTCAGGAGGCATGTGGCTACCAGAATTTACTACAACCTGAAGTGGCAACGCATTTTCTGTCACCACGAACAAGCCTGGCGTATTGCATGAATAATCGACGTACGTTGTGGTTTTGCCCTATACATTATAGGTATGGATTACAATTTCCATACATTGCAGAGTGTGTGGGCAGAGGCTAACGAAGTACAGGGCAAAGAAAAGAACCAGCTCTGAGTGCATAGCATTCTCAGCTGAGCTGAAAATAGCGTTTGACATTGACACATCTGGGGATGATGTCACCCTGAGGTCATCTTGAGAAGATTGCCCCTCCTCTAGTTCTCCATAGAGAGCCTAGCCCACCTTTGGCAAGAGCTAACAACCTGCCAATGCTAAAAGAGCTGAAGTGTGTGAAGTGTGCACTGTGCTCCAAGACCCTCTCACAGCCACTAGAACTGCTGTGTGGTGCACTGGTGTGCTCCAAATGCCTCCGGGAGTGGATAGCAGCATATGATGCTATGAACTGTCCATGCTGCTCAGAGGACGGATAGTCCTCTGCTGCTTAGAGATGGTCCCATATTGCTCAGAGATGGTCCCATGCTGCCCAGAGGATGGTCCCATGCTGCCCTGAGGATGACCCCCTGCTGCTCAGAGGATGGTCCCATGTTGCTCAGAGATGGTCCCCTGCTGCTCAGAGGATGGTCCCATGCTGCTCAGAGGACGGTCCCCTGCTGCTCAGAGGATGGTCCCATGCTGCTCAGAGGATGGCCCCCTGCTGCTCAGAGGACGGTCCCCTGCTGCTCAGAGGATGGTCCCATGCTGCCCAGAGGATGATCCCCTGCTGCTCAGAGGATGATCCCCTGCTACTCAGAGGACAGTCCCATGCTGCTCAGAGGGTGGTCCCCTGCTGATCAGAGGATGGTCCCCTGCTAATCAGAGGATGGTCCCATGCTGCCCAGAGGATGATCCCCTGCTGCTCAGAGGATGGTCCCCTGCTGCTCAGAGGATGGTCCCCTGCTGCTCAGAGGATGCATGGTCCCCCTGCTGCTCAGAGGATGGTCCCCTGCTGCTCAGAGGATGGTCCCCTGCTGCTCAGAGGGTGATCCCCTGCTGCCCAGAGGATGATCCCCTGCTGCTCAGAGGACGGTCACCAGGATGGTCCCCTATTATCAAATGTGATAATGCTGCTGTCAGATGTTCTGGAGCACTGTATACAGACTGCAGCAGGGATATTAAGGATGGTGCATGGCTTACACATGAGGAGGAGAAGCAAGCAGCGGGATTGCTGAAGAGGGTAATCTCTACCAGTCCTGACAAAGCCATCATACAACTTGCTACAGGGGAAGCAGTTATATGAATGTCAATGACTTGTACAGAGGTTACATAATATATACACTCACTTCTGCCAATGACATTCGCAGAGCTAAACTGCAGCTGCCTACTCATCATGGACTGAAGTTCAGGTACATGTATTGCCGGCGATTAAGGCTGGGCTTGCCATACCTTGCATGGAATACACTGAGGCTTCTAAGGTGGTATGTCACAACATACAGCAAAGGCTCAATTCTAACTCACTGGTGTTTCAGGTGGCTCAAATCATCAGGAATCTGTCTGGCTGGTGAGGAAAGGATGCACCACATATCCAGCCAAATTGGTGGCGATAACCCCAAAGGAGAAACAGCCCCCTTTTCAGGGGGCCAAGTCAATTCATACAAAATTCTTGGCTTGACATTTGCTCCAATCCACAACCACATGCAGAACCTGATGCGCATTGTGCAAGAACACTTACTAAGTATTGAGCCACAATTGGTAGCTGCCATCCCCCCTCCAGCCAAGAGAGTAAAGAATAAATACTAATTCAGTTCAAGCTCAATCTATTTACATACGAGCATGGAGTCAAATTTAGACCAAAAGAAATGTAAAGCTATATTTTAAACGCTCTGTTAAAACCCAACTTCATTGCGCAAATATTAATTCCCCCACCCCCAAAAAGACACCAAAATGGTGGATTTTCAAAGGCTAGAAATCTACTTCAGAAAATGCGTTGCCACTAACCTGTACCAAAAAACGACAGTACAAACAACTAAATTTTCCGTGATAGCTTTGGCATGTTCTATCTCAGTCACCGAGCGTCGTTGTAGTTTTTTGAACACATGTAGTCGGTGATCGCCGTGAGTAAGTCGATAGGTTTGAAGTACCAGAGCCGACAGTTGGCAACACCAGGCCACGTGATTTTTGCTTACAACATAGTTCAAAGGTGTTTATCACTGCTAGTATGGCTTTTAGGTGTTGATTACGTTTTATGTACCTCGTGCACAGCTGGTTCTAAAAGGCATCGGTTGTCAGGTTCGTTGCTATGGGTGTACGTAACCATTTCAATTTTTCGGGGCGTAGGGCTTAGTTTCCACGCGTTCAATGAGAGCAGACCACCGTGTGCAATAGGATCATTGTGTGCAATGTAAACTTTGGTTAGCCTAATCTGATTCTGTACTGGTATGTTGTTTTAAAGCACAAGCAATCTGGAGGGCATTCATTTCTTCATCAAGTGGACCAAAACCAACCAGATGGGCAGGTGTGTTGAGCGTACCAAAGGCAGGCACATGTGTCCAGTTCCAGCAATAGAGGCTTACAGAGAATGCTGTCGCTGTTCCACTCACTCCTCACCCCCTACTTCAAAGATAGGAGGCCACTCACATCTAATAGCTCCCGCTCCACATTTCTATCCCTAGTGGAGCCATAGCAGGCCTTCCCAACCTCGGAAGAGGGCATAGCAAAGCATATCGGACATACATACATTGTATTGGTGCTAATTGTGTAAGTTTTGAATCTATCCCTACAACAAGTACTCAATTTAAGCGTTTGAAATGTTCAGCTCAATGCATGACTTCAGCACAATGGATCGATGAATTCAAGGCTGCTGAGGATATGAAGAGGAGAGAAATAGCTGAGAACGAAGAGCGGCGCAGAAAAAGAAAAGCAGCTCTAGAAGAAAAGGCTGCATTAGAGCGCATGAAAGCTATAATGAAATCAGGAGGTCGCAAAGGAGCACAATGCTGCACTCCTAGCTTGCCAAATGCTAGTGGAGAATTCGACATCAGCATTGAACATCGTCACTATCCTTTAAGTCATATTTATGGTCAATCAGATTCATTGATTTGCCCATCATTGCAAACCCATAACTTTGATTAAATTTTAGTGTTCCTCAATAGGGGTCCCTTTGCTCTATAGCGGAAATGTAACGCATGTACTATAGAGGTGAGCCCAATTAGGAGTAGTTAGTTAGTTAGTTGTGCGCTAATAGTGTGTTTTGTGTGTTTAGTGTAATATCCCGCTAGCGGGAAAGGGCTGTGGCTGTGGTCGATCTAGGCTTTGCCCAAGATCAAGCTCTCGTAATGTGGTTCATGTATAGATAAGTCAACTACTAGATTCACTCATAACTAGTGGCCTCGTCGATTCTGACCAGAAACCATGCAGTGGCTATGAATAATGATGGCGCTAATCTAGCTATAATGTACCTATCCTTTATTAATTAGCGTTGCTACAGTACGTCATCCTAGGAGGAACCGGAAAGCACTAGCGGCCATATTGATTTGCTGCTCATATCTGGCCTACTTGGAAAAACAAACTAGCGGTGAGTTAGTTCCCGTTGTGTAAATGCTACTTAATATCTATTGTCCTGAATGTTCACCCGGGGGTACAATTGGACACCCTGGTGGACAGCAAAAAACGTTTTTGCCGTTCGGTCGTGGAAGGGACCTAGTTGCATTTAACGTTACTGGCTTATAGAACAAGTCTTTTTAGGATCGGGCCGAGATCCTTTTGGTATTCATAAAACGAGCCGTGCTAGCGGACCTATCCGTTACGCTCCGTGCGGTACATGTATATGTACACATAGAATACGAGCTACGGAAGGTAGGCCTATACGTTTTTTTTTTTTTTTGCCAACGTTCAGACAGACAGTTCATAGGAAAATAGCTGTTTTTCTGGACTAGTGTTTGTCAACTAAAGGGGATTGAGAGCTTCCAGCTGTCTGTTTAGGCCTAGACATGGCAAAATGGCTCAATACGTGTCTGAAAATAAAATAAGCTTGGTTGGCTAACAGTACGAAGCAGTAGTCATTTTCAGGGCTACACAATACAATTCTGGCCTTGTATCCACGCCACTGCCGCACACATTCATTGACATACATCAATACATGTACATGTATAAATCAGTCCCGCCCACTTTTCGTAGTACATGTACATCTACATGTAGCTAGACGTCGGCGGAACTAAGTTTTTTCAACGTTTTATAGTATTACGTATAGTACTAGTTCATATACAGTGTACATTGTACATGTACATGTACTATTAATGTTACTACCAAATTTTACGGACGTCAGTAGTATTCAAAACGGCGCGCAGGTAGTTACGTACTCTCAAAGATGCCATCAAAAAAGCAACCTCTGAAGCAAAATGACCACATTTTAGGTAAGATCAAAAATTTATGAACAGAAAAGGTCATTCAGAAAGCGGTTGCTGAAGTACCATGTCCTATTCGAGGAGGTTTTGCACCTCAGTGCAAGGATGGATTACAACGTATTTACATGTGGAAACTAACTAAGGTTGATACCCACAGGATTCTAAACCACAAGAAGTGACTTCTAGAGCCATTCAATGCGACCCAGCATTCCACCCACATTACTGCAACAAGTAAAGCAAGCATTTATTGCTGCAGGTAAGTCTTTTCGTGATAGTGGAACTAGTGGGGAGGATGATGTGGGGGGCATAGATAGTTTCTAAACTATCTATGGTGGGGGCTATGCACTTTATTATTTACAGCATAGACTATATAAAAGTACTGAAGAAATGTTCTATGGTTCTATATCAGGTGGAGGTGAGGCCGGTTTAGAAGCAGCTGTCTCACTTGGAGCTGTCATACAGTTGGCACCTCCAGTACAGTTGCCTCCAACATGTCCTCCTCAAGAGGTTTTGATGTCTCCGGCATCTAATTTTACTCAGGGAGCGGTCCAACAGCAATGAATCTGGTACAGAAGATCAACCAATGTATGATGGCATCCCCGATGAGAGTATGCAACAGCTGCTTGGAAATGGCACTACTGTTCCAGAGGATGATGCAACAAATCCTCTGATAGCCCATGGACTGAATGTGAAGGTTCGCCGACGTCTTAAGGTACAGCTTGCGCACGAGGATCCGGAAAATAGCAGCAAACTATATTATATGCACACTCAAACCAAGATACCTTGTACAGGCAACATATCTATCGTATACCAAAACTACACAAAAGAACAAAACAACAATGTTCCCGCAGATTGCACAATAGAGGCCCTCCGCTGTGGCATCCTCACCAGGCGGCTACTTATGAATAGTGCCGGGTTCCCGGCCGTCCATATGAATATTCTTATCCTCCGCACCAGGTTCCCAGTCCTCCACATTCCTCTCTTCCTCTCCTGCAGCAAACTTGTTTGCTGAAGTGAGTGGCCATGGTGTCCTTGAAAGGCAATCAGCATTCCCATCAGCCTATCCGGAACGAGGCACGACATTGAACACGTAAGGCTGCAGGGATAGACTCCACCTCATGAGACGAGCATTGGTGTCCTTCAACTTGTCCATCCACTAGGGACCAATGGTCTGTTTGGAAAGTGAAACGACGTCCCAGTAGATACATGCGAAAAGCCAACATTCCCAGTTTTATGGCCAAGCACTCCTTTTCAATAGTGGAATATCTCTCCTCCCAGGATGCACTGAATATAATAAGGTCATCTATGTACGCGGACAAGAACTCGTTCAAACCATGTATCACTTTGTCCATTGGCAGTTGAAAAGTACAATGTAACTGGAGCACCTTGGAGACCAAACAGCATGACATTAAAAAAGTCCAAGTGGCGTGGCAAATGCAGTCTTGTGTCGTGCCTCTTCAGCCACAGGCACTTGCCAATACCCCTTAGTCAGATCCAGAGTGGTTATGTATCTCGCTTTCCCCAGCTGGTCGATCAAGTCATCTATGCGAGGCATGGGATAGGCATCAGACATGGACACACTGTTCAGTCGCCGATAGTCCACACATATTCGAAGTGTCCCATCCTTCTTCTTGACAAGAACAATCGGGGAGCTCCATTCACTGCTAGACAGTTCAATCATATACCTGCTTCCAACATCACCTCAATCTCCTGCCAAACCTGTTCTCTGTAGGCATGAGGGATTCGGTAAGCTGGTAACCTCACTGACCTTGCCGTCCCAGTCTCAATGTGGTGCTCTGCTAGTGCTGTTCTTCCTGGCTTGTCACTTAGTACTCCAGCAAACTACTCCATTAGTGCCCTCAGCTCCCTCCACTGTCCCTCAGTGAGCTGGGCCCCAAACTGAACCGGCATGGGGTTACAGTTGCTGCTAACTGGCTTCCACACTGGGATCTCCTCTTTCACATCTACGTCGGCATCAGCCTGCCCTTCTGTCCAGCAACTGCATACAAGTGAGCTACTCATTGGGAGAAACTCTCGAAGCATGTTAATATGCAGTAGTCTCCTCCTCTTCCAACGATCTTCCATATTGATAAGTAGTTCACCTTGCCCACACGCTGGAGCACTTTATAGGGATCTTGCCACTGAGCTTCCAATTTGTTTGATGAGGTAGGGAGTAAGACCAGTACCATACTGCCTTCACTGAGAGTTCTCGTACGAGAGTTCTGGTGGTACCAGTTTTCTGTTCTTGCTGCACCTTTCCCACATTCTCTGTACGAGCCGATTCCAGACAATCACGCCAATGTTGCGAGAGAGCGCTATCGCTACGTACACGTGAAGAGAGCAAACAAAAACTTTTTAAAAATAAGTTGAAATTAGGGTTAGCAAAATGCAAATTAATTAACGAGTATCAACCATACCGCCGGCCAAGACCGGTTGGTCTTAAAATAATTATGAAAGTTTAATATCAGAATTCTGCTTGGACTGTAGATGGTAGAAGTACAACCAACTTCGTAACAGGTCGTTTATAGATACCCTTTGAAGTCTTAACATCAACCACTCTAACAATTCCATCTTTCCTAGGATAAACACGAACCACCCTAGCAAGAGGCCATAGAGTGGGGACCATTCCATCTTCACGGACGACAACGATATCATCAACAGAAACATTCTTCACAGGGTGGTGCCACTTACTGTATTTATTGAGTGTAGATAGATATTCGACGGACCATCTGTTCCAAAAATGTCGAACTAAGTATTGACATAAATGCCAACGGCGTAGTAATGACATTGAGGGGGTAGAAGTATCTGGGTCAGGCAGACATGTGAGTGGGCGACCAATCAAGAAGTGACCTCGGGTCAAAACTTCTATACTGTCATCGCTGTGATTGTTGATCGACACAAGTGGTCTGCTATTCAAACAAGCTTCGATTTGAGTCAATACAGTGATTAACTCCTAAAAGGTGAGCTTTACTGTGCCAACAATTTTCTTCAAATAAATCTTCACACTCTTAACAGTAGATTCCCACAATCCACCAAAGTGTGTGGAATGCTCGGGTATAAATTTCCAAATGATGTTTTTGGTTGAACAGAATTCCGAAATTGAACACTGGGTAATCTGCTTCTGGAGGAACTGATTGAATTCTTTGAGCTCACGGTTGGCACCAACAAAATTTGTGCCATGATCACTCCATAGGAGGGAAGGGTACCCTCTTCGAGCTGTGAAACGGCGTAAAGCTGCGATGAATGCTTCACTGGTCAAATCAGACACCAATTCCAAGTGTACAGCCTTTACACTTAGTGACACAAAAACGCAAAGGTAGGACTTTACAATTGTTGGTTTTCTAACAGATCCATACTTGACAAGAAATGGACCAGCATAATCAAGGCCTACTCTATCGAAAACAGAGTCTGGAGTAATCCTTTCAGCAGGAAGTTGACCCAACATTTGTGGTTGAGGTTTGATGGCTTGTCGTCTACATGTTACGCATTGTCTAAGAACTGATCGCATGGTCTTACGGCAATTAAGCAAATGAAAATGATAGCTAAGAAAAGCGAGGACAAGTGTAGGTCCACCATGTAATAAACGCTGATGCTCTGACCAGATAATTAATTTTGCTATAGGATGCTTGGCATGGAGTATAATGGGATGACGTGTTGAGTAATTAAGATAGCTTTGAGCGTTCCTGTCTACCACCTGCACGCAACATTTGGTCTTTGTCAAGAAATGGATGAAGTGTAAGTAGAGCACTAGATATCGGTATGGGCTTGTTAGCTTGGAGACAGGCAATTTCACTTTTGAAATTATCTCGCTGAGCAAGTCTTATCCAATATACTTCAGAAATGTGCAACTCTAGATTTGTTAATGAAGAAGTTACATGTAGTAGAATTCTGTTAGCCTTGCTTAACTTGGCTAAGCAGTTGTTGATGAATCTCAAACACCAGGCTGTGGTCCTCTTGAGGCGAGTGTAGCTTGAATAGCGTTCAAGGCAAATAATGGGTTCCACAATATGAACTAGGGAAGTAAGACAGACTTCTCTTTCTTCATAATTGAGCTCTTCCACACGGTTGCCTTCCTCTGGTTTAGGTCTAATTATATGAATAGATTTCAGCCAGCTTGGTCCATTCCACCAAAGATCATTGCAGATCAGCTCAGAAGGGAACAGTCCTCTGGAGGCACAATCAACAGGATTTTGGATACCAGCAACATGTTCCCATCTATCAGGAGGTATACAATCTACAATAGCAGCGATTCGATTCCCCACAAAGGTCTTAAAACGTCTTGGAGAACCAGTCAGCCAGTTCAGGACTATTGTGCTGTCTGTATATGCATGAACAGAATTGAGTGGTAAGCCAAACAAAGTTCTCAAATGATGAAGTAGCTGAGAAAGCAACTGAGCACCACAAAGCTCTAGTCTAGGAATAGTTAGCCTCTTTATTGGTGCTACTTTGGTTTTAGACATGACCAGCGAAACGTACACATTATTCTGTGTATCCACCATACGTAGGTAGACTACTGCTGCATAGGCATCTTCTGAAGCGTCACTAAAACCATGCAACTGAAAAGACACAATGTGTGCTTCCTTTGGGAAATAACATCTGGGAAGAGATTTGCTTGCAAAGGAGAAAAGTTCAGTTCTCCATTTCAGCCAGATGTCTCGAATTGAGTCAGGGATGGAGTCATCCCAATCCACTTTCAACTCCCATACTTTTTGTAACAAGATCTTCATTTTAATGATAGTAGGTGAAAACCAACCCAAAACGTCAAAGGTTTTTGCTATGTCAAACACAAGAGCTCGTTTGGTGACACGACCAGGATCAGGAGGAGGTACGTTATTGACAGTAAGACAAAATTCGTCCGATTTAGTATTCCATTCAAGACCAAGTGTTTTGGTGCTTTCCCTTCCATTATGAATGTGGTGAATAGCTTCAGAGTCACGAATATCAGGATCTATATTCTGTAGGACAGCTAAATTACTAGAATTCCATTTCCGCAACAAGAAACCTCCGTGAGAGAGAAGGCACTGTAATTCTTGCTGCAGCTTGATTGCCATCTCAACATTGTCAGCACCAGTCAAACAGTCATCAACGTAGAATGATCCTTCTATTGCTTTGGCAGCTAGAGGATATTTGGTAGCGAAATCCATTGCATTCTGTTTGACGCACATGTTAGCAGCAAAAGATGATGCTGATACTCCAAACGTGACACGGGTCATGCTATAATCCTTCAATGTTTCAGACTGACTTGATCTCCACACAAATCGATGGAAATCACGATCAGATTGAACCAATTGCTCTGCTTGATACATCTTGTTAATGTCTGCTGTAATTGCAATGCGATGCATTCGAAAGCGTAAAAGAACATCCATTAGAGTCGAATGCACAGTTGGTCCAACAAGGAGGATGTCATTCAATGATACACCAGATGAAGACTTTGCTGATGCATCAAAAACTGCTCTGATCTTGGTAGTAGTACTTGAATTCATGCATGGGCAAATAGAACACCTGAGATGTAGGTTTCTCCATTTCTTCTAGAGGTACAAGTTCTGCATGTCCAAGATCCATGTATTCTGTCATTACAGAGCTGAAATCTTGAAATAAACCTTTTGCGTTCAGAGAGCGTTCCAATGAGAAAAATCTTCTGACAGCTTGTGTGCGTGATTCTCCAATCTGTTTTGCATCAAGTCTTTTTGGCAAAAACACCATAAAACGTCCTTCTTCAGTGCGAAAGTGGTTGTCTTTAAAATGACTTAAGACGCTTCGTTCTTCTAATAAGAATGCAGCATTGCTGGTTGGGCCTTCCTCAATCTCTCAGAACTTATGTAGAATATCATCCTTGAATCCTACAGTAGTGTGCAGTGCAGCTACCTCTCCTGTAGATGAGATGGACTCAGTTCGCCCACATAGCACCCAACCAAATTCTGTTTCAAATGCGACTGGAGATACAGCGGGACCTGACCGCCGACCTTGACGCAAAACATCAGCAAATAAGTCAGCACCCAGAAGTAGATCAATCTTTCCAGGTTGTCCAAAATTGGGGTCAGCTAGGACAAGGTTAGTCAAATGCTTCCAACTCGAATCAAAATGAACAGGATATGTGGGTAGATCGCATGTGACCTTTGGAACCACTATAGCTGTGATGCCAATCTTTCTGACTGAGCTGAGATTTTAAAACTTGAGATATGTTGAACTGGATTATCATGAGAGAAATCTCCTATTCCTGAAATACGCACATTTTGCCTAAATTGTGGGCGGCAAAGGCCTTGGGCTAGGCGTTCTGAGACAAAGTAAGCTGAGGAGGCACTGTCCAACAAAGCTCGTGCTTCTATTGAAGAGCCGTCAGGAGCATAAACCACAATGCGACAAGTCATTAGTAATAGATTAGATTTAAGCCTAACAGCAGTACTCGTAGATACTTTGACTTCAGCCAAATTGCTATCAACTTGTTTGTCCTTGTGAAGCAAAGTATGGTGTGGTTTTTGGCACTTGTGACATTTATGCACAGACTTGCAATTCTTGACAACATGACCACTAGATAAGCAATTCATGCAGAGGTTGTTATCCTTTAGTGTGGCTACCATCTGATCATGGGGTAGTGATTGGAATTTATGGCACACATACAAAGGGTGTTTATCAGCTCTGCACACAATACATTGATTACTTACAGCAGCATGATGCGATGTAAAAGAGGTCAGAGGTTTTCCTGGGGTGGTGAACTTCTTTTCAGATGTGAAATTGTGGTAGGGCTTCTTAACTGCAATGATTGCTGAACCTTCAGATGCTTGTGCAATAAAATTCAACAAATCCTGGTAATGTGGCACTTTTGCCTCAGACTGACTGTGCTTCTGCCATTCAAACTGAGTGGTGGCATCTAGTTTGAGCTCAAGCATGGAGGTGATGAAAGGGCCTGATGGGTCATAGTCCATTGATTTTAATGCACGGAGGTGTTGAGTAACAATGTCATGGAGGTGACGTAGTTCTTTGCCAGTTCCTTCCTTCAAGGACGGTACTTCCAGAATTAACCGAACATGTGTTTGATGAATCAGGCGTGGGCGATCATATCGTGACTTAAGACATTCAATTGCTTCCAAGTAATGTTCACCCGACTGGGATAATCCTTCAATCATGTTCTTAGCAGATCCACCTTTTAGTGCGTGCTGTAGGTATACGAGTTTCTCAGAGTTTGTCAGGCTTTTGCGGTCATGAACTGAAATACTAAATTGTTCCCAAAATTGCCTCCAATGTAGGAGATTGCCATCAAAGGTAGGAACATCAATCTTGGGTAGTTTGACTCCTGTACCACTAGCAACAGATGCAGTAGATTCAGGTTGACTATTGATCAGCTTCTTGATTTTGTGAGAGCAATCGAACAATGCGGTTTCTATTTTGGAATGGTGTGCAAATAACTCGTCATCGTCTTTTGGTTCAAGATCTATTATGTCACTATAGAGTGCAGCAAGGTCCTTTTTATAGTCTGAGAGCTGTTCCTGGCATTGCTGAACAATGGATATGTCAAAGTCTTCAGCATCTCCAACGAGGTCTGCCATCTGTTCTTCCATGACCTTGAGACCCTTTTCTATACGCGCTATTTTGAGCGAGATCGATCTGCGTTCACGTCCGTTTTCCTTAATGGACGCGTCGATAATGTAGTCTCGTTCCCAGACCAATATGACGCAATGTTTATCGCATGTGCCAAAGCCTGGAATTCGTGCGCAGATTAATTATGACGTACGTACATAAACATGTACATAAAAACAAATACGTAATGCACGCAACCATTCGCTCGACCCAGACCCACACTAAGTGTAAAACGGTCGAACGAGCTGTGAGTTTTGCTATGACAGAGCTGAAAGTGGAGACATTAAAGAACAAGCAGAAGGAGGCCATATGTAGCTTTGTAAATGGCCGTGATTGTTTTGTCATTTTGCCAACAGGATACGGTAAAACTCTATGTTATGTTCTGTTACCGTACGTTTTCGATCACCTTCGTGGATAGACAAGGTCTTCAATTGTGATTTGCCAAATAAAAAGTATTCACTACTAGGCCTGGC
Source organism: Spongilla lacustris (assembly GCA_949361645.1). Classification (NCBI taxonomy): domain Eukaryota; kingdom Metazoa; phylum Porifera; class Demospongiae; order Spongillida; family Spongillidae; genus Spongilla; species Spongilla lacustris. The sequence goes on along the minus strand of OX442416.1, from coordinate 7,150,289 downwards.
AACACAACAAGCATAGGCATTTCCCAGCCATGCGCCTAATGGCTTCTCCAGCAGCAATGGGCCGGATGTCACGGGGGGGGGGGGGGGAGTTTGAGACCAGGAGATTCCATGTGGTATCATTGTTGGGGACCAGACCAGAAGAAGTTTGGACCTGACAGGCCTTAGAGAGGAGTCCCTCCCTGGCGAGAGATACTGCAGTCTGGACTGCTGAAGAATTGTGGTTAGGGGTGAGACGGGGACCAGAGGAGTGATGACTGGATGCTCAATTCCCTAGAGCATTGAACTCATCTTTGGACCACTGGGCACATAGATGACTGATAGGTACAGGTTTGTGATGGCGGCCTCCATGCTTTGGGGCAATCATAATATTATTATTATAAAATACAAATCATGCTATGCAGGTACTAATAGTAACTCCGGGTGATGCCACCAGCTTCTTTCACAATCCTATCACAGTGCGAGTTAGCTTCCAAACCTGTTGTACTGACTGGCATGCACACATCTATGGTTGTTGCTGCTAGAGAGATGTTTTGGTACAATTGATTAATCTTTCAAAATGACACCTCGCTCAGCCCCCTTTAAGTCTTTCTTAACATCTTCCAACTTTTTGTGAAGCGGCGTAACAACTTTATCTATTGCTAAGTAGCATGCACGACTGACATATATAGATTTTGTCCAACCCTTTCTTTGCAAGAATCGCAGGAGCTAAATATGCCCACTCTTTGCCAATCAGTTGGAGCAAGCAATTGGTGTGGGCAGCATCGCTAGTCAGTAATCTCTCTGTGGTTCAACACAACGGAACGCTTATACAGCTATGGGGCCCAAACTGCCGCCATAGCGTTAATAAATTTGATAATCATCGGATGTGGTCAAACGATGGATCGATATGATTGTTTGTTTACATTCCACATGGTACAAGGGCTTACGACTCGAGATGCCAGACCTATATGAGCGTGTTTATACATTATGCGATAAACATTGCGTCATATTGGTCTGGGAACGAGACTATCGATAATGGGCTCCATTAAGCGATGAAGACGAGCAGTCATTGCAGCGATGTCATCGTCGTGCTTGTCCAAAGCGATTTGTTCTTGCTCCAAAGTATCGCCGACTTCTAGTTTATCGATAATTTGCATGCGAAGCTCCTTAAAGCTCGAATCGAGGTCATTCAATTTAGAGAGCAGCTGTTGCGCTTGCCCAGGAGTTGCCGGTTGATCCGCGGTAGCTTCTAATTCTTTCAGCCGGTTTACCAATCGAGTAATAGAACTCCGAGTAACGCCTCTTCTTCTCCGAAGTTGTCCGAGCGCGAGAGCGACTTCTTCTGCCATGCCAACAGGTGGGGGCGAAGATAATGCGCAAACGAAAAAACAGATAATTCGGCTTGTTGCCTGAAATACAGCCAATGAGCGATGCTGGGAAGTTGATTCCCGGCTCGAAGGACCAAAAATGTACGAGCCGATTCCAGACAATCACGCCAACGTCGCGAGAGAGCGCTATCGCTAAGGGTAATTATCCATTTAAGAACCGGTGTCCCAATAAGAACCGGAAGGGGGGGTAGGGTCTGTGTGTACCACGTAAGTTTTTTAAAGCGAAACATGCAGCCTTGTTAGCTTCCTTCTCTCTCTTGCTTAACTTCTACTACGAGTGTGTGTGTGTGTGCATGTGTGTGTGCGTGGGGGGAGGGGGTGGCTCTCTCTTGTTTAACTTCTAATACGAGCGGGGGGGAAGGTATTTGGGCAAAAACAACTGAAACCAGCCTTGTTGGCTTCGACCACTCGTTTGTTTATCCTCCACTTGGAGCTAAACATCATGGCCATATACGGTAAGCTTACTACTCCGATATTGAGCCCGTGAGTTTCATGATCAACGTACGCTTGTGCATAGATATTAGTTAGTACACTTTTATCGAGGCCCGTCGCTTCCAACAAGTCATTTCTGGCCCATGATAAAGCCCAGCTGGATATGGCTACGATTTTCTTACAGGAGGAAGCAGCTAGGGCGTTGATTGAGAAACAACAAGAACAGCCCCAGTCATCCAGGTGTGGGAGACCGCCTATAAGAATGCTAAGGGTGAAGGGAGGGAGCCCCTGGCCCAGCCTCTAATGCCTTACTTGTTCAACCGATTTACTGGTAAGGAGAATAACAAAAAGAAGGGAATGACGGTCAGGAGGGGACTAACTATTCTCAAGGTAATGCCAATGTTCGATTGATCGAAGCTATCAAATGTACTGAGGAATTGAAGACACTTATAGGATGAATGACCAGTGAGGTTGCACCTCAAGAATGGGAAGGAGCTAGTATGGCCATCTCAGAATTGCATTGCCATGAAGTATAATTAAGGTGGCTAGGTCTGTGCTACTGGTGTGTTCTAGGGAAGGATATAATCATGGAATATGTTACCAACATGATGACCATGGCTTTGGCCTAAAAATAAAGAACATAATGTGCCTGAATGCAGGGGTTCAAGGCCAAGGCTGGCTGGCCTTTTCTGCAGTTATCCAGAGCTTGCCAAAAATTTAAAGGGCTGGAGGGATGAATGCTAATAAATATTTTACCATACTTGAGAAGGATGCTTGACTGCAGATGACCTAATAATAGATGAGCAGCACTCTTCTAGGGTCCCAGGGCTTTTTATATATTACCTGCCAGTTTCTTGAGTCAGTTCATTAAAATCCCAAAAGTTAAATAGGCAAGAGTAGAGTCATGTACATGTCATTAGGAAGCAATTAGACTCGAAGCTCGGGATTATTTCAAAGGGAGTGACCTCTAGTATGCTTATTCCCTTCCTAAAGGATGTCATGTAGAAGCAGTGGCTTGCCAAGACTTAAACTACTGCTACCAGTATGGAGACTGTGGAGGCTCCTATATAGATATGTCACTTAAAACCTGCATGATGTGTAACCCCATCCCATGCACCAATATTTCGAACTTGCAATGTGTTACAACCCATCAATTGAAAATATGACTGGAAGGTTAATAGTAGTTGTAGCGTGTGCTTGCGTATGTATACATCCGCATGCATCTGCATCCACAGCTAAGTATCGATCATTGGTTGAGCTAAGGCCTTAGTAAGCGAGAAAAAAACAGTTCATGTTATGAATCAAGTCTAACCATAGGCCCTTAAATTAAATTGAAGTACGTTTGCCATCTAGAGTCCATTGGTTCTTATTAGGTCACACACGCACGACCCCCCCTGATCCCTAAGGGGTCCAAAACGGACCAACAATACAAGATGGAGACAAATGAATAGTTTACGAGTGTTCTTCTACGAATTTGGAAATGGGTTTCAAAAGAAATCATATCAAAATTCCGTGTGTGGAGAGGGCTGTGATTTCTGAAAGTAAATGTGGTTCTTAAATGGATTTTTACCCTTACGTACACATGAAGAGAGCAAACAAAAACTTTTTTTAATAAGTTGAAATTAGGGTTAACAAAATGCAAATTAATTAACGAGTATCAACCATTCTCTGTTGCAACTTCCATCATCACCTCCATCTTCTTTCGAATGGATAGTATATGAGAGACCACACTTTCACTGGCTTTCTCCTTTGCAACCCAAGCCTCTTTTAGCACATCCCGTGGGCCTCTGACCTCCCTGCCATACAATAGTTCAAAGGGGGAGAACCCAGTCGTACTCTGAGGGATCTCCCTGTAGGCAAACAACACATAAGGCAACAGCTGGTCCCAGTCCTTGCCTTCCTGAATGTGCACTTTGCTCAACATAGCCTTAAGTGTCTGATTGAAACGTTCAACCAAACCGTCTGTTTGAGGGTGGTAAGGTGAAGTTATGATTGGCCGAATATGCAACATCCGGTAGAGCTCTGCTAGCAGCTGACTGGTGAAATTTTACCCTTGGTCTGTGAGAATTTCTCCTGGGATCCCCACTCTCGTGAACACTTCACCAGCTCCTCTGCCACCTTCTCAGCATCCACAGACTTCATTGGGACGACCTCAGGATATCTGGTAGCATAATCACAAATAACTAGCACATACTTCTTTCCAGAGCTAGTCCTAGGAACTGGTCCCATCACATCCATGGCTATCCTCTCAAAAGGTACGTCCATCACTGGTAGTGGTATGAGGGGTGCAGGAGGAGGCTTCACTCGTGACGTCTTCTGACAGGTCTCACATCTCCTGCAATATTCTGCTACATCAGCCTGCAACGCTGGTCAATCAAATCGTTGTAAAACCCGATCTGTCGTCTTATGCTTGCTCAAGTGGCCCGCCATCGGAATACTGTGAGCCAACTCCATCACCTTCTCACGACACTGTTTCGGTAGTACCAACTGTTCCCGCACATCCACTTCATTTTCCCTTGTCGGGGCCACCACACGATACAATAACCCCTCTTTCCACACAAAGCTCACCCGGCCATCACTCTCTCCCTTGTCAGCAGCCCTTCGAACAATGTCCAAGGTGGGATCTGTCCTTTGAAGAGTCCCCTGACATTTCTGGTATCGTCTCTGATGAACTAAGGATATCCGCTTCTGCCTCCTTTGCATGATTCTTTCTCCCTTCCTTCAGGTGAGGTAAGGTTTTACCCTCTTTCCACCTTCCAAGACAGTGTCATCCAATGCTGAGCCCAGGTTCCAAACCTCTTTTGAATTATCTGTCACTTCTGGCAGGGAAGTTGGTCTTACTCCTGATTTCTGCTGCTTCTGATAATCTGCTTCCTCAGTCAAGGCCTCCCTCCTGGCACTGGAATGCGTGGTGACTGCCATGGCCGTTCCTGTTGGCTGGGATCTCCAACCCCCTTGAATTAGTGTCCCCAGTGTATGCCTATCTGTTCCTAGGAGGACGTCAACTGGTAAATTACTGAACACAGCTGCCACTGTTGTGAACTTTTGTCCATCAACTTCAATGCACACTTTAGCTATGGGATACTCCGTGAAGTCTACATGTGCACAGCCGACAACCGTGGACTCCTTTAAGAGTTCCTCCTTGCACACAAATTGGCTATGAACCATTGTCCTCGAGCAACCAGTATCCTGCAGGATCTCTCTAACCCGCTGTCCATTCACTGCCCTTGCTCATCATTCCACCTCCCACAAAACAGAGCGTTATTAGGACATTGCCTTAACCTATGCCCCTTTTTTCCACAAGTATAACAATGTGGAACCCACTTTCCCTCTCTCTGCCCCTTCTTAACATCAAGTGGGAACATCTTCTCACTAGGGAGTCGCTGAGTTGGCTCACTCCTTCTTGAACTTTCGTAGTGATCCCTCTGATCCCTTGACCCCATGGCTTTTTCCCATGATCCACTAGTGTCAGACTCATCTCACTGCCACGCCTCCTCACACGTAGATAACTGTCCGCAAGCTCTGCTGCATCTGCAGACATCTTTGGCTTTCTCTCAGAGACATGGATCCGAACATCTGTGGGTAGTGAATCAGGAGCTGCTCCTTGACCAGCATATCGCGAATCTCATCCACGGTCCTGCAACCCTTGGTCCACTTCTGTAACAGATCAGTCAGCCTCACCGCCAACTCACCCACCGACTCTCCCTCTTTCTTTGACGTTTCCCGAAATCGCTGTCGGTAGGTATCTTCGGAAATGTCATAACGTCGCAGTATGGCCTCCTTTAACTTCTCTATACCTCCCCGCATCTTTCGACTTCATCGCCACATATGCCTGCCGCGCTTTCCCTGTCAACTGAGGAGCCAACTTTACAGCCCATTACTCCTCCTTTACCTCGTAGGCCCACATCGCACGCTCGAAGGTTGTTGGGTACGCCTCAATATCGTCCTGTTCGGTAAGTTTTACTAACTTACCCTCACTTTCGAGGATCTTGATTGATGGTGCCCTAGCTTCATCCGTACGATTGCGATGTGTGTCCTCCACCAATTGTCTTAGCATATCCATCTGCTCCATCATTTGCTTCCTTTCTTGTTACGCAAACTCCTCGAGCTTCCTTTTCTCATCCTCATGATGCTTCTCCCTCTCCTGTCGATCCTCAATTACATGTAGCATCGCTGTACCTTAGCCTTCCTTGTAAGAATGTCCTGACCTCAGTGATATGCACAAGTAATTCACGACTACCCAGTGCCTTGCTATATGTCTCCACAATAAGATGGGCCTCTTCGAACTGCAGTTGCTGAATTATCCCACTTCTGACACCCAATGTGAAGGTTCGCCGACTTCTTAAGGTACAGCTTGCATACGAGGATTCGGAAGATAGCAGCAAACTATGTTATATGCACACTCAAACCAAGATACATGTACATGTACCTTGTACAGGTAACAATTCTAACTTATACCAAAACTACACAAAAGAACAAAACAACAATGTTCCCGCAGATCGCACAATAGAGGCCATCTGCTTCAGCATCCTCACCAGGCGGCTACTTATGAATAGCGCCAGGTTCCCGGCTGTCCATATGAATATTCTTATCCTCCGCACCAGGTTCCCAGCACTAGAAGAATGCATTTCAATGGACGTATGCAAGGATCAGTCAATTAATACTATTATCAACTACCCCAATGGAGTAGTTCCTGATTTTGAAAATCTCTATTCCATTTGGAAGTTATTGTTTCCTTATGACATAATGCCCGATATTATTTAGAACACATTCCTCCTGTTGAAGAAGGGAGGGCTGCCACCAATGACCACAACTGAAATGGACAAGTGGTTTGACATAACCTTTGCAATTACTCTGTTTAAAGAACAAGGCCGAGACCTGTGGTGAACTGAGATGTATGTTGAAAGTTGTTGCTTGCCTGCTGCATTTGGCACAAGGTTTGGTATGTCCCGTAACAGGTATGCTATTCTTTCTTGCTTGCGGTTTGGCAAGTTCTCTGATCTGGAACTACTGCATAACCCTTGGCTACCAGCGCAATGCTTCATTGATGCTTTCAATACCAACAGAACAAAAGTTGTCAGTCCTGGCACATTTATTCTGTTGGATGAAATAATGAGTTCCTGGCTGGATCTGAAGGCTGACTATTCTTTGAATGGCATACCGTACAAAACCAAGATAAAGCGAAAACCAAAGGGTGTTGGGGTAGAGCTAAAGGTACTTATAGACTGTAGAGTTCAATTATGATGCGTCTTGAGCTTTGTGAAGGAGCTTTGCGCCAGTGCAGCAAACATTATGAACAGGAATATGGCTCTGGAACAGCTGTAACTTTGCGCATGTCAGCAGCTCCATGGCATACATGTAGTAAAGCACATAATTGTTATTGCAGACAGTGCCTTCAGTTCTGTAGCCACAGCAGTAGCCTTAAAAACAGCATGGTACATACTTTATTGGCATAGTGAAAACAGCCCATAAAATGTATCCAAAGCAATTCATGAGAACTCATAACTTTTCCAAAAGGGGTGATCATGTTGCACTCAGTGTAAATGTGCAGGGCCACTAGTTATTTGCTGTTGGATGGTTCGATGGCAAAACCTGGTGTCCACTTGTGGCACAACACTTCCAAGTACTTCTGCAACACGTACACGCCAGGGAGGTGGTGGTTTCAGCCGATAAAGGGGTCAGTACTCGTCCTTATCTACGAAAACACCTCGCTGCCTCCTACTTTGACAACTTACATTGCATGATCACATGCGTCAAGGCATATTGAAGTTGGGGCAGCACTGGCTGACACGAAACTGGGTGTACAGGGTCTTGTCTACATTGTTTGGAGTGATAGTAACAGATTGCTACTATGCATCCAGATATATTCATCCAGCAGAAATGTCATTTGTCCTAACACCATTGATATCACTATTGATTAACTGGTATGCCAATCTGTCTACATACTTACAAAAATCAACTCATAACATGCTTTTTCTAATTAACATGAATCAATTCATGCTAGAAATGGTCAAGCCATTCACACCCTGAAACCCCTGCACACTCCGGCTGTCAGCATATGATGAGATGTACATGTATATTGCAATATAGTGGTCAAATTAAGCTAAAAATATCGCCATCCATGCACTAAGAGAGTTTTATATTGAGGAATCATTTTCCCATAATTTTATCGATGTGTAGGGCTTAAGCTTAAATTGTTATTTAAAGCAGTTCAATTTTTAGGGTATCATTTGTTATCGTGTTGATTTTTTTCCTGATATTGGTACATGTACCTACATGTATATGAGGTGTCCAAAACCATTTTTTTCGTATTTATGTGCCTTTCTTAAAATACACTTGGAGTTGCATGCATTTATGCCTGGGAGTCAATTATGCCTCTGACATCGGTACCTGAACTGACTGCTGAAGGACTTAATGGTCCACTGAGCTGTTGAACTTTAAAAAAAAAATCTAATCAGATATCGTGTTTGTGCAGATATTCAAAATTGCAAATAATGTACTGGCCTTCACTGTCTCGATCTACTGTGTGATTTAATAGCCACTAGATTTAATTTACCATGACTTGCTTTAAAATGTTAATAAGTCCATCCATGCACCCACAGACATGTTAGCTATCATTCCCTGGTGGGTCCTCTACCCTGGGGGAGGACTGCTCCTGCTGGTGGCCATGGCCTTCCTCCTGTTCTCTCTTTATGTGGCCTACATCCATTGGAAGTATTCCCACCTGCCCTCTCCCAGGATGCCCAGGTGAGGAGGTCTATACATGTATGCATTTGTATTAATCATATTATTTTGCAGCTCATACATGTACAATGTATCCTGCTCAGTATCAGTACTTCACTAGCTTATATATCTTTTATTTTGCATGTATAGCTTCTACTTAGGTCATGTTCCCGACATAATGACCATGAGGAAGCAAAGTGGAAATGATTCTGAACCCATTTGGAGCATATATCAAAAGTGGTAAGTTAGAATTTGTGATATTTCAAACTGCCAATGGTACAAAAATAGTACATTTCTTCAGGAGTGAAACAGCTGGAGACCTGTTTGTAATTTTTCTCCTGTACGAACCATGGGTTGTGTCTCTCAATCCTGAGGATGTGAAGGTACATGTAGAGCTGCCATATTCTGATTAGATGTATGTATATCTTAAGTAACATTATTTCTATATATGTGTGTGATTTTTAATCATTTTATCCGTTTATAATTATCTCAGCCAAGGTTTTTTAATTTATTATAAGAGGAACTAAGTCGTAACACCAACACATACTTATTTCACATATCATTCATTAACCTGAATATGGGTAGATGGTAAGCTCTGACATCCACGCCAATAGCACTTCTTCATTTCTTTCTGCTACATGTACATGTACCTCTTATACATGTAGATATACAATATATGTTTGTGGCTCTACGTATTATAGATGTACATTTAAATGCCATTCTTCCCCTTACCCATCCTGTAGTTTCACTCAGCAGTATCTCCAAATTTCAAACAAATAGTGCAATATAACTTGCACACATAGTGGAATGTACTGTTTATGCACCTGATGGATCTATTTTATGGGTTCCCTGCATTCGCATCCCACACCTGATTACTGCATGTTTGTATATTGAATGACATACGTATACATGTCATGTAAATCTACTTTTTTCTGCCCATAGACAGTTGCATCAGATAAGCAAATTGCTAAACCAAGAAGAACATACAAGCATATTGTGGCCTTATTTGGAAGAAGGTTTGTTGATTCTGCTACATGTACATGTACATGTAAATTGTTCTTCATACACAGGTTTATGGGGCAAGGTCTGTTGTCAATATTGAACTATGAAACATGGAAACCTAAAAGGAAATTATATGATCCTTCCTTCAAGCGAAGGTCTGTTCATGCATATGTACTCACGTTGCGTGCACCTGTTATTAGCCTGAAGGGTGGTGGATGGCCCCATTTAACATATTGTAATGAATTCTATAGTAATCGAAAAAGGGTTTAATTAGGAATAAAAACATAATTGGGGCACAGTGACTTTGATTCGTACTGGTAGGGTCCACTGCTTCTGGGTTTATGGCTTTAATATCTTCAAAGTCCAGACGAATAAACACTTTTTAGAGGGGACGATGAAAACTTTGTTCCTACACTAGTGTTGTTCCACTTATATTATCCTTAAGGGCTGACATTGTGAAATAAGTATTAGTCTTATAAATGTGGGTAGGAGGGGAAGGGGACAGGAAGACATGGGTGTGTACCCCCTCCCATGTGAAGCATGGAAACTTATTTTTGATATGCATGTAAAGTATCACTCAACACAACATGCAGTGTACATGTACATGTAGGTACAATTAGAGCAAATGAAGAAAATTGTTGATACTTTAACTTAATGTTATCCAGAATTAAAATCAACAGCACATTTAAAGCATGTACATGTGCAAAAAGGATCATACATACATGTAGGGTTCTAACTGATTAGTGTTTATTTAATGCAATGAAGAGCCTGCATGTACATGTAATAGAATTGATAGATGAATTAGAAAAGGTACAGCAGTTGTGTGTGGACACATGTAAGTGAGAGAAAATGTTAACTACTTTTTGCAGTTTGTAAGAAACCCACAACCATTCCATTCCGTGACTGATTGGCTATAAATAGTTACCAAGCAGGTGATGTGGGTTTAGCAAGTCTTGGAATGGGACTATGTCCTGTCCTAAGAAATTGGTCATGACCTGGGTGAAATCTCAGTTGAGGAATGCTATATCATTGGCTAGGGGTCCCCTCCCCATGACCAAAATCTCACAAATTGGCACAAGTCTACATAGTGAATAAGACCGGTTCCTCCTATGTAGTAATTTTTTTGTATTCCTGCAACAACCAATCTGGTTTCGACGGGTAGTGTCACTCAAGATAGGTGTTCATGCCCCACGCCAGTGATTGAAGTAGTTGAATAACCTGCAGTGTTTCTCCAATGTGGTCAGTGTAAGGGTGTCTTTGATTTAGATTTTGACTTTCTTTTTTTGTACATGTACGTGTGTAGTACAAAATTTAAACATTCATTACACACTACAAAGTCTTGCGATGATGCCTTTAAGGGGACATGTAGTATCAGAACAATGATGTTCAAATAGCTGTCCTTATCAGTGTTATTGCATGTGAAGGTGAGTGAGTTATAAAATGCTGAGTAAATGCCCAACAACTTTTTAAAATGCTGGACATCCCTCAGATGAATTGCTCGGTATCATGGCTGAGTATGAAGGGAAACAAAAGAGCAGATTAAAATACATTGTAATTGAATAATTGAAATTATGAGCTCATAAAATATTAAAAAGCTTACTGATTTAGAATATCTACCTGCCTCAACTTGCTAAATTTTTATCTGTAATTTTTACGAATTTGTTATTCGTAAATCCAGGGTTGTTTCCTTACAAACATCCATATCACCAAGTAAATTAAGTTGTGTGAATGTAATTGTCCATGGCACATATATATATAAAAATCAGTTGCATAGCACATACAGTCGTTTACAATGAATGGAAGTAAAGAAAATTAACATCGATGTGGCCAAAGGGGAACCATCATCAAATACATGAAGCTAGTACTTCTCCTTTTGATGCCTGCACAATTCAAGAAAGGTCAAATAAAGATAAGTAGCAGTTACATTACATTGCATGTACACATGTAATGGTAACCGATGTTGTTTCAAACCATGATTTTGTATTTCACAAATGCAGATGTGTAGATGCAACATGTGTTTCAGATTAAAGAAATATCATACAGTTACTTTATCAAAAGTTACGGCTGTGAGTCCAATTAGACCCTCTGCCCAGCTCATCACCCTCATAACAATAATGTTCTGAGGCTAGAAAGTCTCTATGCTGCATATGTACTTGCTAAACTGCAGCAGGAATCAAGGGCCGGGTAGCTCAAACAAATGTAGAGGGGGAAAAAACAATTTACATGTACATGTACATTGTACATATAACATCCTTTTGTTACCCACTGCTTAATTAGTGTCGGAATGTAGTTCTTCCGTGGTGTCTCTAGCACATGTTTATTTTGTTGAGCATTGTTCAACAAAGATATTTTCTCTATTTTTGTATGCAGTTCATTAAAAGAGCATCTTCCCTTGTTCAATGAGTGCTGTAATACCTTTCTGGATGGGCTAAGGCCCCTTGCAGATGGAAAGAGAGAAGTGGACATGAAGGAAGCATTTTATATGGTTGCTTTGGACTCGATCAGTAAGGTATTGTACATAAAATGTTGTGATTGTGTTGTTGTACTGTATTGCATGATTCAAAATGAATACCAGTAGCATACATGTACATGTAAAGACACCATGTGTACATGTGTAGTTTCACAATTATTGATCTCCAGAGAGGGGGGAGGGGGAGAGAGGGGAAACTCTGTAGACAATGCTGGGTGTGCTGCATGCACACAGACTGCATGTGGTTATATATATATGTATCAGGTGTCATGCATCCTGAGTTTCCCAATTACATGTATTGATGTTCATACAAGTTTTGGGGAGGGCAGCAACAACGCCAAGTTATTCTACATGTACATGTACATGTAATAGTCATACACTGTAGTCACATTCATGTGCCTGATCAATATGTGTACATGTACATGTGCATGACATAAAATTTCAGTCGTTGGCTGCATGAAAAATATGGTGTGTGTGTGTACATGTATGTGTGTGTTCATTACTGTACGTGTGTATAGAACTCTTCATTATTCTCTACAAGGTCGCCTTCTCTTCGGACTTTAACCAATCGTGGGACACCAACCCCAAATATTCAAGTTTGAGCCATCTCAATTCCATCGGTATCAGGGGGTTAGGAAAATCAATTAGTAGTATTTCTCCAATCATAGTGCAGGTGAGATTGTCTGTTCTTATGTAAATGTATGTATTGTAAACAATGCATGCAGCTGTTACATCCATATGAGGTCGCAATGTATCATGAGTCAGTGGATGCCATGAGGAAGATTGGCCAGGACTGTATTGAGAGGAGGATCAAGGCTGTGATAAGTGGGGATGAGGTACCCAATGACATCCTCACACAAATGCTTCAGGGCTGTGGTGAGTGTTGGTTACTACATGTACATGTAGTCTCTGTGACAGCAATGATAGCTCTATACATTCATAGTTTCTAACAGTAGTGTTGACTTGGAGAGTTTGGTGGACGACTTTGTTACATTTTATGTAGCAGGTAATGCAGCAATCATCGTGAGACCACACTGTAAATATGTTATTATCCCACCCTCAGGTCAGGACACAACAGCAAGCACATTGTCATTTGCTATAATTCTTACTCATCAACATCCTCAGATCCTTGATAGGTATTTTGTAATATGGGCTGGGACATTAAAGCAAGAATCACAGGGGGACCCCCCTCCAGTTCACACACATTGCTGAATTATTAGTAACCTAGTAACCAGACCACTTAATGTAGTGTGGCTACGACCCTGAATAAGTACCATGACTATAATTGTGTTTCCAGACTTCTCTCTGAGGTGGAAGATGTTCTTGGAGACAGGAAGGAAGTGACAGGAGATGACTTGGACAAGATGACATATACAGAAAAGGTAATCACAAAAATATTGACTTCCAATTATTATTTTTAATTCATAAAGGTTATCCAAGAGGTTTTGAGGATGTACTCTCCAGGTGATGGTTTTGCTAGAGAGTCTCCTAAAGGTGGAATGTTGTTACGTGGCTTCTACGTCCCTGAAGGTACAATCATAATGGTGAGTTGGAATTTTGTCCTTATGTGTGTTTGCTTACTTGTTTACAATCACTTCATTGCAGTTTAATCACTCAGCGATGAGTAGAAACCCAAAGTATTTTAACGACCCTGAAACATTTGACCCATCACGATTTGATAAGGGCAAGGAACGGTACGCTGATCATGCTGCACAAAAAACATATTGCATGCAGCACTTAATCTTATGACCCTTTGTTTCAACCCCCACTGTTGGACCCCCCCCCCTAACTTTGTCACCCTTCTTTGTCCACAGACCAGGTCCATATGTCTACTTCCCATTTAGTGTGGGTCATCGCTCCTGTATTGGGCGTCACTTTGCCATGGTGAGTTATAGTCACAGTGTGTGTGGGTTGTGTGTACATGTATCTTGCTACCAACCAACAGATTGAAGCCAAAGTCGTCCTCGCACGACTTCTGCAGACTTTCAAGCTGACATTGGCTCCCTCATACAAAATGGTGGTAGAACAAGCACCTACCATACAACCAAAGGGAGGTGTTCCTTGCACACTACAGAAAATAACCAAGTGAAAAACAGAGTTATGGCGCACTGTAGAATAGGTTGCATTGTTGTATCTCATATACATATATATATATTACATGATTGTATTAGTACTAGTTGTGCAATGTACCAAGGTATGATCGTAATACAAACTGATTTCAAAGATATTATTGATATGTGGACACCTGGTGTCTTATATACAATGTAATGCTTGATGCTTTAATTTGACGTCTTGGTGATCCATGGTTAGTTCAATGGGCAGGGTTTGGTAGAATGACGTTTACTCCCCTTGCAATACGGATTATTGCCTCCCTTGGCAATTTCAGAGTAAAATAAATAAAGTTCCATTTAAAGAAATGGACATTGAAAAAAAAAAGTTTGAAGAAACCTGCACATTTAAGTAATTTTTCTCCTGTATGAACCATGGGTTGTATCTCTCAATCCTGAGGATGTGAAGGTACATGTAGAGCTACCATATTAGGATTAGATGTATGAATATCATGTATGTGTTATTATGTGTGTGCATGTGCCTGAGTATGGTATTTGTTCCTTTGTATTTTATGATTATCCTGTATTTATATTTATTTTTAAAAAATTCTATTTTTAATGATAATTATGTGTGTGATTTTTAATCATTTTATCCGTTTATAATTATCTCAGCCAAGGTTTTTTAATTTATTATAAGAGGAACTAAGTCGTAACACCAACACATACATATCATTCATTAACCTGAATATGGGTAGATGGTAAGCTCCGTCTTCCATGCCAATAGCACTTCTCCATTTCTTTCTGCTACCTCTTATACATGTACAGTACCGTCCGCGCGCAAGTTAAAAAAACTCGCGTGTTGTCGCATGGGTACACGCGAGTAGTCGGATGGGTCCTCGCAAAATGCGAGGAAGTATTTTGCGTGCGCGAGTAGCACGCGAGTGCTTGAACTATAACTCGCGAGCGAATAAGTACTGGTACTCGCGCGAGTACTAATAGTACTCGCGCGTGCCTCCGCGAGTAGTGTACGCTCGCGCGCACTCGCGAGTGCAATTTAATTTAATTCACATCCTAAATAATAATTACCGCCACAATATTAAAATTAATAGATTGCTATGCAGCTGCTCCGATTCGGCAGAGACACGAACGTTCGTATTTTCAGTCGAAATACTATATGAAGTAAGTGGTCTATTCTTACATATCTTCTTTTAATTTCAAGTGTGCTTGTCTTACGCTACAGAGTTCGAAACCAGATGAACAGACTTGTTAGTAGTTGTTACAGCAGGCTGACCTAATTTTGAAGTAAGTTCTAATTATTGCGCGCACACTATATTCTGTTTGAATACGCCTCTTTTCTGTAAAAACAGCGGAACAGCTTATTTTTGACCCATTCTATTACTCTAAATCCAGTTATCAGTAGAGGATTACATGTAGCTCTGGTTGACATGATGCTGTGTTTCAAAAGTAAGAAAGAACAATTGTCATTGGGGTGGGGTGCTTAGACATTTGATGGTATTGGAAAATTTTGTGATGTAATTGAAGCCTATGTGTTCATGTTTGTAATGGTTAAATAGCATAGCTGGGAGTGGTGGAAGGAGGTTAGTGCTACATGTACATTGTAGTTGTGGAGGCAGGGGATTGAAGATTTGGACTGAGGGTTGGGTATTGGTTTGCATGTTGTGTTTCTCTGCATGCATCATGTGTTTCTTGTGTGCACATCATGTGTCATGTGGATAGAATGGGTGAAACCTGGAGGTAGGGGAAATTAAGGCAAAGAAGAAATGATGGAGCATGCCTCTTCTTTCCTCCTCTACATCCCTCCTATCTCTCTGTCCCATTCCCAATCTCTTGTCTCTCTCCCTCCAAAACTTCGTCCCCCTCCAATCCCCTCTCTCCCATCCCCTCGTCTCTCCCTTCCATAGTCACCTCTCCCTCCCGTTCGCTCTCACTTCCTCACATCCCCTTACCGTCGCATCCTCTCCCCCTCCCATCTATTCTCCCATCCCTCTCTCTCTCCTATTCCATCATCTCTCCCTTCCATACTCGTCTCTTCCTCCTGTCCCTCCCATCCCCTCTCCTCCCTTCCATCCCCTCTCTTCCCCTCCCATCCCCTTTCCCTTCACATCCCCTATCCCCTTCCCATCCCCTATCCCCCTCCCATCCCCTCCCCTCCAATCCCTCTCCCCCTCACATCCCTCTCCCCCACCCATCCCCTCTTCCCCTCCCATCCCCTCCCCCTCCCATCCCCTCTCCCCCTCCCGTCCCCTCTTACCCTCCCGTCCTCTCTCACCCTCCCGTCCCCTCTCACCCTCCCATCCCCTCTATCCCTTCTATCCCCTCCCACCCCCTCTTCTCCCTCCTCACACTCACGACATTATTAGCCGTATGATATTTTTGAAACCTCTCATACCATGGCTCCACCTTAATCCTACCCTGAACCCTTATCGATTTAACCAGAGAATGTATATGTATATGTATGTATACATGTACATGTATGGGACCCCCAAATAAAAGATATGCAGTGTGCAAGTGTGTCTTTCTAGTACTGTATAGCCCAGCGCAATATATGACTTTTATCGTACATCTCTGGAAAGGATTTTTTGGCGGGTTTGTGTGCTTTTATGTTAAAGGTATTTGATGAAGGGTGTTTGTGTTCCTGATTGATTCTGTGCTCAGCGCCCCACCCCAACCGATGTGTGCTAATAATGTTTTGTTACTATCAATACTTGTATCCAACAGCATCTCCTTAAGGATCTTGCTGCTCAGAAGAGACGTAGAACTTTGTAGATGGACAATTTTATTGTATGAATATTCATTTATAATCAGGTATTTATCAATTTTCATGTGTTACTATACCTATAAAATACACTAATCAGTAGGGTGTACATGTACACGAAGGTAAGAGGTCCCTGGCCCAGGAGATCAATCAGACCAGTGTGTTCTGCTGTATACATGTACATGTAACAACACCATGTACGTCTGTGATGGCCAGCTAACAGCAAATAGTAGGAAACCAATCTTGATAAGGGCCCCAGCCCCTATCATCTTTTTAAAAGAGGTACATGTAATACTAAGCTGCTAGTAGTTACTGTTGTGTAGCAGTGAAAGTTTTGATCCTAGCTCATGTGATAAACATGATCTCAGCACTTGTGGTTTATGATGTCCAGCTGCCAGCAAGCCATATAAGGTAATTGTCAGCACACTTAGAACAGATTCATATCAGTTAGTGTGATGAATGTTCAATTCTGATTTGTTGACTCGGAACTGGACGTACCATGTACCAATATGCGTTTGACCATAATTTTATTGAAGATATAACACGACATGCATTTCCCTAGTAAAAATATTAAATACTAAATATAACTGTTTCAACGTTAATGCATGCATGCGATGCTCCCTAATCGTATATAGGTATGTACCTTCAGTTGAAGAGTGTATTGTCCTCAGTTGACATGTGTATTGAGGCCCGCCCCTCATCGCCATCACGATTGATATAAGCGATTTAGGTGCATCATGCAGGAAAGGACGTAAAGCGGAAAGCTTTCCACTGCAATACCTACAATATGCATGCTGCAGCTTAGTCCTAATATTTATGATCGAGGCGTTACCTTAAGATATATAATGTGTGCCGCATTCAATGATTAACTACTGATTGAATTAATTCTCCATAATGTCCTTGCATGCAGCAACCGACACACACAACAGCGTGCAGCTTAAGACCTTACTCATGGATGCTTTCTGTTATATTCTATCAATGAACATGCTATCTACATGTGTATCGAGCCACGCCCCCCATCAAAGATATGGGACGATGGGCATAGGTATAATTCAGTTCAGGTGCAGCATGCAGGAAGAAACTTATATAGCCTTAGGGAACGGTTCCACTGTATTCTGAATAGTTATAGTAAATGACGCTTAGTTCTGCCGGGTATATGATCAATGTACATGTATGCAGGATATTTTGCCGGTGCATCGAACGATTGGTCCAGCCCATATATATTATATATGCATGCAGCAACCGTCATCAGTATATGCAGCCCGCATCCAACTGACCGGCTCAGGGATGCTTTCTGTTACATATGTACACTGATAAGAATATATCATTGAACGTGCTGGCTACCACGACTGTACGTGTATTGTGCCACGCCCCATAGCTCTCAGTCTTAATTTCTTGCATAGCTGCAGAAAGGGACTTAAACTTTCCATTCATATGTATAAGCTGCGCACGCAGCTTAGCATTAGTTTATATATAATTATAATTATAACTGTGCACTGATGAATTATCAGTTAGCTGCAGAAAGGGACTTAAACTTTCCTTTCATACTTAGCTTTAATTATTATATGCATATTGAAAACGATCCAAAGTGTGAGGAACTTGGATGGATCTGTGTGCCCTTAGCAGTGGAAGCCTACATGGTGCATGGGGCATAGAAGCACAACGGACCATCTCACGTTTGGCCAGCAGGCTCTGCATCAAAACCAACCAAACGATGTCCAGAGTGATATCAAATCTATACGGTCGTCTGAACATGTCCCTAATTAAGGCCAACTCAAGAGCGATGTTGAGTAGAAGTGCATTGTAGATTTAGATGTGTGGTGCATCTTTAGTTGCTTATTATTATTTTTCATATATGCTGTATTCGTTCGCATGTAGTATCATATATGCATATGATTTTTTATACTGTGCATGAATTATTTACAGTGCTGCAATATTTGTTACCTTTCATCTGCAGCTGGTTCCTGAGTCAATTAATGCCTCAATGTACACAAAATAAGTAATACATAAGCCGGTTTTATAATTGATTTAGGCAATGGAGGTGTCACAAACAGCTCATATATGGCTCTGCAGGGTGAAATGACTATGCTTCTCTGATGAGACTACAGCATGTATCTATAAATATATAATTAAGCATCCATGAGTCAGTGCATGCTGTTGTGGTGAGCTCAGCAGCGTACATCGGTGGAGTTACCACACAGAAATTAATGCTGTGACTAGCTAAAATTTACACTCGATGTCTAGGTTAGAGTCATCTTTAGATCATGTACAGGTGTCTGTTGGCCAGGTGAGTAGTACACATGACATAGAAGACCTGATGCCTTTGCTTGGCTAAGGCGCCTTGGCTCTAGTGTACTTCAGATGACCACTAACCTTTCTGCTATCCACATGCTACTATAGCTATGAAACTATGTTAAAAGGATCATTATCAAAACTGCACAATAATTTCACAATGACATGTTCATATAGCATCTAATCATAGTTCACTCATTTTCAACAGAAGTCACTTGGATGATAGCCTATTGCCCTAGGGAGAGAGGAACAGAGAGGTAAATTAAATGGCACATATGTGGATGATACACCTTATACATGTATGAACCTGTTAATGGGCAACATACAAGTGTCACAGATGCATACACACAATATTCTCAAGACTGAAGTGAGCAGCATATCAGTCAGCACAACAAACAAGTCCAGAGCACAAAACCACTGTGGTGTGCATATGGGAATGTGTGTGTGATACATGTACTGAACTATTATTACCAAGACTGAAGTGAGTCAGCATCACAAACAAGTCCAGAACACAAACCACTGTGGTGTGCATGTGTACCATGAATGTGTACATATCACTATAAATGGACATGTTATCCTGACCACATCTTATCTAACACATTAGTTTGTGCTACATGTACATGTACTTGTAAGCTTACAATAGGTTCCTTAAAAAAATGTAATAAGCTGCAAGATGAGGACTTAATGTCAAGGCCAAATGTACACAGAATAGAGGGAGAAATAGCAAATAGGGCTCCCTTTACTATATACTACCACAGTTGTGTGACAGGAAATACAGAACAGGGTACTGCAGTGTTTGTATGTTTGAGAAAGAGGGTAGTAAAGGTTAGAGGTAAAATGAAGGGAAGGAGATGAAGGAACTGAAGGAAAGAGAAGAGTGAAGGGAGGGAAGTGTAGGGGAGGGTAGGGATGAGGGGAGTGAAGGGGAGGGAAAGGGTTGAGTCAAGGAGAAGGAAGGGGATGAGTGAAGGGGACAGAATGTGAGGAGTGAAAGTGAGTGAAGGAGGGATTGAGAGGAGTGAAGGGGAGGAGTGAAAGGGAGGGAAGGAGTGAAAGGGAGTGAAGGGGAGGAGTGAAGGAGAGTGAAGGGAGGAGTGGAGGGGAGTGAAGGGGAGTGAAGGGGAGGAGTGGAGGAGGGATTGAGAGGAGTGAAGGAGAGGGAAGGGGAGGAATGAAGGAGAGGGAGGGAAGAGAAGGAGTGAAGGAGAGGGAAGGGGAGGAGTGAAGGAGAGGAATGTGAGGAGTGAAAGGGAGGGAAGGGGAGGAGTGGAGGGGAGTGAAGGGGAGGAGTGAAGGAGAGGGAATGATGCATACACACAATATTATCAAGACTAAAGTGAGCAGCATATCAGTCAGCACAACAAACAAGTCAGAGCACAAAAGCACTGTGGTGTGCAGTGGGTATGTGTGTGTGATACATGTACATTGTACTGAACTATTATTACCAAGACTGAAGTGAGTCAGCATCACAAACAAGTCCAGAACACAAACCACTGTCCATGAATGTGTACATACCACTATAAATAGACATATTATCCTGACCACATCTTATCTAAAACCTCAGTTTGTGCTACATGTACATGTACATGTAAGCTTACAATAGGTTCTTTAATCTGCAAGATGAGGAACAGAGGAAAAAAATAGCAAACAGGGCTCCCTTTACGTATATACATGTACTACCACAGTTGTGTGACAGGAAATACAGAACAGGGTACTGCGGTGTTTGTATGTTTGAGAAAGAGGGTAGTAAAGGTTAGAGGTAAAATGAAGGGAAGGAGATGAAGGAACTGAAGGAAAGAGAAGAGTGAAGGGAGGGAGGAAAGAGGGGAGTGTAGGGGAGGGTAGGAATGAGGGGAGTGAAGGGGAGGAGTGAAGGGGAGGGAAGGGGAGGAGTGGAGGGGAGTGAAGGGGTGGAGTGGAGGGGAGTGAAGGGGAGGAGTGGAGGGGAGGAGTGGAGGGGAGGAGTGGAGGGGAGTGAAGGGGAGGAGTGGAGGGGAGTGAAGGGGAGGAGTGGAGGGGAGTGAAGGGGAGGAGTGGAGGGGAGTGAAGGGGAGGAGTGGAGGGGAGTGAAGGGGAGGAGTGGAGGGGAGTGAAGGGGAGGAGTGGAGGGGAGTGAAGGGGAGGAGTGGAGGGGAGTGAAGGGGAGGAGTGGAGGGGAGTGAAGGGGAGGAGTGGAGGGGAGTGAAGGGGAGGAGTGGAGGGGAGTGAAGGGGAGGAGTGGAGGGGAGGAGTGGAGGGGAGTGAAGGGGAGGAGTGGAGAAGTGAAGGAGAGGGAAGAGGAGTGAAGGGGAGGGAATGAGAGGAGTGAAAGGGAGGGAAGGGGAGGAGTGAAGGAACGGAATGTGAGGAGTGAAAGGGAGGGAAGGGGAGGAGTGGAGAAGAGGGAAAGGGAGGAGTGAAGGAGAGGGAATAAGAGGAGGGAAGGGGAGGAGTGGAGGAGGGATGGGAGGAGTGAAGGAGAGGGAATGAGGAGGGATGGGGAGGAGTGAAGGAGAGGGAAGGGGAGGAGTGAAGGAGAGGGAAGGAGAGAAGTGGAGGAGGGAAAGGGAGGGAATGAGAGGGAAGGTGAGGAAGAAAGGGGAGGAGCGAATGTGAGGGATGGAGGTGCTTCCCGAAGATTGGAGAAATCTCCTCCCAAGGCTTCTATACTACCCCACCTCCTCCCCCTACACAGTCACTCTATGGACCACAGTCCTACACTTTCCAAGGACAGAATTTGGGATACAATTCACCTTATCAATAAGTCATCTGTTAATGGCTGTACATGTACTTGGTGTTCTGATATCAGTTCATTGCACAGCATCTTTTCCATCATGATGTTGTCATTACTAGACAGCTTTTCTTCATCAAACCATGACCTAGGATTGTTTTGACTGGAAGAAGGCTACTACAAGAAACAAGAAGAAAACATTCAGCATAACCATGCATGCACATGTACTAGTAACGCAGACAGCCAAGGAAAGTCATACTAGTTACATGCTTTAATAATAGCGCAACGCGCGAACGGATCAAATTGATTAGTGAACGACACTAGCGCTATTGCCAGCGCAGCCCGTGTTGCCGATTTCCTATCTCTGCCCACCCTGCAATTCTTACATGTTACTCCTTCTCCATGTGCTACTGTCAGGCTGGGCGTCAACGGTTAAAAGGGTTAAAGTATTAATATTACATATACACCCTCACTCCCTCACATATCACATATCATAGGAGTGGAGGAGGGATTGAGAGAAGTGGAGGGGAGGAGTGAAGAAGAGGGAATGAGAGGAGTGAAGGAGAGGGAAGGGGAGGAGTGAGGGGAGTGAAGGGGAGGAGTGGAGGGGAGTGAAGGGGAGTGAAAGGGAGCAGTGGAGGGGAGCAAAGGGGAGGAGTGAAGGGGAGGAGTGGAGGGGAGTGAAGGGGAGTGAAAGGGAGCAGTGGAGGGGAGCAAAGGGGAGGAGTGAAGGAGAGGGAAGAGGAGTGGATGGGAGTGAAGGGGAGGAGTGAAGGAGAGGAAAGGGGAGGATTGAAGGAGAGGGAAGGGGAAGAGTGGAGGGGAGGGAATGAGTGAAGGGAAGGGGAGGAGTGAAAGGGAGGGAAGGGGAGGAGTGAAAGGGAGGAGTGGAGGAGGGATTGAGAGGAGTGAAAGGAGGAGAAAGGAGAGGGAAGGGAGGAGTGAAGGAGAGGGAATGAGTGAAGGGAAGGGGAGGAGTGAAAGGTCGGGAAGGGGAGGAATGGAGAAGGGATTGAGTGGAGTGAAGGGGAGGAGTGAAGGAACGGAATGTGAGGAATGAAAGGGAGGGAATGAGAGGAGTGAAGGAGAGGAGTGAAGGGGAGAGAATGAGAGGAGTGACGGGGAGGGAAGAGGAGGAGTGAAGGAGAGGGAATGGGAGGAGTGAAGAGGAGGAGTGGAGGAGAGGTAAGGAGAGGAGTGAAGGAACGGAATGTGAGAAGTGAAAGGGAGGGAATGGGAGGAGTGAAGGGGAGGAGTGGAGGGGGAATGAGAGGAGTGATGGGGAGGAGTGAAGAGGAGTGAAGGGGAGAAGTGGAGGAGAGGTAAGGGGAGGAGTGAAGGAACGTAATGTGAGGAGTGAAAGGGAGGGAAGGAGAGGAGTGAAGGAGAGGGAAGGGAGGAGTGAAGGAGAGGGAAGGGGAGGAGGGAAGGGGAGGAGGGAAGGGGAGGAGGGAAGGGGAGGAGTGAAGGAGAGGTAGGAAGGGGAGGAGTGAAGGAGAGGGAAGGGGAGGAGTGAAGGAGGGAAGGGGAGGAGTGAAGGAGGGAAGGGGAGGAGTGAAGGAGGGAAGGGGAGGAGTGAAGGAGGGAAGGGGAGGAGTGAAGGAGGGAAGGGGAGGAGTGAAGGAGGGAAGGGGAGGAGTGAAGGAGGGAAGGGGAGGAGTGAAGGAGGGAAGGGGAGGAGTGAAGGAGAAAGAAGGAGAGGAGTGAAGGAGAGGGAAGGGGAGGAGTGAAGGAGAGGGAAGGGGAGGAGTGAAGGAGAGGGAAGGGAGGAGTGAAGGAGAGGGAAGGGAGGAGTGAAGGAGAGGGAAGGGAGGAGTGAAGGAGAGGGAAGGGGAGGAGGGAAGGGGAGGAGGGAAGGGGAGGAGGGAAGGGGAGGAGGGAAGGGGAGGAGGGAAGGGGAGGAGTGAAGGAGAGGTAGGAAGGGGAGGAGTGAAGGAGAGGGAAGGGGAGGAGTGAAGGAGGGAAGGGGAGGAGTGAAGGAGGGAAGGGGAGGAGTGAAGGAGGGAAGGGGAGGAGTGAAGGAGGGAAGGGGAGGAGTGAAGGAGGGAAGGGGAGGAGTGAAGGAGGGAAGGGGAGGAGTGATAGAGGAGTGAAGGAGAGGGAAGGGGAGGAGTGGAGGGGGAATGAGAGGAGTGACGGGGAGGGAATGAGGAGGGAAAAGGGGGATGGAAACAAGTGTGAAGGGGAGGAAAGGGGAGGAGTGAAGTAAAGGGAAGGTGAGGAGTGAAGGGGAGGAGTGGAGGAGAGGGAAGGGGAGGAGTGGAGGGATTGAGAGGAGTGAAGGAGAGGAGTGGAGGAGGGATTGAGAGAAGTGGAGGGGAGGAGTGAAGGAGAGGGAATGAGAGGAGTGAAGGAGAGGGAAGGGGAGGAGTGAGGGGAGTGAAGGGGAGGAGTGGAGGGGAGTGAAGGGTAGTGAAAGGGAGCAGTGGAGGGGAGCAAAGGGGAGGAGTGAAGGAGAGGGATGAGGAGTGGATGGGAGTGAAGGGGAGGAGTGAAGGAGAGGAAAGGGGAGGATTGAAGGAGAGGGAAAGGGAAGAGTGGAGGGGAGGGAATGAGTGGAGGGAAGGGGAGGAGTGAAAGGGAGGGAAGGGGAGGAGTGAAAGGGAGGGAAGGGGAGGAGTGAAAGGGAGGGAAGGGGAGGAGTGAAAGGGAGGGAAGGGGAGGAGTGAAAGGGAGGGAAGGGGAGGAGTGAAAGGGAGGGAAGGGGAGGAGTGAAAGGGAGGGAAGGGGAGGAGTGAAAGGGAGGGAAGGGGAGGAGTGGAGGAGGGATTGAGAGGAGTGAAAGGAGGAGAAAGGAGAGGGAAGGGAGGAGTGAAGGAGAGGGAATGAGTGAAGGGAAGGGTAGGAGTGAAAGGTAGGGAAGGAGAGGAATGGAGAAGGGATTGAAAGGAGTGAAGGGGAGGAGTGGAGGAGGGATTGAGAGGAGTGAAGGGAAGGGGAGGAGTGAAAGGTAGGGAAGGGGAGGAATGGAGAAGGGATTGAAAGGAGTGAAGGGGAGGAGTGGAGGAGGGATTGAGAGGAGTGAAGGGAAGGGGAGGAGTGAAGGCAGGATTGAGGAGTGAAGGGAAGGGAGAGGGAGGGAAGGGAGAAGTGAAGAAATGGAATGTGAGGAGTGAAAGGGAGGGAAGGGGAGGAGTGAAGGAGAGGGAATGTGAGGAGTGAAGGGGAGGAGTGGAGGGGGAATGAGAGGAGTGATGGGGAGGAGTGAAGAGTGAAGGGGAGGAGTGGAGGAGAGGTAAGGGGAGGAGTGAAGGAACGGAATGTGAGGAGTGAAAGGGAGGGAAGGGGAAGAGTGAAGGAGAGGGAAGGGGAGGAGTGAAGGGGAGGAGGGAAGGAGAGGGAAGTGGAGGAGTGAAGGAAAGGGAAGGGGAGGAGTGAAGGAGAAGGAAGGAGAGGAGTGAAGGAGAGGGAAGGGGAGGAGTGGAGGGGGAATGAGAGGAGTGACGGGGAGGGAATGAGGAGGGAAAAAGGGGATTGAAACAAGTGTGAAGGGGAGGGAAGGGGAGGAGTGAAGGAGAGGGAAGGAGAGAAGTGGAGGAGAGAAAGGGAGGGAATGAGAGGGAAGGTGAGGAGGAAAGAGGAGGGAAGGTGAGGTATGGAGGTGCTTCCCGAAGATTGGAGAAATCCCCTCCCAAGACTTCCCCACCTCCTCCCCCTACACAGTCACTCCATGGACCAAAGTCCTACACTTCCCAATTTGGGATACAATTTACCTTATCAATAAGTCATCTGTTAATGGCTGTACATGTACTTGGTGTTCTCACATCAGTTCATTGCACAGCATCTTTTCCATCATGATGTTATCATCACTAGACAGCTTTTCTTCATCAAACCATGACCTAGGATTGTTTTGACTGGCAGAAGGCTACTACAAGAAACAAGAAGAAAACATTCAGCATAACCATGCATGCACATGTACTAGTAACGCAGACAGCCAAGGAAAGCCATACTAGTTACATGCTTTAATAATAGCGCAACGCGCGAACGGATCAAATTGATTAGTGAACGACACTAGCGCTATTGCCAGCGCAGCCCGTGTTGTAGATCGATTTCCTCTCTCTGCCCACCATGCAATTCTTACATGTAACTCCTTGTCCATGTGCTACTCCCAGGCTGGGCGTCAACGGTTAAAAGGGTTAAAGTATTAATATTACATATACACCCACACTCCCTCACATATCACTGTCGCGCATGTTTTAACCCCCTAAGCGGTGGAGTATATGTACTATGGAGTTAAACATTACAAAAAATATTAAGAGCCAATAATTAAATATCTGCCACACCTACCGCTACGGGCGACGCATTAGCCATTACCGTATACCAGAGTGAGAGCATAGACATTAGTGAGAGATAGCTTTGTTGAAAATCATATACTTAGAATAGATTCTCAACATTTACCGTTTATGCTTTAAAGCCACGCCTCGTCAGTCGTGGCTATGTCGCTAGCGTATGCGCACACTCTATGCATTATTGTAATTGGCTTTGGTGTAGTGCTCACTGCTCAGATGCGCTATGGTGCCCATACATGCGTGTATGTAATATACTCTAGACTACATGTAAGAGACATGCAAGTTCTAAATTAATAGTACTAGATGTATCATACCATTTGTCTAGTAGATTGAATGGCATTATAATGATTATATACATTTGCAAAATAAATATAAGTGCTCGCGCGAGGCTCGCGTGTAGCGATTGCGTGTACTCGCGTGTAATTACTCGCGTGTACTCGCCTTGCGCGGGTTGCGAGTGCGAGCGCGTGTACAAAGACACGCGTGTAGTATTAAGGCACAACTTGTTTCCTCGCGTGTAAGCACACGCAAACTTAATTCGCTTGCATTAGCGAGTCGAGCGAGGGCTTTTAACTTGCTCGTGGACGGTACTGTACATGTACATACAATATATGTTTGTGGCTGTATTATACATGTAAATGCCATTCTTCCCCTTACCCATCCTGTAGTTTCGCTCAGCAGTATCTCCAAATTTCAAAGAAATAGTGCAATATAACTTGCACACATAGTGGAATGCACTGTTTATGCACCTGATGGATTTATTTTATGGGTTCCCTGCATTCGCATCCCACACCTGATTACTGCATTTTTGTATATTGAATGACATATATGTACATGTGCATGTCATGTACATCCACTTTTTTCTTCACATACATGTAGACAGTTGCATCAGATAAGCAAATTGCTAAACCAAGAAGAACATACAAACATATTGTGGCCTTATTTGGAAGAAGGTTTGTTTGTTCTTCATATATAAAATATTACCTAATCATACACAGGTTTATGGGGCATACACGTGTGTGCATGCTGAACAGTATCCTAGCTGGATTTATAGCTAGCTATAGGATGTGTTAATTAGCTGTAACAGGAAAACTGTATAGGGACTGGCTAATATCATATTAATATTGTGCACCTACATGTATATATACATGTGTGGTTATATTGCAGCTGTAGCTGGATTGAAGAAGCACGTTGCGTGCTCCTATTATTAGCCTGAAGGGTGGTAGATGGCCCCATTTAACATATTGTAATGAATTCTGTAGTAACTGAGTTCTCAACTTCTTATTACAGGGATAAATAAATGTGCATGGTATGTCCCAGCTTGCTAGCAGATGAAATATACCGGCCCACACAAACACCTATTACATGCATGCATGACCAGTGACAACAGCCAACTGGGTTGGCTTAAACAGCACATGCATTATAATGTGTGCATGTACATGTGTATGTGTATGTACAGCATGTATGTGTATGTACATTTTTATGTTACCCATCACTGAGATTCTGAGAACCAATTCAAACCATGGACCATGTAACATGTATCATGATGTATTATCAATACATTTATGTGTGCCATTGCATTTACCATCTCCTTCCCACTCAGTAGGCTGTCATCCACCATGGCCTGAGAAATCATGTGCAGCTGTCATTACATGAAACTATCCTGATAATAAGTGTAGTGTGATTCTTATTGCCTTCTTGTGATGTCACGTGTCATCAAGTTACTTTTAGCACACTTTTTTTTACAGTTGTATCAATTATTAACTAAGTTGTCTTAAAATGACAGAAGTCACATTGGGATAGGTACGTACATTCCAACTGACTTTTGTGTAACTAAAAATATTTCTCTAACCTGGCTTCAGCAATGGACAGTTACTGTTTTCCTGTACTATGTGACATGTTGAGAACACCCTGCATGTGGTGTTTGGGCACCACGGCAGAGTGCATGGATATATGTCATGCTCATATGGACGTGATTTCATTGGAACCAAACGAAGCCGGACTTCTGACGGAACAAACTAAAGCCTTGCATGCTCATTAGGAAAAGAAAATTGTAAACCTCTATTAAAACGATGCATATGGAATAATTCGTTTTAATTTTGCCGGCATGTTAATTTTTTTTTTTTACCAAAACGTACAGGTTAACCATCACTTTCTGGTTCTAATATATAGAACCAAGTTTTGTTTACACTGTGCAATGCAGTCGTTAAAACCAAATTTAGTTTTGTACCCAGTAGGCTTTTCCGTGCACCGTTGGAGTTTTCGTCGATTGAAAAGAATAATAAGACTCCGCGGTCTCTATAATTCTGGGTCCTTTTTTATCGCGCTAATGCTACTATACATGTATCATCTATAATATAAGTAGATATCTGATTGAAGATAAACGGCAGCCGCAAAGCTTGAACGATTTACCACTCCCAGTTGGCAAAGAAACATTTCTTAACCCTAATGTATGCATGGTCTATGCAGCAAGCAAAACAGATGCCCATCATTGTACAGTCACTAATGCATGGCGTCAGATGGGTCTGGGTACGGCACTATAAATAAAATCTACATACCAAGCCGGCGTAGTATTGAACAAGAGAGGTCAGGATGATTCGAACCACTGGAGAGAGGGACACAGAGGATACAAATGAGGTAGCGCTTGTTGAAATTTCGACCTTTGGCTCTCTTGGTACGTTTCCTAAAACATATGATGCCCAGCCCGTATATAGTTATGTCCTTGGCAGCAATTAGCAAAGTACCCGACGATATGCTGCCGCAACTTTTGGATCGTCTCAAAGACAAGCCTGAGTCGACTTTCAATATGGTATGTACAGTACGTCTCAGTCTATAGCTAAGGGCATGGCGGTAACGGTATACATGTACATATATAGAAGTATGTTCAAACATTTTTGGGCCGATATAATCATTATATATATATATATATTTGCAATCACACTGAAATTTGTCCGTGCATACGGTGGCCTTGTAGAGATCGCGAGTTTACATACCGATTGTAATTTATAGGGCAGGCCGTTTTTTGGTTCAAACAAATACATGTATAAAAAAGGCCGGACAAACAATTCTTGGAAAAGTGTCGGGAACGAACGTGAATCCTATCCAAATGAAAGAAGTATGTACCATAGCATATAGACTAAATCCTACAAGAAGTGCAATAGATAGCTAGTAATGAAGTGCATTCCAATGCTGCGCCACACTCCCTGATAGGAATGATTCAACAGCGGCTGATGAGAATTACATGCATATTGTACCAGAAAGAAACATTTTATAGTTTTATCGAGCGCAAGCTGCGGTGTGAAGTGGACATGCGGCAATTACCTCCTCCTATTTGTTAAAGGGCAACGCCCCATTCTTAGTTTGACGCATTGCATGTAATTGGAAAAAGTCCCGGACGGCCGGCTGACCGGATTAGACCCCTGATGGTCACGGCCACGGCCAGCAATGGCCGGCATTAATCCTTCCCGGTCACGGCCACGGCCAACCGTTTGCAGCCTATCCGATACGGTCACGGCCATTTCTGACCGCCAAAATCGTCAAGTTTTGCGGTCACTGTCGACGGTCAACCGTCAAGGGCTGGGAATTCATTACATCATACCAGGGGTTTATTCAAAACACTTTAAGGGATGTGTTCATTGTGGTGTCTTTCAAGTTACACATGGGCTTATGTAACAAGCAGTGTATAATGCTTATAATTATGTGTACTATAATTGCAGGTTAATTAATCGTGACAGTGAAAGGGCGGGTCATATCTTTGACGGCCACCGTACTTCCCGGCTCAGACGGCCAAGCAAGTTGGCGGTTCACGATCACTGACGGTCAGCACAAATTTTTGACGGCTACCGGACGGTAGCGGCAACACTGGAAACTTAGACATAGCCACATCCTCGCGCCTTGCGGCATACCAAATCAGTTCTAAAAATTAAAAAGTTATTAAAATTACCTAGCTTTAAATACGACGATGAATTACGTAAACTTACGCTAACATGCCATAGTTGAGCCCTGAAACTACTACACCTGGAAAGATGGGTCATTTTATCGAGGCTACTATACCTTTTTGAAGTATTTCTTTAAAAATTAGAAGTTTTTAATGTTACCTTTAACTACGTTAAACTTGTGAGGAATGCAATTATGTTGATTGAACTTACGCTAACATGCTAGAGTTGAGTTCCCTGAAACTACTACACCTGGAATGATCAGCCAATCCTTTTATCGCGGCTACAATATTTTTGAAGTATTTGTTTAGCCACGTCAACGTTTTTAATTACATTCCTCGCATTCATCGTAATGCAAGGTAACATTGATAACTTTATTATGTTTTGAAAGATTACGTTATTTACAGTAATTCAATTTAACTAGATGTCAAACTAGAACCATCCGCATATCCAGAAATGGCCCATACATAGGCGGTCATCTTGCTTTTTTTAATTCAATTTGGCCAACTCTATAATGTATTATAAGCAGGTCTGATTATGATATATGTAAACATCAAAAATTCCATTAACCATTCGTAGGATTAGTGTCCTACGCGTAGGACGCAAGTTAAGATTAATTTTTAGCAAACCCATATGAGCAAAAAATAAACCAAAATCTCATTGTACTGTAGAAATGGTTATTAATTCAGAATATATTTTTACTTTCTTGTAATTCTTCAAATAGTGTCAAATACAATTAATACTACATTGGAAAAAAATGTATTTGTGGTAGATTGTAAAGCAACTAAAGTAATGTTGGGACGATCAGAGCAACATTTTAAAAGAAGGGGGTAGTATGAGAGGTCTATTGTACTAAGCATATAAAAAAGTACATTGTAGATTTGGAAATTGCTAGCTCCACAAGCTTATGAACGATAGGTATTTGTCAGACGCATGTTGCGGGAATAGCCAAGTGAATGGACAAAATCTTGAAAACGTACAGTGCGTTTTCGGTAAAAATGGCAAAATCAATTAGAGTATTAAAAACACTGCCGTAGAATGTATAAGGTAGCCCACACATCATGCTTCAAAAAGATTCAAAAAAAGTTGTACTTGTCGTACTTTTTACTGTGACAATTAAATCCACTACATAATGCATTTTTAAGAACCGTATCTGTTTATTTGCATCGTGTAACCAAGGGTGTGATTTAAAAAATAGACTGACAATTGGTAAATTTAGCATGATAGACACATCAAACAAAAGTAGAGAAATGGATGCCAAAAAACTGCATTTCTATTTATAATGAATTTTCGAATATTGGTCCTACGCGTAGGACTTGGACCTGGAGAATTAAGGTTAACTAAAATCTAGACAAAACCATATCCGTTAAGTAATTAATTCGCGGTCTGCGAATCAACGAATATTCCCGTATATCTTCCCATAGCCAGATTTTTATCAGCATTTGCCAAATCGGGTAGTTAGTACACTATATTTGCCATGCTGAGAAAAATCTGGCGTACTTGGTATTGAAGTACTCCATGCATGTCTATGGGAAGATATACGGGAATATTTGTTGATTCGATTCGCAAACCACGAATTTGTTACTTCTGACTTTTGACCGCTCATTTCTGGATATGGGAAGTTAGTTAACTCAGCCTCCCTCCGCCCCCACCACGACACCAGGTTTTCGTCTGTACCTTTGTATACCCCAATTTACATATCCAAACTGATATACCAAAAATCAAACCACAAAACACATACATGTGTGTAGATGTGTGTTATATGTGTTGTATATATCCTCCATACGATACATGTATGTGATTCTGAACTGAAATATACATAATTACATTTCAACTGTATATGTACATGTACATAGATGTGTATTTGTTCACATGACCTTATATACAACAGATAGCTAATACCATTCAAATAGTCATATCGAAACTAGCACAAGCAGAGTTCTATGTTGATGAGTGGCCTCAGTTCACAAGCATTGCAGGCAGAATAGTATCTCCTACAGTGAGTGATATGAACAAACTATTATAATTGCATTATTATTGTGTCATCCATTTATATCTTAGCTGTGTGATATTGTGTTGTGCACTTCTTGCAAGCCAAGAGCCTTGGAATTCTTAAGACAAAGTAGCATTCTGACATATAAAGGATCCCACAAGGAGGGAGGACTGATTTTTGCAGGTATTGTGCTGTTTGTTGTATTTATTCCTATACGTGAGTTAGGCATTTTTGATATATCAGTATGATTCTGCATGAACCTGCATGATGCATATGAACATCTTCTATTTTCAAAATAACAATACCTCCCTCATGCATATCTTGTTTGAAATTGCAAATATTTCTATATGTGCAGAAGTTGAAGCTTCACTGGCTGAGTACCTTATGGAACACCTTAAATCAAATGATGGAAAACCATTACTGAAGAGTATGTATTCTGCAAAATATTTGCAATTCCCAAAAGAAATGGCTGCATTATTCTTGAAAAGGTATATATTACTGAAATTCAGTTCGTATGTTGTTGTATTAATTATTGTTCACAACTAGTAAACCAATACCCTTACCAGAGGGCTATTCCATTGGTATCTTGAAACCAAAGGATGGTAGATATGTCCAACAATGCTGGAGCCAAACCTTAAAGGATCACACCCGAGATGAGCAGCAATTTGAACATATGATAAGCACACTGCCAACATCAGCTGTGTTTCACAAAGATGATCCTGAGTTTCCTGTGGGATGGATGCTCACCCACACATTTGGGCATTGTGGTCACACATTCATTGAGAAGAGTCATCGTGATAAAAAACTGTTTCCTGTAATTGGAGCAGATCTCTTGAGAAAGTTATTGCAAGCAGGAATCATGCCAGAGTTTACAACTGAAGTGGACCGTGTCTTTGCAGCAGCAATGCAGCTTGGATTTGTTCATAGCGGCAATATTCATCGACTGTATGTTGATAAAGGTATCAATTAAGCGGCAACTACCAATAGCTGCATAGGAAGAATGCAACTACAAAGTGATACAGTTTGGAATGCATGTGGATTTTGTATTGAAAGTTATGCTCCCTCCCACCCTTCCCCAATGCACTTTTTCATTAGCATATTGTATCGTACAGAGATCAGCTGCATGTTAGAATATTAATAGCATTTCCTTTGATTAGATGGTCTCATGACTTGTGTGAATTGTTCAAATAGTGTGTAAATAAAAATAAGCTGTGGAGTACATAAAATCCAAACCAAACATATTCGGTATACTAAATATAGGGTATGGTCTTTTATCGGACCAGCTCAAGCAGTCCATTGGCTTACTACAACAATATATTCGATGGACATTGGTATCATTGGTTCTCTCACAGAAAATAAAGAAGAAAAATAACGGTTTGGGATCGAGCTTACTATTGGTAGTTTAATGATCTAGTGACTTAAACAAAACATACACCGCCTTTTGCCTTCTGGTTTGATAGCAAAATGACACATTGTATAAAGCACCCGATTTTCAGTACGCAAGTTTCTTGCAATGTGGGTCGAGTTTTATTATTGATATTCATAATACGGGTGAGATATAGAGAGATACCAACGTGTACAGCGGCCCTGGAGAGTGGTTTTGTGGTTATAGCAAAGAGCACTAACGCGGTTTCGCGGTTTAACCAATAACAAAAGGCGGTTTGTGTTGCAACACAAAATATTGCATAATGTACGTGCATGTATATAAATATTTATTTGCGAGGCAAATGAGCTATAAATACACATGTACAAGGCTACAAGCACAAATCCTATTCATGTTTACAAGGCTGTAAACGTACGTGTATGCATGCATGCATGCATGCATATTTGCAACATATTACATATCTACCGTGGGCCCCACATAAAAAACATAGCAGATCTCTCTCATCCAACACCTCTCTACGGTGAAGACATAAATGTAGGACATCTCTCTCACACACATAGTGTCAACTTTACTGTGCAAATAGTTTGTTATATAATACTGTACAGTTTGGACTATATTTGAAGTGCTGGATGAGGATATTTGAAATTTACATTTGCATCACAGTTTACATATATGCATTACACCATTGAAAATTTCTTTTCACCACGGTAATATTGCTCTTTGGATAAGTGGTACTTGCTACAGGTGCTTAGCGGTGGATCCTGTGGGGGTTGCTGCATGGGTTAGAACGAACGCCCCTCCACCCCCTCTCCTCATTGCCAGAAATGGAGGACATGAGTGAATATGTAAGGTTGTGATAGAGATTTGAGAATTCTGGTTTCACCAATAAATTTGCCACCTTTTTTATGATTTATCATATTTCAAGACAAGAAATTATTAATTCAAATCAATTAACTAAAATTATTTTTCTTCAAATTGAATTCCAAACAGGTTTATTATTCGCTAAAAATCGGTGTGATTATATATACGTGTATCATGAAAAGAACATTAAGCATCCATTAACTAAATTCAAGACAAATATTTATCTTAGTCATAAACATATGTCATTATTTAATACACATGTCATCTTTTAAATATTGAGATCATCTACTTATGAGAATATTAAAATAATATAGTGTGCCAAACCTCCGTTTCTGCAACGAGAAAAACGAGTCCGGCTTCACGATACTACTACGGTACGCCCACGATTATGTGGATTTATGCAGCGCAAGTGCGCAAATTAAAAATTCTGCGTGCCAGACTAGTGTATAATAACAAAAGGTCCTGTCATGTTTTTGTTGTTTCTGAAAGACTATCAAAACTACATGCATGTAAATCCTATATACGCATGCTTGCGCAAATTTAGCTGAGCGTTTTATTAGTTCCCAGGCCATATCAAGTGATAACCGATTGAGTCTTTTAACGCGAGGTGCACCACTACTATTCTCATTCCCGCCTGATGTACATGTTTACCGTTTCGTTGGCATAAGTTAAGCTAAAGCGTTGGAAGCTATCAAACAGCACATGGAGAAATTTCTGCCATGTTTACCCATCTGAATCATTTTTAATGTGCTGGGGCAATTTGCATGGTCATATCAGCAAAAAGCAATACTCCTGCACAAAGTTTAGTGGGTTTTGATAATCGTGGGATTCGGGGATAAAAACATGAACTGCATGAGTTAAAGCAAGATCCCACAATATACATTTTTGAAAAGGTGAAGTATGATGCGTTGAAGATAGGGAGTCCATAGCTAAAACCGGTGTAAAGCAATTACAATGAGCTGTACATTTATGATTTCTAAAGTATACAAAACAAAAGCGTCATATCGCACATACGAACGGCTACATGTAGAACACTGAAATAACTCTTCTGCATGGTTGCTATACATTATAATTAGGTGCACAAAAGTACAGTGGTAAAGCTCGCTCTACATGTACTGTATATGTTGGAATGCACCATTATCACATTCATAGGCCAGTGGATGTTTGAAGGCAAACATTATGAACTCCTGCAGGCAACATCATGCAGAGCTCATTCAAAACATTTATACTACAGCAGTAACAGGAGAGACAATATATAGGTCATACGTGCAGACAACCTATAGACCTTATTCACAGCATGATCTAGTCAGAGAATCAATTCTTGAACTGCTTTCACATTGATCAGCTGAATTAAGTCCGGATGAGGTGGATACATGCATATGGTACACGTAACGCCCACTACATGATTATCTGTTGGAATGCACCATTCATTATAAATACATAGGCCAGTGTATGTTTGAAGGCAAACATTATGAACACCTGCAGGCAACATCATGCAGAGCTCATTCAAAACATTGCAGCTCATTGTAAACAACATTGCAGTACGCATGTACATGTATACATGCATGTATTCTTGCATGGTACCTGCATTGGGCATAAGTCTGGATCATCACACAGCTACATGCCAGTATGGATATATGCAGTGCGCTTAGGTATACTTTTGCATTCATATCCAGAAATGGACCATACATACGCAGTCATCCTGTTTTTTTTTTTTTCCACATTGAATTTCAAAGACGTTTAGTATACTAAAAAAAAATAGATTTGATTATAATATGCATGTTTCATACATTTCCATGAGAGCCTACACGGACGACTATCTGATGCTAAATCACACCTATGTTATAAGGGGCAGACATAGGAGAAGGTAAAGAATCTTTTTTGGTCAGTATTCTCGTATAATAGTCAGAAGTAGGTTTTTATAGTTCAATGTCTCAACAGTATAGGCAGCTATAATATATGGTATCAACAATTCTATAAATCTGGTGTTTGTGAATCGTTATGCTACATGTAGTTGTTAATCAGTGCAGCACATTTCAAATGATGAATCATCGCACATCTTGGTGGGGGAAATAAAATGCTATGCAACAGAACGCCAGGTTAAAAGGACGTACCATTCAACAGACGTACCATGGCCCCCTTATTCAGTACCAGACAAAGTTCTGCAATTGGTACTTAATGCGAAGGAGCATCTACCCTCCGTGGCTCCACAAAATGTGGTAACCGTTAAACTGGTTTAACACACCGTTTAACAGCGAACGGTCAATCTATGCAAAAGTTGCAAAGCGGCTGGGGTTCCGCCCCAGGCCCGATGGCCCATATCCAGACATCCTTGCTGGCAGTGTGGGGGTCAAGTTTTGCAGTATTGATTACTGCTTATCTGTGTGATGTTGTGCTAGCTGTGCTAGCTATCCCCACCCCCTTTCCTCCTATCTCATCTACTCTTCTTCCCTTCTCTTCTCTCCTTCCTTTCTCTTCTCTCCTTCCTTTCTCTTCTCCCTTCCCCCCTCTCTTCTCTCCTCCTTTTTTTCTCCATATGGCAAGTCTGCTGGAGATGGAGCTGGAGGGACCCTAAAGCGGCTTGCCACAAGAGCCAGCCTTCAGCATATATATGAACATCACATACTCACGGCACGACAGCTGTATGATTTTGCTGTGAGCAACATCAAAGGCATGCACTTTGGCTTTGCGACTGCTGAGTAAATGGGACCAAGGATTTAATCACAAGTACAGGGTGTAAATCAAAGGATGGATTTGATCACAAGTACAGGGTGTAAATCGGAGGATGGATTTGACCACAAGTACAGGTATAAATTGAACCACGGATTTGACCCCACAACAAACACAAGTAATAGGTGTAAATGGAACTATGGATTTGACCCCACAACAGACACAAGTACAGGGTGTAAATGGGACCATGGATTTGACCCCACACCAAACACAAGTAAGGGTGCAAATGGGACCATGGATTTAATCACAAGTACAGGGTGTAAATGGAACCATATGCATGGTTTTGACCCCACAACAGACACAAGAAAAAGGACTATGTTCATGTGAAGGATGAGAGAATTGAGGAGGTGAGGCAAGCAGCTAAGGAGGATGAAGAACAGGAGTTGCTGAGACAGGTCATTGTAGATGGTTGGCCACCAAGGATTAGAGACATTCCAGCTGGGGTTAGATGTTACTGGAAATTCCAAGACATAAGCATAAAACATCCTTTTACAAATAAATAAACTAGTTCCAAGTGCTGCAACTTCAAAGACCACGAGTTTGGTTTTCTGCAGAAAAGAAAATGTTCCTATAGCTAGATAGGGTGCTGCAGGAATTGATATGTGCTACACAGGCAGGTGCGTTGTGTGCCTGCATTACAAAATACCTGTAATGCATGATGCAGCTACCATTTCATCAAGGAACTCCAATTTGCTTGTTAGGACAGCACACTGCACCTGCCTCATCTGGTGTTGAGTTCCACTCTGGTGGGTACAGAACAAAATTTTGAAGCAGAACATTGCATAAAGTAATTAATTGGCCATGACAAAGACATCTGCTACATGTACATGTACCTGTACATGTACATAGTCAAATCCTTGTTCACTTTCCCCACAAGATATATTTACTCATGCCAACCAAAATCACAACTTGTTTATGCGACCAGAATGGTACAGTCCACTTGCTGTACATATCGAGGATGATTGTTGCACTGATTATTCTTGTTGATGTGGCTGAGGAGTGAGTGGGGGGACAACTTAGTGATTTATATAGATCATTAATCGGCTGAGTTGATGGAAAGACCTCGGCTCAGCTAACAAATTGCTAAACCTTAAAGTACCTACATAGTGTGGGATTTAGCTCTTTCTCTTTCTAATTATGCATTTAAAAATATAACAGGACTGCATGAATTGTGGACAGTGTACTAAAAAGGGTATACATAGATATAGCTGTCCAAAACATGAGTTGATCAAATTTGACATCTAAATAGGGTCGCATAATTGCAATTTCCTTTTCCCAGAAAACTTTCTCCTTGCACATGCATGCTTAAAATATCATTTACAGAACATAATAATATCATTCTACACAAGTGCCTCAATCTCTTTTTGTTTATAGAGTCAGTACCTTGCAAAAATATCAGTGCTCCTTGAATTTCATCAAAGACCATTAATCCCACTTTAGACTTAACCACATGAACAACTAAAAGTGCACATACATTTAATATGCTGCATGCACCACAAGTACATGTAGTGGCTACATTATGCAGATGGCTTGTAAGATGTTCAGCAGTTCCACACACAGTTTAAAGGAAGATGACAAAAACAACAGTGATGCATCTTCCATGCCACCCCATCTCCTAGTATCTCTATTTTAGTGTAGCACGTGACAGTAAAAAGAAAATAATGTCTCAGCATACAAATTGATATACAATTGTTAAAAGCAACCAATCTACCATGGTAGGTGAGGCAGATACACAAGTGTGCATGGGAAAATAAAACAAGAAAGTGAATTAGATGTCTTGATTCCAGAAATATATGCCCTGTTGTTTCTGCACTTGTTGCTGCTGCTGCTGAGTCATCTGTGGTCTTGGGGACCATATCCATTGCAGAAGTTCCTCCCTGCATCATGGCAGTGTTATAGGCCACCTGGCCCATCAGTTGCTGTTGCCCAATCAGTTGCTGCTGTCCCATCAGTTGCTGCTGTCCCATCAGTTGCTGCTGTCCCATCAGTTGCTGCTGTCCCATCAGTTGCTGCTGTCCCATCAGTTGCTGCTGTCCCATCAGTTGCTGCTGTCCCATCAGTTGCTGCTGTCCCATCAGTTGCTGCTGTCCCATCAGTTGCTGCTGTCCCATCAGTTGCTGCTGTCCCATCAGTTGCTGCTGTCCCATCAGTTGCGGCTGTCCCATCAGTTGCTGCTGTCCCATCAGTTGCTGCTGCCCCATCAGTTGCTGCTGTCCCATCAGTTGCTGCTGTCCCATCAGTTGCTGCTGTCCCATCAGTTGCTGCTTTCCCATCAGTTGCTGCTGTCCCATCAGTTGCTGCTTTCCCATCAGTTGCTGCTGTCCCATCAGTTGCTGCTGTCCCATCAGTTGCTGCTGTCCCATCAGTTGCTGCTGCCCCATCAGT
The DNA here is from genome assembly GCA_949361645.1 of Spongilla lacustris. Lineage (NCBI taxonomy): Eukaryota > Metazoa > Porifera > Demospongiae > Spongillida > Spongillidae > Spongilla > Spongilla lacustris. Next base: position 7,110,892 of record OX442416.1, on the reverse strand, counting down.
TGCTGCTGTCCCATCCGTTGCTGCTGTCCCATCAGTTGCTGTTGCCCAATCAGTTGCTGCTGTCCCATCAGTTGCTGCTGTCCCATCAGTTGCTGCTGTCCCATCAGTTGCTGCTGTCCCATCAGTTGCTGCTGTCCCATCAGTTGCTGCTGTCCCATCAGTTGCTGCGTTCCCATCAGTTGCTGCTGTCCCATCAGTTGCTGCTGTCCCATCAGTTGCTGTTGACCCATCAGTTGCTGCTGTCCCATCAGTTGCTGCTGTCCCATCAGTTGCTGCTGTCCCATCAGTTGCTGTTGACCCATCAGTTGCAGCTGTCCCATCAGTTGCTGTTGTCAAATCCGTTGCTGCTGTCCCATCAGTTGCTGTTGTCCCATCAACTGCTGTTGCATGTTGTTGCAGTTTCTGGGCCCTCATCTGCTGCACAATGCTCAACAATCACTGTTGTTGATCAGGTGATGCATTGATCTTTTGACATTGTTGCTCTGGGTTGGCACCCTCCACGTAATGGAGAAGCTTTTCCTTCTGAATTTGGGCCTGGGCTTCTTAAGCAGACTGGCTTTGCATGTTCATCTGTTGTTGTCCCTGCAAGTTAAGTGACTGCCGGCTCAATGATTGCTGTCCCTGCATGTTCATTTGCTGTCTTTGCATGTTCACTGGTTGCTGGTCCATTTGCTGTCCCTGCATGTTCATTGCTTGCTGGTTCATTTGCTGTCCCTGCATGTTTATTGCTTGCTTGTTCTGCATATAGACATCTGTTGGGGTTGAACAGACATTGTGGCTCTCCCTGCTGCAACTGCATTTGGGGCCTTTGCTGAGTGCTCATTGGTAGTAGTGGTTGAAATCCTAGAGGATTAATTGGTTGAGAGAGAGGCTGTCCTATTTGTGGCAGAATGGATTGTTGAGCAAATTGCAGCTGTGTGAGTATAAAAATAGTGTGGCAATGTGTCCAAGGAATCAAGGACAACAGAAAATCAGGAGTGAGTACTTGGAAGTCACCTAACAATAAAACAACATCACATGCATCGACACCTAAAATAAATAAATAAACCACAGATATACATATATTAAGTGCATATTATGTTTCATTCTTATGATAAAGTATTCTCTGGAACCACAAAATTCAGTAATCTTATTGTGGTGAAAGTTCACATTTACTGATACCAACAACATGCATGGAAGTACAATTGGTAATCATGTACACAAAGCATATAACACCCATGCAAACAACACCCCCAAAAAGATGCATTACATTGGACTGTCCAGGAGCAGCAGGACCCTGTGTTGAACAGGAAGGAGATGTGGAAGACACAAATAGGAGGCAGAATAGTACAGAATATGCAGAAGGTAGAAAGAGTGTGGTTAGCAAGACAAATATTGAAATGCACTATAGCAATATATGTGCACATAAGACAGTACCCTTTGACTTGGGATCAGCACCATCTTTATGACTGAGACGAACTTATTTTGCAAATAGAAGTTTTAATATACAAGGTACGAAGTAACGTACATCTTCATGCAGTGAACTGAAGGATATCAGACTTACTTGTTCCAGAGGAATTATACCTGTACACTGCTTGGACTTTTCATTCAAGACAAGAAAAAGAAACTTGATGGGGCAATCAGGTTGCGGTTTCATTAGCTGGACAATTGCAAACTGCACACGGTGTGAAGTGAAAGGGATAAAGATGATAGCCACCTGAACAATGCCCAAATACATCATCTTGGACCATTTCTGTAACACATAATGCAGAATGGTCTAAATATACCATGTATTATGAATATACTGGGTGTCCAGTCCAATGAACTACGGTTAAGTAATTTTATCAAAACCCCACTGAAATCAGTTATATATGCATGCATTCTTTTGTGAACACCCTATATACATGAACATGACAGCAAGCACAGACAATATTGCATCCATGCTCCCAGATCACCTACACATGTACATGCTGAAGCAGTGCTTCTGTTGGCATAAGCAACTTTAACATGGGCACAGTTTGAGTGTTCTCCAAGAAATTGAATGTGACTGTTCTTCTATGAGCACCCTGTGTTGGCCCGCAAACGTAATATGCTGAGTGATAGCATTCTGGTTAACAATTGAAACAATACTGGTTGATATGAAACTGATCAGATGTGCAGAATTAAGATTGAAATTAGCCAATTTTCCTATTACTGACATGCGCATTTTCGGTCTAAAAGTATTAAGTTTACACTATAAATATGTACTGGAGACAAAAACCATGTACATGTGACATGTGTTACATGTAAAAAATTTAAAAAAAGGTTACCCATGTATTGGGATACACTATTTAAAAGGCACTTACAAAGACATTCTTAGGATACGCATCATTTTCATCTTCAAAGGCTATGTGTTTGGTTTTCTGCAGGAAAAGAAAAAAAAAAACAATGTACTGTACATGTAGCCTGCAGGTGTGTTGTGCACCTGCATTTCAAACTACCTGTAATGCATGATGTATATACATGTATGTGCACAATACATGTGGCAGCTAACAATTCATTGCACTCCATGTGTAGGCCTAAGCCCATGGAGGGGACCACTGACAGCCATGAAGCTGCATGAGGGCCTGAAGTGGACAGAAGTCGGGCTTTGTTTGCTGGGGAAGATACTTCCAAAAAATATTTGAACTGATTTTCATCAATCAGTTCTGCTGGACAGCTCTCTCTGAGGAGTGGGAGAAGCAAGAGCAGACTCAACCGTGATTGTGTGGTGTAAGGAAACCTTGAAGTTACAAGCTACGAAAAGGCTTCATTTCCGCCAGTACTACAGTACCCAAGAATCCAATCAATAAAGCCTTACAGGACGTAACCGCGCTTGTTTTCACAACCCCCCGCTTACATACAATTTAGTGCAAGGGAGAGAACAGCTGACATGCAACAGCCGGCAGCGATGATTGAAACCCAGAAGATCGCAAGTACGCAATCCGAAAACGAAAGTCGTATCCAAGGTAAAGCTAGTGTTTGAATGTTTTTGAACCATAACAGTGATACTCTCACGTTCAGTGTCACGGTTGGCCTTATTTTGTCTGATGGTCACGATCACGGTCACAGGCTGACCGCCGGGCGCTTAGCAATGCCGTCATGTACTCCTCGGCTTGGTCGCGCCGGCAGCGGTCTTCCTTCGATACGGCCACCACAAATATTGCATTACGTAATAACTATATAAATAGTATTAGTAGGCTATCAGCATGGAATACTTTACCATAGATAATAGAGTAAAAGCAGTACAGCCACAGCTCACGCATTGAGAAAATAAGCCCTATTCATGCATTGTGATTTTAGGCAAGGCCGCAAGGGTTAGTATTTTTTGCGTGACCTAATCGATCGCGCAAACCTACCGCTATTCACTAGTGCATGCATGCAGGATCCGCTTATTGGGGCTCAACCAACCGTTTACACATGAATTTTGTGACCTAATCCGCTATGGCATGTATACAAAATGGATGATAAAAGCTATACATGACGGCATGTACAGTGGATAACGGCCTCATCCGTTTTATGTTTTTTGAATGTATTTGAAAAATAGAACGACAAAATAAAATCTGATTGCACAGATATGTTTTCCAACTGTTTTCCAATAACATGTAAAATGTGCAATTATTAAATGACTTTAATAGTTAAGATATATATTAATATTCAGTGGTCCCTCTCCAAAAAAAATGTTTTCAACGATTTCTCCCTTCCTAGTGGATGAAATTCAAAGCTAGAGATCGATAGTTAAAATAGTTTAGCAGAGTTGGTTTTTTAAATCCGGGAAATCAGTAAGGCGCTATAGACCATTTTAGTCTCTCTAGGGTTTAGAAAAACTATTTTCCATTGCACCCTTAATACGGTACAGGAGTTCGCATATATACTGGAATAATTAATATGCTTGATCCTCCGTAAAAATGCTCATCTAGGGCGCTCTATATTAATGTCTATTAATTTTCCTGGATGTTATAACACCCGGGTGGACAGCAAAAAAACTTTTTGCTGTTCGGTCACGGAAGGGACCTGACTGCATTTAACGGTACTGGCTTACATGCAGAACAAGTCTTTTCAGTATCGGGCCGAGATAAGTAAGGCTTATAAATCATTTTGGTACTTGTAAAATGACCCGTGCTAGCGGAACTATCCATTACGCTCCGACCGATCCGCACGGAGTGTACTAGCACAGTTCGTTCTACATGTACCAAAAGGATTTAAGCCTTGCTTATCTCGGCCCAATCCTGAAAAGACTTGTACTATAAGCCAGTACCATTAAATGCCACTAGGTCCCATCCGTGACCGAACGGCAAAAGCTTTTTTTGCTGTCCACCAGGGTATACAATTGGGACAATAGACATTAAAATTGTGACGCACGAGTCAATAATATTCATTCGGTGTTTTAATGGCGGAGGGCATTGTTGGTGTTGAAACAGTTCATTTTAAAGGTTATAGCAAGATTGAAGTACAAGTTGTTCTTCGGCAATGCATGACCTTCAAAACTTGTTGCACACTCGAAAAAACGGTTCATTTCGAGGTGCAGCAAGTTTTTCACGGTCCATTGCCAAAAAAGAAAAAGAACAACTCGTACTTCAAACTTGCTACAGCGGTAAACTGCTCCCCTTTTCATCAACACCAATAAAGTCCCTTTGCCATTAAAACACCGAATGGATATTGTCATTGCGTTAGGATTTTAATGTATTCATAGACTAGTAAAAGGGCTACGTGATTTGCTTTGTCTCTTCAACATCTATATCCATTTCATAATTTAACACTTTTGATTCCATTTTCCGTCAATTCATCAACATTTTTATGAACGTCAAGATCCAAGGTAGTTAGCATTTCATGCACTACGTAATACGTTGCACATAGGAATTACAACATCATTTTATGATACTTGCGCATTTCTGTCACTTCCACTTCATTTCATACTGGAACACAGTGTGAATACTGTATAGGTGACATATCATCCCAAAATTGCTGGTCATAGCATCTGCAATATGCACGGAGCATCCATAATACAATCTGTCCAGAGCATCCATAATCCAATCCTGTGACAACAATAGGTAGACGTAGTTGCTGTGCTAATTTATAGCTGCAATTGTGAAAATTTATCAGCTTAAGAATAAGCCTCTCCAAAAGTTTACTTTTATAATTAATTTTAGGCAAAGCAATAATGTCCTGGTCTATATAGCTGTTGGAAAAATAAAGTCACAGTAGGTGGCAATTTACACACATGTACATTTATGTAATGGGGTCATGATAATTGGTATCATGACCTGAAAATCCATCAATAATGAGAGCAACAGGTTCTTTAGTTACACAACAAAACTTTATCATTTCACGCATTTGCTTATGAATAGTATGGCAAATAAGGTTTGGGGTTTTTTTTAAAGCACGAAGGACTTTTGGATAACCCAATGACAACAGGTGCAAGTCCCTGTTGCATTAACATGTTTACTGTTATTATGTGTTATATCTTTTGCCTTCATTTGCTTCATTTTGTCTCCTTCACACCCTAATAAGACACTGTGACTAGGTACAGCTCCATACAATACTCCAGGTTCGTCCACATTGCTTACATCAAACTCCATTAAATATTAATGCAGCTATTTCTTCTCAGCCTCACCATGAATCTAGTTACACTTTGACACTCTATGCCTCCACCTCCAACGACTAAACCAACCATCTGACACATTCATACTTTTAAATTCTGTTTCGTGCTTTGCACGGGTTTCCATCAGTGCTGCTTGAGACACCCGCAATGGTTTTCTTATACCATGAAATTGACTTAGGTGACATAACTATTCCAGCTTCATATATTTCATGATGGCATGATTTGCTTTATTAACAGTAGTTTTTGGTACTCCTGGCAAGTTTCTAAATTAGCATTATGCTTAAAAAAAAAGAAAAGTACGCCTGAGCTGCACTAATACTAAGCACAGTAGCAGCCTCCTTTACTGGCCTACCATTTCTTATTTCTTTCAGAAATTGTGAGTCACTTGCGTGTCTTCCTGGCACTTCTAGGCAAGATCTGTCTGAAGATGCACACTGACTAAGCAATGATACATTCATCCGTGTGTACAAAAATTAACATACACATTTACTTTGATTCACTTATGATTTTCTTCTGGTTATCTGGTCCCAAAATATGAAATGCCACGTTTTAGTATCTGCATGTACCAAGCTAATACAAGGATGGAAGGATGCTCTCAGAGGCTGGATAAAGCAGGAAATTTTTGCAATTCTAAAGCTCATTTTTCCTATTGTAAGTTCAATGATAAAGATGTAATTGCTAACTTTTACTTATCTGTCCCCCGATCTCTCTCTCACACAAATGTATATGACATGCAATTCCCATGTATCACAAAACACTTTTCCTACCTTTCTTAACTATGGAACAAAAAAAGTACATGAACTTGTTTCTGACACAGTCAGTCTTCCTTGTGTCACTAATCTTTGTAGGCCACATCACTGGAAATACTGTGGATATTGATGCAGCAGGTAAACTCTAATTTTATTATGCATAGCAGCTACACAAAGCAACTCTTCCTTCATCCCTCCTTTTGTGAAAGGTCTCTCTGTTTCAGTAAGTAGTACCACGTCTCAAGCACCTAAGTATATCCAACCCAGCAAAAGTCAGGGCAATATCCTGCCCATTTTAGATTGCAAAGCATGTCCATTCTATTATTGATTTCTTTATTTCTTATTAAATTTATTTTTTATATTATGGGAGGGAGGGTGGGTTATCTGCTTTTAATCAAAATTAATGATATGCTTATTAGTTTGCACATAGCACATTGGCTGTGATTAAAAACAAAATAAGACTGTACATCAGATTTTTTCTATCAATGGTGATGTAGTGGTGAGAAGTGGAAAGTAATAAACTTATACTTTCTGTATGTGATCCATTTAACATGATTTGTAAAACTAAAATAAGCACTGTGGCTTTTTGTTCAAGAATTGTGTAATAGCCTAGTACTAGAGCCTTAGTAAACAATATTATAGCAAGACCAACACATCAGTGGTAATGAATCATTCCATTACATGCAGATAATTAACATGACGGGTTTCTCTGTAGTCTATGGAGCAGGCACTGCAATTGACACCCTTTGTGCTCAAGTAGGTTACCATGCTAGTATATTAAAAAGTAGTACAAAACCATTTCTCCAGGCCTTTGGTTACAAGGCATACAAGAGGATTGGGATAATCTTACAGCAAGGTGAGCTACCTATACCAGTTGCTACATATATACATGCATGAACAAATGCACACTCACAATGTACAGGGATCTTCATCCTCGGACTCAGTATATTTCCTATTCTGGCATTTTGGCAGAACACAGAGTCAATACTTACTCTTCTCAATCAAGACCCTTGTGTAGTGAGGTCAGTGCAGTACAGGATACCTTTATTGTAGCATAATATATATATATTTCAAATACATGTAGCCTGACTGCTCAGTATATCAGGATATTCTCTGTTGCTCTGCCAGTGAGTATGGGGGTTATACCTAATTTAAACACCTCACTCTCCCGTCCAATAACTCCCTTCTCCACACAGTTCATCTTCCTGAATGTGTTGTTATCAAAGTATTTGCAGACTCAGGTGTGATATTTTCTTTACCATCTAAAGCCCATCCCAGTGAGACTTTTATCACCCTTCCTCCATACAGAGTATCGTTGCGGTGTTGATTGTCATTGGGTTTGTGACCAATGTGGTGAACATCTTGCTGAACTCAATCTTTTTGTATGGATATGATCTTGGATTTGTGTGAGTTTGCTTATTTTTCACCCCAACCATCTCTATACCATACTCTGCCACACTGATATACTCATTCATTATGCCTACTCATCACCTGGATGTTGCACTCCCATCATCCCTCCCTCCTTTGCCAACAGCGGTGCGGTACTTGCCATAACCTTAAGTCAGAGTTCAACTCCCTTCTTTCTGCTGGTGTACATATGGGCCTGTGGACTCCATAAGCAGACATGGGGAGGGTGGAGCTGGGAAAGTCTGGTGGACTGGTGGACCTTTACCAAACTAGCCCTTCCAGGCCTCCTGATGTTCAGCCTCAAATGGTGGAGTAATGAAGTGGGAATAATTATAATAGGAATGATTGGAAAGACAGAACTAGCAATGTATACCATCTCTGTAAATATCACCCTATTTCTTTTTTTGGTAGGTTTGACAAGCTTCATAATGTATAACCTTTGTCACATTCTGATTTTGCTGACTTCATTTCAAAATGATCACTTTTTCATTTTTATTTTTATTTTGCCTATATTTTGCATTATCTGTATGTATGATTAGCATAGAATCTTTGGCTATAGTTGCAAGTTTGTTATCTTCTTTCATCAACATCACTTCCATTGTCATAACATTGTCATGTAATATCTTCCATACAGATTGCTTTTTCTATCAGCTTAGCAACCACTATCCGTATAGGTAATGAGTTAGGAGCAGGCAACACCAAGGGTGCTAAACAGATATTCTATTTGTCACTAACTCTTGGAGGTAAGGTAACTTACATACAGAATTTGGGAGGTTAATATGTCCAACAACTTGCAATTCTACAGTGGGAGAGGCCATAGTGTCAGCAGTAGCATTGCAGGCACTTAAAAACCAACTAGCAAGTGTGTTCACTACAGATGAGTGAGTTGTAATGTATGTATGTATGCATGCATACATGCATGCATGCATGCATGCATGCATGTATGCATGTATGTATCTATGTATGTATGTATGTATGTATGTACATGTATGCATACATGCATGCATGCATGCATGTATGCATGTATGTATGTATGTATGTATGTATGTATGTATGTATGTATGTATGTATGTACATGTATGCATGGATGGATGGATGGATGGATGGATGGATGGATGGATGGATGGATGGATGGATGGATGGATGGATGGATGGATGGATGGATGGATGGATGGATGGATGGATGGATGGATGGATGGATGGATGGATGGATGGATGGATGGATGGATGGATGGATGGATGGATGGATGGATGGATGGATGGATGGATGGATGGATGGATGGATGGATGGATGGATGGATGGATGGATGGATGGATGGATGGATGGATGGATGGATGGATGGATGGATGGATGGATGGATGGATGGATGGATGGATGGATGGATGGATGCATGCATGCATGCATGCATGCATACATGCATACATGCATGTGTGTATGTGTGTGCAGTGTACGTATGTGTGTGTATGTGTGTGCATGTGTGTATGTATGTTTGCATTCTTAATTTTATACCAATCCAACCAGTATTGTAATCAAAGGCTTTGCCAAGCTGATGAAAGTAGTTCCCTTCTTTGTGTTCTTTGATCATGTTCAGGTGAGTTGGTTCACTTAGATTGATTTGTGCTAAGAAATTCTACATTCACTATTTTAGAATAAGATATATAGATTGGTCACAAATATTATTTTAACTCTGTGGTGCTATAATGTGCTTTTTGTCACAGTGTGAATCAAAAAATCAAGCACTGTTTATTGCATTCTCATCCTCATCACTTAGGGTGTACTTGCTGGTGTTCTGCGTGGTTGTGGTCAACAGCTGCTTGGAGCTATTTCAAATATTGTTTGTTTCTATATCATTGGTCTACCTATTGGTATCTGTCTAGCACTAGTGGCAGAGATGGGTGCAATGGGGTACTGGGTTGGGACACTGTGTGGATGTATCATTCAGGTATGTACATGTACATGAACATTTCAGTAACCCTTTTTTATACCTATACTCACATCCACCACACACACCACACGCATGAATATTTTGGCACCTACATTTTTACTAATCACATTCCACGCTTGCACTGATACTCAAATGAAGTCTGTTTATTTTTTAATCATCGCTCTGAGAATGGACTGGGAAAAACAAGCCATAATGGTAAAACATACACCGCAATCTATCCATGATAACTATCATCATGCAATAGGCTATAGAGAAGGCAAGCTGTCGGGGGAGAAAGGAGCAAGATATTGCAGGAGAAGAGGTACTTTTGTGTGTTTCCTTGTTGCCCTTTAAAATGTTTCATGTCACACCTTTTCCCAATCAAAACACTTTGTAAAAAACATGCATGCACACATAATAACATAACAGGTCACTACCCACCACCACCATAGCTATAATGCTATCACCCAAGGCATCGCAAATAGTGAAACCACTCCACAGCTCGATGGAAGGAAATTATATGCTGATTGCAGGTGCTTGACATGTCTCACATCCTCAAAGCTGAAGGTCGTACTGTACAGAGGCTCATTTTTGGTCATAGCAGTAGCCATCCTTGTTACTGGAGTGGTGGGAAGCCATTTTACACCATCATTTGCTGAGAGAAACTGCAGTGAGGTCACCACCACAACGATAAATGAGAGCATGGAGAGGATGATGTGGCTATAATTATGTACCCCTCTTCATTCACAGCGATAAAGTTTTATTGGCAGTTTACTGACCATCAGCAGTCAATGTACTACATAGGATACAATTGACAGTACAAAAAAATGCTTCATGTTTTTTTGTGTGCCAATATCTTATTGTACAACATGATTGCTGAATTGTTGCATGTCAGGCAATGCCCGTGATTATTGTTGTTGTTTTTTTTCAGACACTGTTACATCTCAGCTCAATTCTAGTATCAATATGCAAGTGGGCATACTCAGGTGTTGTAGTAAGAGCAGTTGTGTTCAGAAAAACACTGTAAAGGACACCAAATTTGCTGAATTGAGCTGGAAATATATACCACTGGTGGTAACTAGTTATGATGCCAGAGGGTTTAAAAAACAAGTTGTCACTCATCTAGCCATTCATAGGATTACCTCTAAATCTGCAGCGTTTGCTAGTCTTTATATGGTCAGCTCAGTCATTCCCAAATTAGAGCAAAAGCTCGTACCAATCTGAGTCATTCCTACTGCCACATTGTGCAGCAGGTGGATGAATTTTTGTGTGTGTAATTATTTGTATTATGTGTGTGCATTATTATTTTCTGTTGAGTACCAGGGTTAGTAAAAAAACGTTCAATAGCTTTAAATTTAAAATGTTGATGTGAAGACACTCTAACTTTTGACAATGAATTAAGTGGCAAGGTCAGTGAGAAGTATTAAGTGGTCATGATGTGGAGTTTGGTACAGCTCAAGAAGGGCACAATCATGCATATGGGAATTAATGGTTGCTCTGTGTATAGTGTTGTAAGAGGGTACATATTTTTCAGATGCTAATATACACATCTCCTGTCACCTCATTGTCTATGTAAACGTTATCAGAGCAAGAATTAAATTTACAACTACATACATGTATAGAAAATTGCGATTTCATAGGTCTGTAATATTAATTTACCATTGTTTCCTTACTCATGTGTGCAAATTCTACATCCAGGGCTGCTGCAATGCATGTTAATTGCAATTATTTTTTTTATATCGTGATTTTTTTTTTTGGTCATATCGCGGTACAAACGTGTGTGGGATATATGGCGATAGACGGAAGAATAGACGGAGATAGGCGGAACTATACGAAAAGTACTACTTTCACATAAAAAATGCACATTGTTATAAATGTATGCATGTACATCACACTTGTAAAAGGTTTACCATTTATTGGAAATAATTACGATACTTTTTGGGCCCTTCCATAATGACCATGTCAGGGTCTCAGATCAAGGTGTGCATATTCTAGACTCACACTGGTTCTATATCAAGCATGCAGGATTTGTGCTTGACACATGACCAGATGGTTTAGTTTTTAACATTCCTACTCACCCTAACACCAACTTTATCACCTACTAAATAACATCACACTCATCATGCATACACACACACACAGGCACGCACATGTTTACACACACACACACACACACACTAACAGACTAGACATGTGTACACACAATGCACACACACTAATAAATACTCTAACACACACATGTGTACACCCAATGCACGTGTGTACACACAATGCACACACACTAATACATACTCTAACACACACATGTGTACACCCAATGCACATGTGTACACACAATGCACACACACTAATACATACTCTAACACACACATGTGTACACCCAATGCACATGTGTACACACAATGCACGGACGACTTATCCAACTTGTAATTAAGTGATCAAATTGATACCTATGTACATACAAATTCAACTAATTAACTCAAAGTGGTTGGAGAGATTGGTTACTATTTACGCATATTTAAAGGTGTCGCGCGGTTAGCATGAATTAGGAGAAAAAAAAAATTGATTTAAGGGTCCAAAATCACGATTTCTAAATGAGAGGTTCCTGTGGTATCCACGTGATTAAGATTAGCACCTTTTTAGGGGTATTAAACAATCCATGAAAAATTAAATTGGAAGCAATTTGTCTGCCGTTTTTAGGAATTTTCCGTTAACATGCACATGTAGTAAAGAATCATGATATTTAGCACTGTACGTAAGTTTTAGTAACATTTATACTTGTAGAATACTTGGTAGAATAAGTCAAATATCATGATTCTTAGCAGAAATCCTTAAAAAGGGTACTAAAAATACAGATATAAATATGTGTACCCCAGGGGCCTATCCTTTTGAAAACGTGAATTAATGCTAAAACCTTAAAAGTTAAACTAATATTTCCGGCCCATTGCATGCGAACACCACCTTTTGGGTTAAGAAGTCAATACATGTAGGAATTATAATTGAAATATGTGATTTGAATCAATGTTTGTTTGTGTATGCAAATAACTTTTTTCATGTAGAAGTGATGGTTGAATATGAAAATCTAATTTGGAAAAGAAAAAAAAAACATCAATTGTATTAATAAGTTACATACATGTACATGATAATACACTATGGACATAAACATTAAACGAGCTCGTCAATTTCAGGGATGCACCTCAATATCAAGGCTATCAACAGCAAAATGTATATGTGACACGAAGAGCCTGGTTATATGATGCAACAAAACTTCTTAAACATACCAAATAAAGAAAAGGGTAATATGTTGCAAAAAAAAATCTACCTAAATATAGTGCAAAGGTGATTATTTGGAAAAGATCAAAATGTGACACAAAGGTTATACATGTAAAAAAGAAATAGGGTAATATTTATGGAGATGGTATAAAATGCTAGTTCTGTTTTTCCAATCATTCCTATTATGATTATGCCCACTTCATTACTCCACCATTTGAGGCTAAACATCAGGAGGCCTGGAAGGGCTAGTTTGGTAAAGGTCCACCAGTCAACCAGACTTTCCCAGCTCCACCCTCCCCATGTCTGCTTATGGAGTCCACAGGCCCATATGTACACCAGCAGATAGAAGGGAGTAGAAATCTGGCTTAAAGTTATTGCAAGTACTGAGGGAAGGGAGTATAACATACAGTTGATGGGTATGCTTAAATGAATGAATGCATGCATCAATGAGGCAAATTATAGTAATGAGGTGCGAAGATAGAGGGTGAGGGTGCAAAATAAACAAAACTCACACAAATCCTAGATTAAAAGATTGAGTTCAGCAAGATGTTCACCACATTTGTCACAATCCCAGTGATGATGAACACCATCCCTATACTCTGTGTGGATGAAGAATGAAGATTATCTCACGGGGATAGGCTTTGGATGGTAAAGAAAATGTCACACCTGTGCCTGCAAATACTTTGACAGCAACACATTCACCATGATAAACTGTGTGGGGAAGGGAGATATTAGATTGAAAGGCATGAGAAGCTCACCACACTCACAGGCAGGGCAACAGAGAATATCCTTATGTACTGGGCAGTCAGGCTATGTGACAAATATAGTGGCTGCTACAATAAAATTATTCTGTATTGTACCAACCTCACTACACAAGGGTCCTGATTGAGAAGAGGTAGAATAGACTCAGCATTCTGCCAAAATGCTATTACAGGAAATATACTTAGTCCAATGTTGAAAATCGCTAGATATAGTGAATATGTGTACACGTGTGTGCATGCATGTATGTTTGTGTATATGTGTATGCGGGAAGTTTTATTAGTAGCAATTGATATAGGTAGGTAACCTTGCTGTAGGATTATCCCGATCTTCTTGTATGCCTTGTAACCAAAGGCCTGAAGAAATGGTGTGAGATTACGTTTTCATATTTGAGCATTGTAACCTACTTGAGCACAGAGGGCGTCGATTGCAGTGCCTGCACCATAGATTACAGAGAATCCCGTCATGTTAATTACCTGCACACAATGGAATTATTAATTATCTCTGATGTGTATTCCAGCCTTGCTGTAACTTTGTAATACTTTAGTACTGGGGCCACTATATACATACCTATAAAAAGCTGATTCAAATCAACGGAACTGATTTTAGTTTTATATCATCTTAATACCTCACCACCATAATATATATGTTATATTGTGTACATTAGAAAGTGTAAGGTAATAATTTTACAACTTTGCACTTCTCAACATTCATCACCATCAACAGGAAAAATACTTGCTTTTATACAGTCTGGTTTTGTTTGATATCATAGCTTGGCATACTTGTACAATTAAATATCATTTTTTGTGATTCTATTCTAACATGGTACCTGATAACTGTTGAGGGTGGGAAATTGAACTTGTTAAGTTTTAAACTCTTTAGTTATGCAGATCATCACCACCACCCACACACACTCCCAAATAATGGATACATATGTATGTTAATTTTAATAGATTTAATGATAGCTCGTCACCTACGCGTAGACATGTAGGCGTTGCAAATCGCTTTATTCCAAACAATGCACAAACAGCCAACGCTTGAAATAGTGGGGTACTAAAGAGGGCTACTTGCAAGGTGGCGGCAGAAAACACCGCCAGCGTGCTGCTAGTGCTATGTACGCTTTGTTGGGGCACGCCCCTCATTTAGCTGGAGTTGTTACGATTTGCAAAAAACTTACTAGAAGCATTCTTCGTTTTATAGGCAGCTATAATTTTAACTCTTTTTGCCAAATACACACGATTTCCAACTTTTATACTCATTTTCATCAGGATCGTGGGCAATTTTTGTACGCTCCTTCATCTCGATTGTGTATCTAAAGTGCCGATGGTTGAATGAGCTCCAATGCGAATTAGAAACGAAGGCCTATGCTTAAGTGTTACTTCATTCGAGTTCAAAGTTTTATGTGGTATTGAATGCGAGGACCATACAATGCAATAGAACGCCTACACGTAGGCTAAAACAGCACTTTTCGCCTACATGTAGGCGCTTGATCGATCTATCATTAAGATTACTGTGGTCAATATGCTTTACAATATATCATGGACCATGGGTCCATGACTTTTGCTGGATTGCATAATTAAATGCTTGAGACATAGTACTACTTACTGAAACAGCTAGTCCTTTGACAAGAGGAGGGATGAAGGAAGAGTTGCTTTGAGTTAGCTTTTGGCATCGTAAAACTAGGCTAGCCGTACATGTACCTGCTGCATCAATCTCCACAGTATTTCCAGTGATGTGGCCTACAAAGATTAGTGAAGCAATGAAGTTTGACTGTGTCAGAAACAAGTAAAAGTACTTTTGTTCCATATAAAAAAATAGGGAGAATCAAAATGTATTGTGGTACATGTACATGGGAATTGCATGCCATATGCATTTGTGAGAGAGAGAGAGAGAGAGAGAGAGAGAGAGAGAGAGAGAGAGAGGAGAGAGAGAGAGAGAGAGAGAGAGAGAGAGAGAGAGAGAGAGAGAGAGAGAGAGAGAGAGAGAGAGAGAGAGAGAGAGAGAGAGAGAGAGAGAGAGAGAGAGAGAGAGAGAGAGAGAGAGAGAGAGAGAGAGAGAGAGAGAGAGAGAGAGAGAGAGAGAGAGAGAGAGAGAGAGAGAGAGAGAGAGAGAGCAGGGAGAGGGATGAGATAAACAATAGGAAAAATGAGCTTTAGAATTGCAATAATTTCCTGCACCCAGCCTCTGACTCAGCTCTGAGTAGTGTGATGGTAGGTATGAATGATGTAGAGGGGGAAATGTGATGGTATGGAGGTATAGTATATGATGGTAGGGAGCAGGGTATTGTGGTTGGAGATGCAAGGGAACAAAGATGGTCCTAGGATGTGATAGTAGGAGTATGATAATAAGGAGGGATTGTGTGAAAGGTGTGATGGTATGAAATGGCAAGAGCATGGTGATGAGGCCCGGATGAGGTACATAGTAGGTGTGTGTGTGTTTGGCGGAGGGGAATGCCAAATGACTTGTGTAACTTAAAATTTCTATCACCTCACACCAACAATAGACAGTGAAGTTTTTCCCCTACTCTGGGACACAGTTAGAACAGGATGTGATGTTCAGGAAGGGAGGCTGGGGGGGGGGGGGGGGGGGGGCAAATGACTTAAGCTTGTTGTCATGTAACTTATTGGAGTATACATTTATACTAGTAGAGGGAGGTGTGTGATGGTAGGGAGGGTGTGATGGTAGGTGGGGTTTGAAGGTAGAGAGGGGTCAGGTATGATGGTGGGGAGGGGTGTGATGGTAGTGGGGTTTGCATGTTGAAAGCTAGTAGCCCCATTTAACACAGACATTTTCTATGCACACATAACAACAGGAATCTATTAAAGTTGTGAGCTGGTCTACCCATTCTTGAGCACTGACACTGTGACCTGATAAGTAACTACTCTTAAATCCAAGCCTTGGAAATCTATGCGGCTTGCAACATAGTTGATACATAAAAATGAAAGCACGCAACGTGTCTCCATGAGACAAGAGCCTGCCCATACATAACCAACAGCACAAATTGTGATCTGGAAACTAGCACATTATGATGCAAAGTACACCTCTCTTAAAACTGTAATCTTACACAGCTTGTATTTTTAAGCACAGAATACCAGTAACCTTACTTTAAAAATTGTAACTGCATGCATGACAAAGGCAACCGTAAACTTTAATCAATAGACATAAACTCAACGTCATGCAGTTGATGCGGCAGTTATACATGTATATGTACCCACTTCGATTTTAAAAAGTACTGTGCATTGCTTCGACCATCCTTTCTTCCTGCAGGGCAACACTATTAGATCTATCATCATGATTGTGTTTTGCAGGACCCGGCTAGGACAGTGCAGGAAATGTTACCGGTATATTGCAACCTCAGTCAGTCTCAAGGAGCAGCGTATAAAAAAGTGACACGTGCAATTAAAAATGTGCACGAATCAGTTAAGGACAGACCAATTTTCAGTTGTAGAGGAGCTATAAGTATCTCTTAGAAGTGAAATCATTTGATAACTTCAAGAAAGAAAAAATAACATGCGTTAGATCTCTTGATCAGAAAAGTACGCATGCAGAGCCAAACAAAGCAGCTGAACAATTGAACTATCGGTATAGGAAGAATTAAAACTGCGCAAAATATTACAATTAACGGAAGTGTTTATGTAACAGAACAATAACATTGTATTTTTTTGTGTAGGATACTCTTCATTATTGTGTATAGCGAACGCTTGTATAATTATTTAAACTATATCATGCACTCGCATTAACCGTTGTAACTTGTTACGAATTCACTACATGCCCGTACGTTCCTGCACTGTCAAAAAACACCTTTACTTTCCCCGCATTTTCTGATTATAGATTGTGGAAAGTTATTGCCATTTCCAATGAACTCGTGCAAACAAACCCATGTGGTAAAAATTGTGATCCCTGGAAGTCAAGAGCGACTTAACACCTAAATGCAATTCAAGCATGCAGGCAACATATTATGCGAAATATATAACCTTTCACATTATGATTCGAGGAAGTAGGGTCAACTACCGATAAGCTTCGTCCTTACCGCTTACCGGTTATCCTAAGCAACCGGCAAGACAATATTCCCTTATATTCATTACAGTTCAGTAAGAGATAATTTCATACTGAATATTATCTGCAACAGCCAGCTGTCTTTTTGATTATTGCCATTTCTTGTACGTACCTTAAATCAATTATTCACGACAACGATACATGCATACATGTGGTAAGAACTAACCGAATTAGTGTTTAGAATTACTACTTGGAGGGAATTTTTGCACACCAAATGATTGTACATGTTCGTTGATTCTATCACTGTGACTTCAGAGCATTAGCTGAACGCACACACATAGCGGATATAAATCTACATGTATACCCAGTTCGATAGGTCGCATGGCACTTGGCCAGTATGGTTTTTAACTTCTAAGTTCATTCTATTTTCGTCACCAATAACAATTAACGTCCTCCAACATTACTAGATAAAAATGAATATCGTCATTGATTAATGATTTTATTTCATTCATTGATAATTACCAAATTGACTACATGTTTTGGTCCGTCATGCACGCTCAAAAGCAAGTGAGCGGCAGTGCTCGAAAAGAGCTACAGTACGGTATACCGACCATATTTCAACCTTCTATGCACCTATCAATGGTAAGTGCAAACCCCCCCCCCCCCCCCCAAATTTTTTTTTGACATTTATTAAATCAAACGCCCCATGGTTGTGGGTTAATAACTGGTCAATTCGCAGCGCTATTTGCTGTTGACCACACCCAATGTCAAATCCCCCGTACGCGGGCTGGTAGAAACAATGGTCAAATCCCCCACTAATCTCCTATATGTCCTGGATTTTTTTTTTTTGGGGGGGGGAGGGGTTTCACTTACCATTGATAGGTGCATTACCAACTCCTGGACTTTACAAGCTCAACACAAAATGGCGATGCTAACGTTAAAAGGTCTAAGATGGCGTCCCAAACACTATAATGCCTAACTTCATTTACTGGGCACCTAGAAATTGAAGGAGATACTTTTTCTTTGGACAGGGTCACTAAATATCTACACACCTTAGCAATTAAAGCCAATTAACTAGTCCACTTATACTTTTATATTGCCAACCAATATCAAAATACTTCTGTGCAATCGGATTTTCGTTTAGTCTTTTTATTTTAGTGCATGAACTATTGTTAGAAAAATCACTTTGGACAACTATCACGAAATGCACATGTTGTTCATCACTAAAGCCACGTAGTCACCTTACATATGAAAAATCACCACAAGATGGTTGACTATCTTATACCAGAAAGATGTGCATATGTTAAAAACCAGTTATACGCTAAAGTAGAATAAGCACACTGGTGTACTGTTGGTGTATAACCTCACATGTTGTCCATCACTACAGCCATGTGGTTTAATCTTAATCACCACAAGATGGTTGACTATCTTATAACCAGAAGGGATGTGGTCAGAAACATTGATACCCTATAGTAGAGTACGCACCTCACATGCCTTTGGATGTTGTCTATAGCAAATAAAAATGATAAATTCATTTTTGAGTGTTGTTTGTGCTATCAAATGTGCACTCATTAAATATCGTCAGCTGTTTGAACTGTGCCCATGACTGTTATACACTATATAGTGCATACGTTTGTACCCCAGCAAATAACTCAACCACATGTTGATATGCATGTGGTCAAAATTAGCCGAATTTGTGTTATGAATATAATTACTAGGAGGCCATTTTCGCACACTACATTGTATTCATGTTTGAATGCAAGTAGTTTCTATTTCTAGCACAGTAACATCAGAGCTACAAACTGTGCATGCATTATAGGAGCGTATCTATAGAGGTTTAGTTCGGTGTTGCCCGAAACCACCCTTGCAAATTTTAAGATTAAATGATTTGTAGTGACAGTAGAATATTGAATTCCCAGCCATATTCAACTCAGGTTTTGCGAAAATCACAGGTTGATAACGACTAAACCAAACATTGAGGGTGAGAAAGTCAACCTTGCATGAATAGTGTTCCTAAATTATGTCATTTGATTAGCCCACCATATTGGTGCTCGCGTACCAGAGCGTCATATTTGACATATACTTGTGTCCATAGGCCCATACAGTATTTCCTTGCACAGTAAATAACAGAGCATAAGCCCATACAAGTTTGATACATTTCCACAGTAAACCGAGCATGAGCCCATACGAGAACAAATTTCCACAGTAAACTGAGCACACACAGACAACACAACTCAACCAAAAGAAAGGACTATTAATATTAAATCTTTACCTCATTGGTGTTTTCTACTACTGGCAATATGGGCAGAGAAGCTACAATATTTAAAAGCATTTGGCAGATATTTTGGCATTCAAACAGGTCAAACCATACTCTGTTGTCATGTTTTGGCTTATGTAACTTTGGATTTGCATCTCAATTGTCCCCCCCCCTCACCCCACCCCCCTTGGGTTTTGTAATGTCTGCTGAGTTGCCAATTTCCAATCACCAAACATGTATAATAAGTTGAGCATACCACATACAAGAACATAGCAATACATATACTCATAGCATATGATGCAACAACAGGCTGGTACTTCTGCACCTTGCTCTTAGCCTCTTAATGGTGCCTATACTGACCATTACAAAAACTGTTGTTAAATAGAATGGTTATCACCAGTGTCCCTCCTAAAAAGTCTGGGAAACATTTCATGCAATCCTTATATGGACTTGCAGTGTACAAAAGGGTGGTACTTTCAAATACATTTACCGTATCGCACAACGGCCGTACACGGGATCGCATTGACACCATTGCTCAGTAGCTCTTATATCCATCGTCACAGCTGCATGTCGTTCCGCCACTTGAAATGCTCATTGAAACCAATACTCACACACATACACAAACATTCATTATTAAAATTCCTTAAGGAGTGGTGAACATTTGTTGATATAATTCATGGTGGAAATCTCATATGAGAGATTGAAATATATTGAGATCAATAGGATCATAGCCTGAAAAGTAAACACAGCTCCACATTGCGTGCACTGCCTAACATACCTCAGGAAGAATGTTATTTAATGCAACGGCTATTCTCAAACTTGGAAGTCCTTTTTCAATACAAACCTGTTTAGTAATATGGACTAAATAGTTCAGTGCAGATTTCACTCTTCTACATATAATCACCATGGCTGACTACATCCTATACCAAGAAGGGGTGTTGTAAAAAAACAGTGATACCCTGACGTACATGTATAGTGTAAGCTGACATGTGTGCTTTTGTCGCATGGCTATACATGCTGTCTATCACTACTGCAGATGGCCGACTCTCCAGGCCCTGCGCACGATTTTTTTTTAAAGGGCGGGAGTTCGATCACAGGTCATATATTGTAAGTTCGTAGACAGCGGCATGCTTTCACCCCCAATTAATTTAGAGACTTTTCTTTAAACACACCAAAAACTGATTGATGCACGACACTGAATAGGGCACTCGAAAATGAGTGCCCTATTCACTATTTCTAGTGACATGCATCAATTTAATGTGAAAGATGTTTTCACAGCACGTATAATAGTATAATTATAAATATCTAACGTATTAGCTATAATATTATTGTTTCCTGAAACCCGTATGCCATGCAGTGACAAAAAAAATGCAGAAATTGATACCGGTGTATTCCAACCTCAGTCATTCTCTGCATGGGGGCATGCAGAATATACAAAATGACATGTGCAATTAAAATGTGCACGAATCAGTTAAGGACAGACCAATTTTCAGTTGTAGAGGAGCTATAATTATCTCTTAAAAATGAAATCATTTGATAACTTCAAGAAAGGGAAAAAAAACATGCGTTAGATCTCTTGATCAGGAAAATATGCATGCAGAGCCAAACAAAGCAGCTGAACAATCGAACTATCAGTATAGGAAGAATTAAAACTACTACAATTATCGGAAGTAATGGAAGGATGTAACTGAACAATAACATTGTATTTTTTTTGTAGGAAACTCTATATTATTGTGTATAGCGAACGCTTATTTAAACTATCACTCACATTAACCGTTGTAACTTGTTACGAATTCACTACATGCACGTACGTTCCTGGACTGTGAAAAAAAAACACCTTTAACTTCCCCGCATTTCTGATTATAGATTGTGGAAAGTTATTGCCATTTCCAATGAACTCGTGCAAACAAACCCGTGTGGTAAAAATTGTGATCCCTGGAAGTCAAGAGCGACTAACACCTACATGCAATTCAAACATGTAGGCAACACTGTGAACATATTATGCGATGTATATAACCTTTCACATTATATTAGTAAAGCTAATGCCTGAATGTGGGGAACAGCAAGATTCGAGAAAGTAGGGTCAACGACCGATAAGTTTTGTCCTTACCGCTTACCTTTTATCCTATAGACCCCTTGCCGTGTCATCCCAGGAAGGATCAAAACATTAGCGGCCATATTCAAAATGTGTGCGTTATTTAGAATTTGTGTTTTCATTACGTACGAATGTTATAATAACAACTTAGACTGCTGAAAAATCACGGCCTAATAAATTGATTCATAAGTTTAAGCATGAATCATATTCTTAGAACCAAATGAAATGGTTATGGTCTGTTGCGGGCGTACTTATACTGTTAGATTTACGTCATCGTCATCGTAGATACACATATTTCTAAATAACGCACACATTTTGGTCCAAAACAATATGGCCGCTAATGTTTTATCCTTCCCGGGATGACACGGCAATAAGTCTATACAGTTAAGCAACCGGAAAGACAAATTTTCTTATTCATTACCGTTCAGTAAGAGATAATTTGAACAGCCAGTTGTCTTATTGATTATTGCCATTTTTTTGTACGTACCTTTAAACCATAGATATTGGAATTACTGGATTGGCAACGCTACGGGCATTGCATAGTGCATGACATCACATTATAAGCTTGACACGAATACGCCTTTTTCTTCATAAGGTGTCTATTGCTTTTTATAGTCGAAAGTAGTATTTAGCTTTTAGATCTCACTTGTTATCTTGTTCTTTGTGTCTGATTTTAACGTTACAGCCGTGTATAAGTACTTAATTTGGGGGTTTTAGTAGCAATACGCCATTGATACGACGCGAAAAAAGAGTTGATTGTGGTACTTAGGGTAGGCCTGTTTTGAAGCTTAAAAGTACAACGCTTCGCCCGTATGTTTCAGTTTTAGCGTAATTATGAGGCGGTTTTATGGGGGTTTTAGCTTAAGTCGGAACGATTTGTAGCATTAAGACTCATATTTTTCTTGTTTGGGCACATGTGCTGTGTGTCGTGGAGTGGTTGGATGGCTGGAAAGAAGTTCCGTCTTGGCAGAATGCCAAGAAGAACGAAGCGCTCTCTGACTCCACAGTCACGTTCATCAAGACAGCAGCGAGCAGGACGGCCTAATAAACGACTTAAGGATGTCTTCGAAATAGTGAGCTTGGTGTTTAAAACATAACATACATGTATGTATGTTATCTTAGACGTTTATTTATGTTTGTTTACACGTATATGGTATATGTTTCTCTTATAAATTGTCTAGACAAATTTGCTACCAACATCACTTCAATCAATTTACCACTTCATTACATTACCTAGTTCACAATGGGTTATTCAGCCTCCATTTACTGAATCTTCAAATAGCCTCACTGTCTGCAAGCTAGTTGAGCATCCAGCATCATATGGCATACAAGTTCTGTCCAACCACTTTTGCTCACTCACACCATAAAAGTCAATAGTGATCTAATGTGGAATGCATTTGTACATGGTCACTGCATAATGAAAAAGAAGTGTTTTTTATTGAAGTATTTTCCAGACAAACTTACTCCTGCAGCCTTGAATGACCTAATGGCAGTGCTTGAAAAATGCTCCGTATGCCCAGGTCACCCCGACAAGCATTTTGTAGAAATGGCTCAAAGTAAAAAGGGTGAACTAAAGTCAAGTGATGGTAAAACTGTTGTTGCTACTGTTGATCAATATGCTCCAGTGTATGTTAGTGGTCAAAAGTATGATAGTACTGTTAGATGTACTAAATGTACTATTATTGTCCAAGACAAAATAAAGTGCAGTAGCTGTGTTGCATACAGAGGCACATTGCGCAAAGCATATCATCATTGGACTGATAAATTGAATTCATCTCCAGATAGATGTACTGCACCGTCACGTCATGTAAATTTTCGGTTTTTGAGTACACCACAGAAGCAAACTCACTACACTAGGCTTCGCAGCAAACTACATGCTGTTGAGAAGAATTTGAAAGATGCTATTGCAAGGCAAACTCTCCATCAAGGTGTGCACTTAGATGAACAAGTGCATACTGATTTTTATCTATCAGATGATATTAGAAAAACATATAGTGATGATTCATTCAGGCGATTATTTTGGGAACAGCAACTTCAAGCTTTAAAGGTCAGCAACAAAAAAAATGTAAGATGGCATCCAGCACTGATCAAGTGGTGTCTGCATTTGAAATTTAAATCATCTAGTGCATATGAAGTACTTAGAAGCACTGGTGTATTAACATTACGATCTTCATGAACCTTATATGACTACTCTCATTGCATACAATCAGCATCAGGTTTTCAGGCTGAGGTTAATGAACAGCTGTGTAAGGAGGCATGTTTAGAAAAGGAACAGAATAAATATGTTGTGTTGCTGTTCGATGAAATGAAGATTAGAGAGGGTTTAAACACAACTGTAAACTTGTTGGATTCACTGATTTAGGGTCAATCAACAACATACTGACTGAATTTGAACAGGAATGCAATGGAGAAAAAGGCCCTATTAATGCAGATGCATTTGCTTCTCACATGCTGTGCTTCATGATAAGAGGAATTTGCTCAGATCTTAAGTTTCCTTATGCAAACTTCCCCACCAGTAACATTACTTCTGCCGAACTTTATCCTATTGTGTGGAATACTGTTGGAAATTTAGAAGCTTTGGGTTTTAATGTAATGGCAATTACTTGTGATGGAGCTGCTCACAATAGGGGTTTTTACAAAATGCATTTTCCAAGACGTAGTTCTTTAACATACAAGATTAAAATATAAGAGAGGGAGGTGTATCACTTAACTTGTACCTTATTGTATACAATGCACAGAGAAATGGAAAATTCATTAGTTGGGCACATCTTCAAGAACTAGTTAATAAGAGCAGACAATCATCTGGGCTTTCTTTACTGAAAAAAATTACGAAAGAACATTTGCAACTTGACTCATTCAAGAATGCGAGTGAACTTGGCAGCTCAAGTAGGTATATTAATTACTGTGGTCAGTAAAATTTCATTGCTTATTTCAAAGGTTTTGAGCAAATCAGCAGTGCTTTTCGGTACTACAATGTTGATGAGACTACAGAGACAGAGAAATTTGTAGCTATGTTTGACAAATTCTTTGATTGTCTTAATGTTTGCAGTATTACAGAACACTTATCTAAACGTAAGCCAGATTTACAACCTTATCATTCAATTTCAGATGCAAGACTCAAGGTATTTATGATTGCATACATGTATATCAGGACTGCATTGCAGTTTTTATTTATAGTTCTGTATTCCTGCCCATTATTACAGTGGTTGAAGGAAGAATTTCTAGGGTATCTAAGCACATGGGAAACAGAGGTTGAGCAGCGAGCAGGTTTTACTCGTTCCATGAAACAGTCTCCCTTGAAACACGTGAAGGATTAAAGATGACAGGTAATATACATATTATTTTTATGTTTTCATTTTTACTTTAGTTCAAGTTAACTCATTTGTTGAGTTAACTACTTGTCTACTCCAAAAGCCTGGAGTGAAATATATTCTAAGTGAAAGTTTTTGTCAGGATCCTCTTGAGGCTTTCTTTGGAAAGCAAAGATACAAAGGTGGTCGAAATGACAACCCATCCACTAAAGAATATTTGGACAATGCAGTCACCTTAAGGGTACAGGCCTCACATGCACTAGATCCAATTCGAGGAACCAGCCTAGGAAGAGAAAACACACCACTGAAGAAACATCTATATTAGATGGGGATGCATTACCAAAGCGTGCAAAATGAAAACTGTCATTTTTAACACACTGAGTCTGTGTCATATACATAATGTCAATGAAGTGTTATTCTTTTTCAATGGTAATTTATACATTTGCGAACACAATCATAAAAAAATTATACCTACTGGTGTAAATGAGTTAATATATATGTTAAGGATTATGTAGTTGTTTCAGTGATGTATGTAATGACTTCTGTTTTTTGGTTGTCTTATGCTTGCACTGCTTATAAATTTCAAGCCAGGCACCAGCGATGGAATGTCCTCTTATTGCAATCCACATATCTACAATTTCTCTCAAAAGCTCATCACAATGTTCCTGTTTGCAAATGTCTGCAGATAGGATGCTCCAGTACAACTGTACATTTTCAGCTTCTAACACAGAACAAAAAATATCATCCTTCACCTGTACATCATTCATCTGATGTTGTGTTGAGGATTGCAGAGCAATTTTTAACTTATTCTGTACAATAAGTTCAACCTGTTGGAAAAATAGAAACATACTGTCACTAATTTCAAATAGATTGCCTCTATTCATTAGGTTAGTCCAAGTTTCAGTGTATTGCAATAAGCTTGTTTCATCTCCACTAACTGCCATTTTGATGAGGCACTCAGCAAAATTTGCTGACTTAACAGAATCACTATTATTATGCTTTTTCAGAAGCTTATGTGGTACGTACCCTGCTGCATATCGAACTATATTCAGTTCATCTTCACTAAGAATAGACCTTGTCTGTGGTTGTGAGCTGCTTGAGAGGGGTGGCAACGACCTTGAAATCAAGCTTTCATATAATTTTTGGTTTACTCGTTGTTGTATAAAGGAAGAGAGATTTTCTTTGATTGAACTCAGAAAGGTGGTCCAAATCGATATCAAACGTGTTGACCATATGGAATGACAGTTCACCCACAACTTTTGACGCTGAATAGTTGGTGCACTACAAGTACTACCAGTAGGAGTAGTTCTTTCTTCACGAGTAGTTGCGCCACCGAGCGCTTTCTCCAGTGCCCCCCATTACCGAAACAGCAAAAATTTCATATTCACTACTATGTTCCTGTATAGAATGTAATACTTTTTTCACCTCATTCAAAGCTTTCTTCGATCGCAAAGGCGTTCCCTGGAGCAAGGGATCTTCCAGTATAGCTTTTAACGCCGCTCTCACTATTATAAATGTTTATCACGTGACCGTGTCGAGCATCGAACATATATTTCACGGGCGTTGCCAATCCATTAATTCCAATATCTATGTTTAAACCAATTATTCACGACAACGATACATGCACGTGCATCAGTGGTCAAAACTAACCGAATTAGTGTTTATTACTTGGAGGGAATTTTCACACACCAAATGATTGTACATGTTTGTTGTTTCTAGCACTGTGACTTCTGAACTAAGACATAGCGGATATAAATTTGTACACGGTTCGCTGGTACTGGGGTACACAATTACGGATAGGTCACATGGCACTTGACCAGTATGGTTTTTAACTTCTAGGTTCGTTCTATTTTCGTCACCAATAACAACGTCCTCCACCATTACTAGATAAAAATGAAATCGTCATTGATTAATGATTTTATTTCATTCATTGAAAATTACCAAATTGACTACATGTTTTGGTCCGTCATGCACGCTCAAAAGCAAGTGAGCGGCAGTGCTCGATAAGAGCTATAGTACGGTAAACCGACCTATTTCAACCTTCTTACCAACTCCTGGATTTTACGAGCTCAACACAAAATGGCGACTAATGCTAACGTTAGAAGTTCTAAGATGGCGTCCCAAGCACTATAATGCCTAACTTTAACTCGGCCAAGCGATATGCATCGTTGACCTCTAGTTATATAGCGAATTTTGTACATCAATTCATTCACTGGGCACCTAGAAATTGATGTAAATACTTTTATGGACGGGGGTCACGAAATATTTACAAACCTTAGCAGTTAAAGCCAATTAACTAGTCCACTTTTACTTTTATTTAGCCAACTAATAAAATAATTCTGTGCAATCGGATTTTCGTTTAGTCTGTGTATTTCAGTGCATAAACTCAACATTTTTATTTCAGTACATGAACTCAACGTTGTTAGAAAAAATTACTTTGGACAACTACATGTATCACGAAATGCACTGTAGCAACACATGTTGTCCATCACTAAAGCCATGTAGTCACCTTACATATGAAAAATCACCACAAGATGGTTGACTATCTTACACCAGGAAGGCGTGAATGTGGTAAAAACCAGTTACTCATGTATATGCTAGAGTAGAATAAGCACACAGGTGTACTGCTGGTGTATAACTCACATGTTGTCCATCACTACAGCCATGTGGTAACCTTAATCACCACAAGATGGTTATCTAATAACCAGAAGGGATGTTGTCAGAAACAGTGATACCCTAAAGTACAGTATGCACCTCACACACAGTGTTGCCGCGAAATAACCTTCATTTTTAATCGCCTATATCGCGATATATCGCGATATGAGCATTTAATCGCGATATAAATATCGCGATATATTAAATTATTCATGATCAATTATCGTTTGGTTATTAAATGTTGGGGTGGTTACCACGAAGGAGGTATACGTGTACTTACGCTAAATGTGCTTGCTACCACAGACGATTTCATGAGCGTTGATCACAAAGCCTTCAAAACTGCCGTATGGAAGGCTTTGGATGGGCAAAAAATCAATTGTTTTTTACGCTCTTGCGCAATCTTCCCAAGCAGCCGGCTTGTCAGCAGACTAGAAATCAATTTCGGAAAATATGATCCATTGTTGTGGTGGAGGAATCATGAACCATACGTCTCTACCATAGCTAAACCAGCAAGCAAGTACTTTTGCATTTTTGCTTAGGTTTTTTTTCTTTTAAAAGACGAAAAGGTTGCGCCCTTGGGGGCGTGGCATCTTGCATGAAAGGTAAATGTATATTTCTAAGGCAAAATTCAAACTGAACTGGTTTAACTGTAACAGTAAATGATATACCTAAATGTATGCTTATTCTCTGCATGCACGTTTCTAAATTATTTCTGTATATCTTTGTTTATGTCCGTACACGTTTATTTCGCGATATGACTAAAGATTAATCGCCTTTCGCGATATAAACATTTAATCGCGATATATCGCCTTTCGCGATATATCGCGGCAACACTGCTCACACGCCTTTGGATGTTGTCTATAGCATCTTTGAGGGTTGATCTAGGGGCGGATTTAGGGAGGGGGGGAAATACTAAATCGAGGTGCTACTTTTCCGTATAAATAGAAGGTTTAGTGCCTGGTGCCTCAAAATAAGGCAATACCGCAGGAATGCTAATTAACGTACCGTAGAATCCCTATTACAACCCCCCTCCCTCCGCCCCCAATGCGAGAGATTGGGTACTTTTTCAAATCACCGCATCTCAGTAACCATTTAAGCTAGCGCTTACTTTTTTCAAACTTTTGTAGGACTACCACTTCTTTCCTAGAAAAAGTCCCTGTTTGGCATCGCAATTACTTTTGACAAGGTCAGATAACTTACTTGGTTCGGGACAGCCATATCTTTTGCTTTGTCATTCCTTACCATATGAACTTTTTGTTTCCCTGTTTTTTTTTAACACTTTCAGAATCACACATCAACTTCTTGTTTATAACATGGTTGCACAATTCTCCATTATCAGTATTTGAGTGCACCAATTATACAGGGTATGCACAGTTCAAGTGCTGGAGACATTCACTATATGCAGCAAGTAGTGGTACAATATAATAAGTGATTGGTGTGGAGATAACAAAATGGCCATTTCAACCATCACTTTTCCACTGGCCACCTTTCCTGCAAGACGACGACGAGTACACCAACTGCTATATATATATTCACGCCATGTCCAGAAATTGTGGACATCGATGCATAACTCGGCGTACGATTGTGATAAAAAAAATCTAATTGCACCATTAAACTCACTAGGTACTTTAGAGATTTATCACGTTATTAAAACTGCTAATTAATTTATTAAAATATATTATTGTTACTGTCTTTTAATAAATGCATTGTATGTCTGCATGGCAGGGAAGTTAGGAATAGGCATCGCTGTTATATAAAATCCTTCCAAACTACAGCTATCGCCGATTTTAGCGATCTAAGTATACGCATGCGCAACTCAAAACATTTAGTTGTACTCGTGCCCCTGCCATTGGATGCATTCTAGAGGTCTCGTGATCTGTTATTTAACCATTTTGATAGCTGGGCGTAGCCTTTTGGCGGAGGGTCGGGTATCAAGCCTAGGCCTATACCAAGATTTGTACCCATCTGATAGTATTGTGGATATACAATGTAATAGCTCTACACTCGCTATCAATCTAATTCTTGGTATACGCTAGTCTCGCTAGCCAGACGTACAACATCGAACTTCAACTGGATAGCGAAGGTCGAGCTAATAGAACCGCTGCTGTGGAGTAGCTACTACATAATATGATATATAGGTGTGACTACGAGACTCGCTCGTTAAGATGCATGGGCGATTCCGTCCCTATATAATTATAATTATAATTATATGACATGTATTGTATATATCACGGCTGTTCCGTACGTGACATTAGGTTTTGAAATTAGATCGTAAGGTTTGAATTACGGTATATGTATAAAAATGGTCGCCATAAAGCTCATTAACTGACACTTAACTTCGGAGGTCGCTTGTACTTGGCCCTTTCTACCAAAGCAAAAACCAATAACAGGTTTATGTTTAGAAAACATCTGAAATATTATAGCACTATTTGCGCAATCAAATACTATAACTTAAGCAATGCACTTATGGCCACGCATACGGGCGCTTCTACACAAAACTAAAACTACCACGTGTTCACTTTCATACGGTAAAAAAGTGCTCTTATTAAATCGGCTGTAAAACGCACTGAAGAAAGAGAAAGAAACGGTAAGTCATTCAATGAATTCAGCTTCGTACTACGCACCTGCAAACTAGTTGTAAAATGTCTTACAAAACCATGAATAATTTTCACGTCACGAGAGCCGCAATGGAACAGCACAAGTGTCAATTGGATAATTTGTGCCGGTTATGTGGTTGCAAACCATCTAAACGCCGTACACAAGCAGCAATGGCAAAAAAGCGGCCCTCTTACATGTTCATGTGTGCGGAGTTTCATGAAGAGCTACTGTCGGCCTTTCACATAGACACACAAAAAGACAGTCCTGAGATCCACCCCCCTAAGTTCTGCAACAAGTGCTACGTGATGATGAAACGTGCAACAGTTGCATCACAAAGCCAAACACCATACACATGTCCGCTGGAGCCATATGACTGGAGTAACCATACTGTCAGCACCTGCAAGGTAGTGTGCAAAAAAAAAAAAAAAAAAAAAAAAAAAAACTTTCACAATTCATTCTTCTTTCACCATAGGGTTGTAACAGGAATATGCCATTTTACAAGACTCGGTGGTGGAAACCAGAAGCATGTGGCAGTACTCCAGCTGACACTGTACAGCACATAAAGGCAATAGCACCACAAAAAGTCATTAAAAATCCAAACCAACCACTATTGGCTACAACACAGGTGCTATCTGCTATGGATGAGTTGATATGTCCTATTTGTCTTGATGTGCTAAGACAACCAATTCAACTCCCATGTGACAGGCTTGTATTTGCCACATGCCTAATTGAGTGGATCCATTTGAATGCTACGTACTGCCCTTGCTGTCACTCCACAACACCACTGACCAGCAAAAATCTCAAACCAGCTGTACAAATCATTCAGCTGCTCCTGTATGATGTTATGGTGTGCTGTAGGTCATGTGATAGAAGCATCAAGGCCATCGAGTATGACTCACATCGTTGTACTGAATCTGTAACCAGACAAGAGATGCAACTTGTCAGCAAGGTAGTGCACAAGATGCTTGATGCTTCCAAGGAGAACATCATTCAGATAAATACTGGTGGAACTGTAAGTAAATAAAATTGATAAATGGTATGAATGATTTATATACTTACCCCTACTCACAGCCTCTGAAACTGGCTCGCATTACATCTCCTAAATCACCCCCTGATCAGCTCAGCCAATGTACCCGCAAAAGACGTATTCATGAGGTCCAAAACATACGAAGCATCATAGGGGTCAATTCCAAGGGTTCTGAACTCATACTTGGGGATGAGATCAGGGTACTGAGTGTGGAAAAGAAACAGGAATTACTTCACAGTGCTGGGGTCCAAATTGAAATGCTACCAATGCAAGGGCTTGCAATAAAATCCATGCTAGCCATCCCATGGTACAGACTGAGAATCCTCTGTAGGTACATTGGGTACATTGGGGTACATAGGATCCTTCATGTATGTGTATGAAAAAATTTATGCATTTATACAGATGGTTAAAACAGGCTGGAGTGTACATTGGCAGCGAAGGAAAGCAGCGTGCTCTTGCGCATGAGTTTATAGGTGACAACCTCATGGTGGAGTTGGCCCCCTTCTCTTTCAAACTGCCTGATGGGGGCGAAGAACTACGTGGTGCAGCATATGGCTACACGCCCAGCCTAATCCAGAAGATCAAGCAACTTCTGGAACAGAATGAAAGGTCAGTACACGTGACAAATAAAATGTGAGTTGTGCAATTGCATGACTTCCTTTCAGGGAGGATACACTTGTGTGGCATGATGGAATCATACCAAAAGATGAAGTGTGGATTAAGCTTGGTGGTGACAAAGGGGGTGGCATGTTCAAGATGAACTTTCAAATTGTGAACACTCAATCACTCAACTCTGTTCATAATACGTGTGTGTTTTCCTGCTTCGAGGCAGATGACACAGTGACAAACCTACATGTGGCACTTGACCGGTTTAGAACAGAGGTGACTCAAATGTGTGTCATGAAATGGAAGTAAGTTGCAATTGGCCCAGAAGTTTTGAACAAGCATGATATAGTTTTTGTCTATATGATACTGTAAACAAAGGATGTACTCCCTGAAAGTGTTTCTCAGCGGTGACCTTGAGTTTCTCAGTCAAATATATGGACCATCAGGTGCATCAGGTATACATTCAGTGCTTAACCATTCACAATCACTGAGCAGCTTGACATTTCTTAAATGCAGGGAAACAGCCATGTTTATTATGTCATATTACTCTTGATGAGCTACGAAACCCCTCTACACGAAAAGGTCCATGCACTCCTCGCACTCTAGACACAATTCTGCTTGACCACCAAAACTTTATGGATGATGGAGGGGATATTAAGCGTGCAAAGGAGTACAATAACTGCATACAAGATCCCTTTTTTAACATTCCTTTGTCTCAGGTAAATGTATAATTATAATATAAAATCCGATTATGAATTTACATATATATATACATGTAGGTTTGCTTACCTGGTCTGCATATAACACAAGGGATCTTTCAGAAACTCTTTTCCCTTTTTGAAGAATCCTGCCATACACTTGATCTGATGCTTGCGATGTACTGGCAATCCTCTCCAATCAGCAAATCTCAATATGATGTGTACTCTGGGGCACTGAGAGAGATAAATAACGCTAACATTGAACTGGAGCAGCTGCACCAAGAGAAGGCCACGTTGCAACAGCTAGCAACATACAGTGCACTAGTTGCTGGCAGCAGCACGCTGATCACTGCAGGACTCCTGGAACTTTCTGCGAAATGTCATGAGGAGGTTAAAAGACAGGTATATACACTATTTTAGGCACTATTGATTTACCATTCAATTCTGAGTTCCTACCCCTTAGGAAGCCAGAATCAAAGGTTTACAAGAAACCATTGATAAGTCCTTTAATCTAGATGATGGACCTTGTATCAAGAGCCTTCAATCCTGTTTAAATTCACTTGGTGTGTGCCGTCAGCGTTATTATGGTGGAATTTTTGTGGGGAATCATGTACACACGATTCTCAAGGTATTTTATGCAAATGTCTATTGACTAAATTGCATTGCACATATAGCCTGCCAATGTGGAAGCTCTTTGCAGTTGTGTATTAATGGCTACTGAGCACATACCTGAGTTCAAAGCAGAAGCGAATGGCATTTATATGAAATTCAGCACCATCCTGTTGAAATTCTCTGAATGCCATTCTCTGTATGACAGTAAAGTACACAACACAAGTACTATGCAAAACCTTGGTATGTGCATACCTGTTTATGTACTGCAATGCTTTTGAGCTATTCCTTTCACTCCTAATAGGTGAGGCCATCAAGAGCTTCTTTTGTCTCTTTGACAAATATTTCACTGGAATAGGCAGGACACTCAAGATGCATATCCTCGAGGACCACATGTTGGAATGGGTATCAACACACCTAGCTGGCTGTGGCCTAATGGGGGAACAAGGCGCTGAATGTATACACGCAAAATTCAATTCGTTAAAGCGTACCTACTCTGGAATCAGAAATCCTATTGCTAGGCTTAAAAGCATTATGCAAGACCATTACCTTAGCATTTCGCCACACATGTCAGCTGCAGTACCAACACCTGAAAAAAGAAGAGTACATAACTCTCTAGCACTATTCAACGTCATCGTTATCGTATCCACCTCGCGTACGTACATAATCATTTTATAATAGACACCTCAAAATGGCGCCGTATTCAATCGACGAAATTGGACAAACGAAGTAGCGTAGTCACGTATAGACGACTGAAAACACAAGATCAAACCCTTTACTACGTTCGAGGCGTTTCTTGTCCAAAAATATAAGAGCAATTCTTAGAAAACATAAGCACTGTTGACCATACCCATTTAGACCCAGTGTCTTTTTGGCAGTGTGGCACGTGTTCGCCAAGGTATCATTGCTAGAAACTAGTGTTGTCGAGTAGCAAAGTCCTTACTGCACGTGTAGGTTGCCCTTTGGGTAAAAAAAACCCACGACATCTTCTCGTACATAAACCTCTTTCCACCTACTGTCGTTGCTATGGAAGTAATGAGCCATGTTGCTAGGTACTTAAAATTCATAGTGGGCGCGGACCTGTTGTCCAAATTTCAATGCAATGAAACAGCCGTGATATATCTATCTGCATGTGCATCGCGCGCGCTCTGACGTTGACCACGATGACGTCGACTGGCTTGTTTTTTGATAATACTAGAAGTTTTCGTGGAGGTGTGTTAAGGATATTGCCTTCCACTGACTAGCTAAAGAATTAACATACGCATGGCGGCGGATATTCACAGCTGGACTCTCCACTGTGTCCTGGCCCTATTATACTGTATATCGTCGATTAATGACTGTATATGGATCAATGGACCCCCTTTGCATGAAAGATTGGAAGTACGATAAACGTCACGTCTGGAGTAAAAGCCACAGCGGTTGCCTAGAGACATTGTGTCACGTTCGCGGACCTTTGCGTAATAAAATGGCAACGCTCGTAATCATTCCTTCCCGCTCGGACGGTGATCCTTCGGCCGATCCAGTTCCTGATCAAACTCTGCTGCCAACAGTAAGCTTGACCGAGTCTGACATACCCGGAGCCTTTTTAAATGGATGGCTTTAAAAAGGCTCTACTGTTGGCAGCATAGTTTGATCAGGAACTGGATCGGCCGAAGGATCAATGTCTGAGCAGACTACGAGCGTTGCCATTTTTTTACGCAAAGGTCCGCAGACGTGACACAATGTCTCTAGGCAACCGCTGTGGTTTTTACTCCAGACGTGACGTTTATCGTACTTCCGATCTTTCATGCAAAGGTGCACGGTCGCTCTCGCTCACTCCATAGCAGTCTCGTTCCCAGACCCAATATCTGCTACGAGGTTAAGTCCTGTACTCATTTCTATCCAGCTCCGCCGGAATTTTGGCTAGGGTATACAAGAAGGATGAACAGCCATAAACGTATTCGGCAGTTGGCCTGAGATGTGTGTGTTTGTTATGCCGTGTGTTCTACTTTTTTATTATTGAGCGGCTGGAAGGAAATGCACATGCACCCACACCCAAATGCAAATACCATGCACGCAAAAACACACACACACACACATATACATGCAAATACACACACACACACACACACACACACACACACACACACACACACACACACACACACACACACATGTGCATGCAAATACACACATGTGCATGCAAGTACACACACACACACATACACACACATGTACATGCAAATACACACACACACACACATGTACATGCAAATACACACACACATACGCACACATGTACATGCAAATACACACACACACATACACATACACACTCACACACATACACACTCACACATACACACTTGACACAGGACTTGCATGGGCATGCAGTTGAAGAAAAGATCACATACATGCACCTGTCTATCTACTTTACTCCTACAAATACTAAAGCAATGGCACAAAAAAGGATGCCATGATGCAGCTCTGATCTGTCATCAATGAACAGATCGATGGCCGATGGCATGAAGCCTAGTGATCATGACTCATACACAATGGCAAGGATGCTGGATAGAAACTACAAGTATGTACTAGTCCTGAGGGCCATGCATGTGAAACGTTTACATAACAGCCATAACTAATGACCACATGCCACCACCCTAATTAAATAGGTGACCACAAAGGATTTTGGGTCAGCTACATTCTCTGTTAGTACATGTAATACCTTCTGAACTTTCCACATTTATCACACACATACACAACCAATACATAACCAAATAAATATAAATGCCACACCACAACTGTTACATTACCTATTACATACATCTGCAGAGCCATGTACATATAGCTAGACCACATAAAGCCTTCCATTTGAGTTGTTGCTGAAGTTTTTCACCAGGTGCATGTTGGAAGGGTGGCTGGCGCAGTCCATGAGATGCAAAACTTTGTGTCCAGTCCCTGGTCCATACCAGGTGGTCATGTAGGTAAGCCTCCTCTCCTGGCAGACAACTGGTGTCTGTGCTATGTGTACAACCAAACCAAGGAGTTTTTCTAACCAAACTAATAAAGGTGGACACCACAGGATGTGACAATTGTAGCCACTTTAAACAATTATTCTTTGGTCCTACATCTACATGCATGTAACACGTAGATCTATCTCCTTCTAACTGTACCCTACATCAGAAACCTTTAAACTTAATTTGATTGATATCCCAGTGGCTGCCTCTGGGATGTGCTATCAAATTCCTCATCTCTAGGGAGAAGGGCCTACATGTATTATCTTTTCCCAACTGTTCCACAAGGATATCTCCCATCCACCTTCACAAGGCACTCTCTCCTCTACCTCCACAAGGCTATCTCACAAGGCTACCTCCCTCCACCTTCACAAAACTACCTCCCTCCACCTTCACAAGGCTACCTCCCTCCACCTTCACAAAACTACCTCCCTCCACCTTCACAAAACTACCTCCCTCCACCTTCACAAAACTACCTCCCTCCACCTTCACAAAACTACCTCCCTCCACCTTCACAAAACTACCTCCCTCCACCTTCACAAGGCTGTCACCCTTTCCACCTTCCCCATGTGGATATAGTAAAAAAGTAGGTTGTTACCGCATGTATTCCTCACGTGATATATCCTTATAAGGTTCGTCTCTGTGGAACGGTTTTTTTTTGCTGTATTGGTAGTTTTCATTCTGCAGAGATGAAAAAATATATAGACACGCACAGATACAGATACGTAAGTACTATTAGTTGCAACAAAAAAATAGAACAAAAATATGGCGTCAGGTTTGCACGTAAGGACATGCCCATCCTTACAAATATTAATGAAGGTAGAGCAGGTGCAAAAATGTGGCTTTGCTATAGGGATTACATCCACGAACTCCTTGTGGTAGAATTGGCAATATAGGTGAGTAAGCCGGAATCGAATCGTTTAAAACCAACGCAACCAAAACAAGCCGTTGCAGAATCCATGTACATGTACATATAGGTAGCTAAAACACTCCAAACATGATCGCGCCCTACAGCTAGGGCTTAAAAAGAATGTTGGAGCAGCCGAGTAGGCCTACTACCCAAAAAAAAAGTACAATCGCATCTATATTGCCACCCATGCACACGCACAACAGTCGAAATCAGACGCACATGTGTAACAAGCTATCAAGTATCGAACGTTCGTTGCTAGGATTCATACCGTGGTCGGTGATTTGTGTCTTCTTGTTTGAAAACCTTCATCGCGGCAGGGCACGCACGCGGCGTTTGTCGGTTTATTATTGAATATTGGTATTTACAAAGACATATGAACCTTAATGATAAAAGTGATCAGGGAAGCGAGGGTAAAAGGGTTATGAACGTTAGAATATGTCACACTCCAGCCCTAATGGTTTTACTAACAGCAGTTAGTCTTTCCTTTTTGATATCTAGCTTGGATTTTCATCAGGAAGCATAAATGTCTTGAAAACCCCTCATTTTTAAAATCAAATTCCATACATGTCTATGGAAACACTGAAATTCTGATGAGGAAGCGTCAGGAAGAGGGCTAATTTTTTTGTTTAACGACAGAGGTATACCTTATGATCCTCTTCATCATAAAATTCTTTTTCCTTGTCATGGGCATCTTTTCCTGAGTGACAGTGATCAAAAGAGTGTCATCCTCCATACATTTCAATGGACGCGTGCACGGTAATGAAACGGGAAAAACGTCATAACGCGTCAGGAATTAGTAATGAAGGCATGCAATTTCTGGCCATGCTTAGCCTGGTTGTCACAGAATTTTACAAACTGCCGCACCCAATACTTTTCCATTGGAGAAGTGGTAACCGCTCGTATCCAACCGCGAAAATTCGGTGTACAATAAGTAAAACCATCCTTCAACACAGGTAACGTGTTATTTTCAGCGGTTACCTTACACTTTGCGGTGGAAAACATCGTCAAAAAAGTGAGACCCCTTCTGTCCACCATTTTGAAGTAATGGACATACTCATAGGCCCGAGTCCGATCCATGTCTAGTGCTCATACTAAGTGCAATAGAGTTGGGATCGATTTTGCGAAGTTCATATGATTTTTCGTGCATGCAGCAATGTTATGATCCATGTCTGACCTTATACATGTGAACGGTGCAGCCAGGACGTCGTCTGACCTTTGTTACGTAACTAATATAATTTTAATGGCTGTACCCGTTTGTCTGGTCCATACTTCATCTTCATGTTGACTCTGACAACATCACAACTGAACTCTCCATTGTACCATTATCCTTGCCAAAAGTGCAGGTCTTCATTACTTCTGTTTTCTCGTCGTCAGAGATAGGAGCTCTCGTAGTCGGCTTGAAATATAGGACCTTTCGCTTCAGCTATCAAATATGAGCCTGGTACTGCAGGTGAAATGTGGTTTGCCAGGAGCACAAACGTGGGTCACTGCTGTCTGGAGCAACACTGGTGTATGAGTGCTGATGTGCATAGACACACTTGCATGTGACGAGGCTGACCAAACATCTGTAGAAGCAGATTGAGCAGTCTAACCAGTGTTTTTTGAGCTGTTTACATCTTTACTGGATTGAGATGGACATATGCTGACACAGTGTCGTCCTCTGCAGTTAGGTCTCTTCAAGCATACAAAGCATCTCCTCAAACGTCGTAAGCACTGCTTCCGTTGCTCAATTGTGGATACAGTTCTGCATGTTTGAGAAGTATGCATGAGGTTTGTTGCAGAAACAACACAAAGCTGACACTGAATTGTCTGACAATAGCGCAGTTGCAGTTCTCTATTTGGTCGTCTTGCAGTTCCATTTGCATCCTGAGTTGTCCTTTCTCTAGCTTGGATTTCCCTCTCTATGATCTTCAGCAAGCATCAAAGTTCCAGCTGTCTTCCTTAATTCGGTTCATGGCTCACTATATCAAGGCTATTTCTTGTGGAATCCTTTTCATTAGAACAGGTGCTAATAAGCTCCCATAAGCAGCAGAGTCTACACCAAGTGATGACAAGGAACGAACATGGGACTCAATCTTGTCAAATACTTGTGTAAGACCCTTGACATCACGTATTGAGGTGACTTGCTCAATGCCCAGTAGTGATTCCATATGCTTAAATATTGATAGCTGCTTATTGCCAAATCATTTCTTTAGTAGGGCAACCACTGCATCGTAGTTAGCAGCAGTGAGAGTAAGACCAGAGATGGCATCGGCTGCTGAGTCCTCTAGCAGGGACCGCAGGTAGACAAACTTATCAACAGCTGAAAGTCCTGAATTCGTATGAACTGAAGATTCATATGAATCCCAGAAAGGTGCCCAAGATGTCATTTCGCCATTAAATTTCTTTAGGGTCAACTTAGGTAATTTTACTCTACCCCCGCTCACACGATTCTGTTCTACCTGTAGAATATATACGTGGTGAATCCACTGCGTGCTGCTGCTGTTCACCAACTTCTCTTTCAGATGCATTGTTGTTCGGACTGACCGCCCGTTGCGGTGAATTTTCAACAGGCGTAGATGATGGCGCTTGATCGGTTATGACTGCTTCTTGTTGTTTCTGCTCCTGCGCTAAAACCTCATCAATCTCTTGAACTGTCCTTTCGATAGTGTCTCTGAATTCGTCGGCTTTAACGATTTCGTCCGTTTTAATTCCCCTTCCTCGAGCGTTGTTGGAGTATCTCTTCATCAATTTGCTAAATGATCTTTTTCTTCTCTTCCAGCGTTCGCATGTGTCGCTTCAGTGCGGGAATGTTAATTTCCTCAGCATCCTTTGCTTCGTTTACTTGCGTCCTGATTCTGGATACTGAAGCTTTGTGTCCCGCTCGCACGCGTCTTTTCCACGTAAGCTGTTCAGCAATTTCAGAACCTATATCTATTCCCGAGCTTTCGAAGGACCATGTACTGACGAGAATTCCTAAGAACAAATATATATAGGGTATATTGTCTCCCCCCCCCCCCCCCCGCCAGTAGCACAACAAGGGGGGTGGGGTGGGGTGCCAAAATGGGAGAAGGGTGGGAGGTGGTCAATATAGTCTAGCTGGTTGTACTCTTGCATAGTAGTTATCCAACTGGGTATTCCAAAGACCAAAAGCGATAATTCAGAAGAAAAGCGACGCTTAACTTTCGGTGCCTGTCACGCAAAAATTGATCCGGGTAAAAAGTGATTCGGCCGGATCACTTTTAGTTGCAATAATTGATCCGGCCGGATCACTTTTGGCTGCAAAAAGTGATCCGCCTCTGCAAATAGTGATCCGGGTACAAATTCTCGTCGATTCAAGTTTGTTTTGATACTCATATACTAATCTTAGCAATATGCTGATCGAGCGGGCTCCATTTCACCAGTTGTTGTTCACTTCTGTATAGGGACAAATCCATTGCGTATCGATCCTGACGGATAACGGCACGCATGCATGCATGAAAAAACATCCCTTTTCTGCCAATACATGAACACAAGACAGCTAGGTGTACATTTAGTGCATGCGTGGACCGCTAGTCCGCTACTGCCAAAACTGATCATAAGGTACGCCCGGATAACTTTTTGCAGCCAAAACTGATCCGGGGTAATATATACGTATGAATGTATGCATAAGGTACGCCCGGATCACCTTTTGCAGCCAAAACTGATCCGGGTACCGTAATATATACGTATGAATGTACGTATAAGGTACGCCCGGATCGCTTTTTGCAGCCAAAACTGATCCGGGTAATATATACGTATGGTATGTATAAGGTACGCCCGGATCATCTTTTGCAGCCAAAACTGATCCGTGCAGTATGCAAAATATGCAAAAGCTACGCATGAAGTATGCCTACTATACCTTTTGTCACCATTAAAAATCTGGATAACTATTGCCATGCAGTGGGTCCTAGATGCAAGAAAATTCTTTACTGATAAGTCTGTCAATAAGAACACTCTACAGCGTTTTAGAGAACAGCTTTTAGATCAAACCTCCACTGCTTCGTGTTTGGAAATCGTAAAAGATGAAGAAAAGCTACTTACCGGTATGTAGTGATTGGCAAGAGGAGAGATGTCATATATGTTATAGTAATCAAATTTGTTGTTGGCAAACATTCTCATCATAGTGATCCATCCTTTATGAAGGTATCTCAAGCTCCAACAGTAACAGAAAGGGTCAAGGGTGATGGAAATTGTTTTTTTTTTTTTTTTTCAGTCAATTGCCCTGGCTGTAACCATGCACTGCAGGATCCCAACAGGACCACCAAGATTTCCGCCTCCTTATTACATCCTACATGATACATAAATGTATCTTCTTCAAAGCTGGCCTGCTTTTTGGCTCAAAACGAGTCAGTAGAGCAATACATGAAACGTACAAATATGCAATCGCTCGGCACATGGGCCATGCACAGAATTTGAAATAATTGCAGCAGCATCTTTACTCAGAACAACGATATACATGTATGTTTTTGCACTATCAGGAGCAACCTATACAAATAGTTAAAGCATTCACCTATTAAGGTTACTAATGACAGACATCAGAACGAGTCCATTTATATTATATACCAATATTATATAGCAACCACTTTAAAACTGTTAAGAAGCTATGATATTCATGCATAATTGTTGTGCATGGTTTCAATAAATGTATCACCCATAGGTCCATTATTGACTGAGATATTATTTGACAGCAAATTCTAAAATAAGTATTTATTATTATATATGCACACACTTCTGAAAGGCATACATG
Organism: Spongilla lacustris; assembly: GCA_949361645.1. Lineage (NCBI taxonomy): Eukaryota > Metazoa > Porifera > Demospongiae > Spongillida > Spongillidae > Spongilla > Spongilla lacustris. The sequence goes on along the minus strand of OX442416.1, from coordinate 7,068,678 downwards.
CATAATTATAAGGTGTAATCTGTGCCTTTTGCGGTTATAAAGATCAATAACCACAAAAGATGTGTATAATAATTAATATAAGGCTGGAGGAAAAATAATTTTCATACATAAGTGTGTATATGAACCATAATATTCTGCTTTGGTAGCATTAGTTAGTATGCTTAAATTTAATTATCCACTATATATATGGGATGATCCGGGCATATATAATACATAGTACTTATACGTATTTATTTCCAGGATGAGTTTTGACTGCAAAAGGTGATCCGTGCGTACCTTACATGCATATTTCATTATACATGTACTTGTATAATTAGGATAGTGCAGTTAAATAAAGGTGCGCACCTTACATGCATGTATAGATTCATACGTATATAACCTGGATCAGTTTTGGCTGCAAAAGGCGATCCGGGCGTATACCTTATACGTACATTCATACGTATATATTACGGTACCCGGATCAGTTTTGGCTGCAAAAGGTGATCCGGGCGTACCTTATGCATACATTCATACGTATATATTACCCCGGATCAGTTTTGGCTGCAAAAAGTTATCCGGGCGTACCTTATGATCAGTTTTGGCAGTAGCGGACTAGCGGTCCACGCATGCACTAAATATACACCTAGCTGTCTTGTGTTCATGTATTGGCAGAAAAGGGATGTTTTTTCATGCATGCATGCGTGCCGTTATCCGTCAGGATCGATACGCAATGGATTTGTCCCTATACAGAAGTGAACAACAACTGGTGAAATGGAGCCCGCTCGATCAGCATATTGCTAAGATTAGTATATAAGTATCAAAACAAACTTGAATCGACGAGAATTTGTACCCGGATCACTATTTGCAGAGGCGGATCACTTTTTGCAGCCAAAAGTGATCCGGCCGGATCAATTATTGCAACTAAAAGTGATCCGGCCGGATCACTTTTTACCCGGATCAATTTTTGCGTGACATGCCCTTAAATTTACTATTATGCTTCTTCGGTTTCGGCGGAAGAACGGCGATGGAGGAGACTAATAACAGCAGAAGAAGAGCGTCATCGCGTCATCACAAGAGCTAGCTGTCATGCATCTGCTGAAGGTAAGCATCGCGGTGTTACATGTATATGTTAGAGAAGTCACTAGAATGGCGGCTATTCTAGAAGAATCATTAGAAACTGTACACTGCAAATCTTTTTGAACGCAAGTACGACTGATAATAGATCCTGTTTTACTATCAAACTGCTGATAATTATGTTTGCATTTGGGGAGGTACAAAACTCTGGACAAGGTTACCTCGAGATTTTTCTGGGAAGATACTGCATAATGATTGATACGTCAGTTTGAAATCTTGCCAGCGAGCTAATGACACCAAAACATTGATGCTATTAAGTCCTGTGGAATCTAAAGTGTTGAACCAGGTAAAATTGCAATTCCATATTTTTTGTGAATGTGTCATGCAGCCCCCAAGCGGTTATAATTATTTTTATTTTACATTTTGAAGATACTTTTATTTTATAAGTTAGAAGGCTATAGCCATCCTTTCAGTTAGCTCCCTAAAGTTTATACTGATAGCTTGATACTTGAAAAGATGCAACTATATGAGATGCCCGAAAACCCTAGCTGCAATGAGAGATAGTTTCAAGCGAAGAAATGCTCAACTGCAGGAAATAATCTCATCGCCCATCCAGGTAATGGCATTCATTTTATTAAATGTATTATTAAATGACACTGCAGATTCTGTTTATGACCAAGCAAGAGCATAATAGCATGAACGACATGCATAAATTAACTTGGTCCCCTATATTTTGCAGATGATTCAAAAGACAATATGTGGACCCTTTATCTCATGCATTGGTTACCATACCTTAACTTATTAAGGAAGCACTGGTTGGTTGCAAATGCATGCATTACAGATAGCATATCAGTATAATACTGGACACAAGCTTCTCCAAAGTGTTTATCCATTAGTCCATGGTCTGCACGTTAACGCACTAGTGTTAACCTTTCGTGTGGAACGACAATCATTCGTTAACTTGTTCTAATATGTGAGCCTAGAGTAGTAAATATTTTTGACAGCATGAGTGGAAAGGGCGGTTAAGGACCTTCCCACTGGAGCGAAGGAACAAACAACATCACTGGTCTGTACTCCACTAATTCTGAGGTTTATGCGTGTTCAAAGGCAAAACGGTTGTAATGACTGTGATGCATGTGTTTGCATTGGCGTTTGCCACTACGTTATTACGCATGTTCGGCGGGTGTTAATATAACTGATGCTCAGAGGGGGACAATATACCCTATAGGTTATGGTGTCCAGGTGGGGGACAGTTTCTCCTCTCCCTAGTTATGCCTCGTACTGAATTGTATGCATCTATGTTTGGAATTCTTTAGTAATAAGGTTACAGTACACCCAGTATGGCTTTATTAATTGCTATCTCGAGAGCTATATGCATCCGAAATCAATATTGCGGATGCAAGATATTTTTAAAAATTTAATTCAAATAACATTGGGGATGTAGGCAGTGCTGCCGCAATATGCTATATGGTCTTTTGCCGATATCGTCTACTTCGGAATATATCGCGAAATGAGTAAAATATCGCGATATTGTTTCGCGATATTTTTTTGTTATATTCATCGAACTGTTGAGGCTGCGATATTCAGTGTGGCGAACCAAGTTATAGGGTGTTGAATTCTATTTCATTCTGCATTTTCAAAAAGGTACGGTATGAGTTATATACATCATAATACATGTACAGTACACCATAAAGAAATGATGGAGTCACTTACCTGAACGGCTAGGTAAGTGCATTTTTAGTGGCATTATATATCACAGGGAAAAAAAAACAGATTTTAAAATCCTCTGTAACATTAATTGAACATTAAAATTGTAATAATTTATAATACATTACACATTAATATGATAAAATATAGGGTAATGTTACTGTTCATTAATGTATTATAAATTAATGTTCAATTAATGTTTTTTCCCCTGTGATATATAATGCCACTAAAAATGCACTTAGCTAGCCATTTAATGGAAAGTACTTCGTGCATGTTGTGATTTTGCCACTAGGAGATGATGAGGTGGAAGAGAAGAAGGAAGGGAAAGAGGGAGGGGGTGAAGAAATTGAGGGGGAGGAGAGAGAAGGGGTAGAGAAGAGAGGAGGGAAAAAGAGCAGATAAGAGGTAGGGGAGTGAGTAGACTGAGTAGATGAGACAGGAGGAAAGAGTAGCCCCCACCCTTCCCATCGAAAGTTATGCATGTATGATAGTATCTCCATAACTGTGAACTCTTCTGCCAAAATATTGATATATGGTACAATATACTCCTAGGTACTTATATAATTTACAAGCGTTCTCAGTTATACGTTTAAATTCGACCCAAATTGTATTTCGATGGGGGGCGGTATTTACAGTAATAATATAAATAATTACGATACAATTTTTTTTATACAACCATGTACATGTAAGCATTATAGCATAATGTATGGCAGCACACATGAGAGCATTATAATATATAGCTCAGCCCATATTCTCATATTTGGTTTGGTCCCCAGACTACTACCAAGCCAGCTGGATCTTGCAGGGATAGCCTGAGCAATTTCCCGCAATATAGGGTCAGGCTTAGTCTGCCGTTACAGTGGATGCGGTACGGCAGCGGTATGTATGTGTATGGCCGAATACTGGTTGCGGCACCTGCTGAATTATAACCAAAAAAAAAGAAAGTGTGATGATGACCACGAGTGGCCTATGGCCCAAAGTGTAAGGAACTACATGTAAGACGGTAGTGCATTTCTCCAGCTGTAGAGCCTCTCAGACATATGACGGTTGGGTAGAAAAGGCACAGGAAACACACCAGCACGAGGTTATCAGTAGGCTCAGCCTCCAGTGAAGCCAGAGTGATGCAGGAAACGGCAGTCTAAGCCTGACCCTATATTGCGGGAAATTGCTCAGGCTATCCCTGCAAGATCCAGCTGGCTTGGTAGTAGTCTGGGGACCAAACCAAATATGAGAATATGGGCTGAGCTATATATTATAATGCTCTCATGTGTGCTGCCATACATTATGCTATAATGTTTACATGTACATGGTTGTATAAAAAAAATTGTATCGTAATTATTTCCAAAAAATGGTAAACCTTTTACAAGTGCGATATACATGTATATGATATGCATTTTTTAATATACCGCGATATATATGACCGAAAGAAATCATGATATGAAAAAAAAATTGCAATATACATGTATTGCGGCAGCCCTGGATGTAAGATTTGCACATATAAGTAAGGAAACAATGGTAAATTAGACATAAATTATTATGAAATCAGAATTTTCTATATGTAGTTGTGTAATGTTAAATCAATACCTTAGAAAGTGATTTGTGGGATGGACGATGGGCTCTTGCTCTGATAACGTTTACTTAGACAATGAGTTGTCAGTAGTTATGTACATTAGCATCTAAAAAGATGTACCCTCTTACAACACTATACAGATAGCAACCATTAATTTCCATATGCATGATTGATTAATTATTTTGTCCTTCTTGAGCTGTACCAAACTCCACATCATGACCACTTAAAAGTTCTCACTGACCTTGCCACTTAATTCGATTTCATTGTCAAAAGTTGGAGTGCCTTCACGTCAACAATTTAAAGTGGTTGAACGATTTTTTATTACCCCTGGTACTCAACAGAAAATAATAATAATCAAAATATGCACACACACAATACAAATAATTACACACAAACGTTCATCCACCGCTGCACAATGTGGCAGTAGGAATGACTCAGAATGGCACGAGGTTTTGCTCCAATCAGGGAATGACTGAGCTGACCATATAAAGACTAGCAAAAGCTGCATATTTAGATGAATACATGAGTGTCAACTTGTTTTTTTTTAACCTTCTGGAATCCATGCAACTGCCAGTGGTAAAAATTTCCAACTCAATTCAGCAAATTTGGTGTCATATTTCAGTGTTTTCTGAACATAACTGCTCTTGCTACAACACCTGAGTATGCCCACTTGCATATTGATACTAGAATTGAGCTGAGATATAACAGTGTCTGAAAAAAAAAACCATGCAAGATTATGCTGTACTTTCTTTCTTTTGACGTGAAGGCACTCCAACTTTTGACATTGAAATCGAATTAAGTGGCAAGGTCAGTGAGAACTTTTAAGTGGTCATGATGTGGAGTTTGGTACAGCTCAAGAAGGACAAAATAATTAATCAATCATGCATATGGAAATTAATGGTTGCCATCACCGGACAGCAGCAATCATGTTGTAAAATAAGATATTGGCACACAAAAAAACATGAAACATTTATTTATACTGTCTATGTAGTACATTTACTACTGTTGGTCAGTAAACTGCCAATAAACCTTTGTTACTGTGAATGAAGAGGGGTACATAACTATAGCCACATCATTCTCTCCATGCTCTCATTTGTCATTGTGGTGGTGACCTCACTGCAGTTTCTCTCAGCAAATGATGGTGTAAAATGGCTGCCCACCACTCCAGTAACAAGGATGGCTACTGCTATGACCAGGAATGAACCTCTGTACAGCATGACCTTCAACTTTGAGGATGTGAGATATGTCAAGCACCTGCAATCAGCATATGATTTCCTTCCATCCAGGTGTGGAGTGGTTTCACTAGTTGCAATGCCTTGGGTGACAGTGTTAAAGCTATGGTGGTCGTGGGTAGTGACCTGTTATGTTTTTATGTGTGCATGTATGTTATTTTGCAAAGTGTTTTGATAGAGAAAAGGTGTGACAGGAAATGTTTTAAGGAGCAACAAGGAAACACACAACAGTACCTCTTCTTCTGCAATATCTTTCTCCTTTCTCCCCCGATAGCTTGTATTCTCTATAGCCTATTGCATAATGATAGTTTCAAGGATAGTTATTTGCGGTGTATGTTTTACCATTTTGGCTTGTTTTTCCCAGTCCATTTTCAGAGCGACGATGAAAAAATGAACAGACTACATTTGTGTATCAGTGCAAGTGTGGAATGCGATTAGTGAAAATGTAGGTAAAAATATTCGTATGTGTGGTGTGTGTGGTGGATGTGAGTATAGGTAATAAAAAGTGATACTGAAATGTTAATGTACATACCTGAATGATACATCCACACAGTGCCCCAACCCAGTACCCCATTGTACCCATCTCTGCAACTAGTGCTAGACAGATACCAATAGGAAGTCCAATGAAATAGAAACAAACAATATTTGAAATAGCTCCAAGCAGCTGTTGACCACAACCACGCAGAACACCAGCAAGTACACCCTAAGTGATGAGGATGAGAATGCAGTAAATAGTGCTGAGTTTTTGATTCACACAGTGACAAAAAGGACATTATAGCACCACAGAGTTAAAATTATATTTGCGATCGACCAATCTATTTATCTTATTTTAAAATATTGAATGTAGAATTTCCTAGTACAAATCAATCTAAGTGAACCAACTCACCTGAACATGATCAAAGAACACAAAGAATGGGACTACGTTCATCAGCTTGGCAAAGCCTTTGATTACAATACTGGTTGGATTGGTATAAAATTAGGAATGCAAACATACATACACACATACACACACATACACACATGTATGCATGCATGCATGCATGCATACATACATAAATACATACAAACATACACACACATACATACATACATACATGTAAACATACATACACACACACATACATACTATATACATACATACATACACACACATACAAATATACATACATACATACATACATACATACATACATACATACATACATACATACATACATACATACATACATACATACATACATACATACATACATACATACATACATACATACATACATACATACATACATACATACATACATACATACATACATACATACATACATACATACATACATACATACATACATACATACATACATACATACATACATACATACATACATACATACATACATACATACATACATACATACATACATACATACATACATACATACATACATACATACATACATACATACATACATACATACATACATACATACATACATACATACATACATACATACATACATACATACATACATACATACATACATACATACATACATACATACATACATACATACATACATACATACATACATACATACATACATACATACATACATACATACATACATACATACATACATACATACATACATACATACATACATACATACATACATACATACATACATACATACATACATACATACATACATACATACATACATACATACATACATACATACATACATACATACATACATACATACATACATACATACATACATACATACATACATACATACATACATACATACATACATACATACATACATACATACATACATACATACATACATACATACATACATACATACATACATACATACATACATACATACATACATACATACATACATACATACATACATACATACATACATACATACATACATACATACATACATACATACATACATACATACATACATACATACATACATACATACATACATACATACATACATACATACATACATACATACATACATACATACATACATACATACATACATACATACATACATACATACATACATACATACATACATACATACATACATACATACATACATACATACATACATACATACATACATACATACATACATACATACATACATACATACATACATACATACATACATACATACATACATACATACATACATACATACATACATACATACATACATACATACATACATACATACATACATACATACATACATACATACATACATACATACATACATACATACATACATACATACATACATACATACATACATACATACATACATACATACATACATACATACATACATACATACATACATACATACATACATACATACATACATACATACATACATACATACATACATACATACATACATACATACATACATACATACATACATACATACATACATACATACATACATACATACATACATACATACATACATACATACATACATACATACATACATACATACATACATACATACATACATACATACATACATACATACATACATACATACATACATACATACATACATACATACATACATACATACATACATACATACATACATACATACATACATACATACATACATACATACATACATACATACATACATACATACATACATACATACATACATACATACATACATACATACATACATACATACATACATCATACATACATACATACATACATACATACATACATAATAATAATAATAATAATTGCCATCGCATTGCACATGTACAACACGTTTGGGGGAAGGAAAAGATGAAGTGATAACAGTGAGCTAGTTTGAAAAAGAACACAACTGTTGTTAGGTGTTCAGTTTTGTGTTGACATCTGACTTCGACCAATTGTGATACTTTCTAAGGTGTATCTTGATACCCTTGATGGAGTTAGATGAAAATGGACAACCTGGTATTGGACATGATGCAGAAACCGCAGTGTTGATAAGTGGAATATGTTCACCGCTCATAGTAGCCCCTTTGTGTATGCGACATGAATGAATTTTGACACCTTTCTCAGAATCAGATGTAAATGTACATCCCCTGATTGGACAAGAGAAGCATTTTTGAATGACAAGTGATGAACTGGCGGACAGACTGTTTGAGCCATGTTTCTGTGTGAAGTGACTATGCAAGTATTGATCACTTGTGAATTATTTGTTGCATAAATTACATTTGCTCTTCGACGGAGAGGACAGACCCTTTTGGCATGCTTTACGAGATTTGTATTTGTTATTTAGAGACTCATCAATGGTTTTGGCACCCTCATTTAGCACTTTACGCCATCTATCTCTGGAAAGTGCTACAACATGCCAATCAGGTTGGATCAGGAAAGATTGTAGGTCATTAGATACACAGTCTCGCCACCGAAGCTTTGGCTTGTGTTGTGGCCGCTTGCCAGATGTTAGTTCACCAAATAGAATCATCTTTGGTAGTCTGTGGTCTTCCATTCTCCAAAGATGGCCCAACCACCTCAACCTAGACAGGCAAATGAGAGTGGAAGCTCTAATGGACTGTGACCGACTCAGAATAGATACGTTCTAGATATGATCAAAAGGATTAACATTGAGCGCTTGTCGAAGACAAGCCATATGAAAGGTGTTGATACGCTTGAGATTGTAGGCAGTGGTGGACCAGGTCTCTGCCCCATAAAGCAAAGCTGGTAAGACTGTTGCATTGTAGACAGCAAGTTTGGTTTTGGTTGATAGATTGGAGTTTTCCCAAGCTGTATTCTTTAAGCAGCTGAACACTGAAGCAGCCTTGGCAATACGAGCATTAATTTCAGAAGATAAAGATGAATCCGATGACAATATACTGCCAAGATATCTGAAGGAAGAAACTACTTCTAGATTGGTTTCTTGGATGTGAAAGACAGAAGATTCATTTGTGGGATGAGAGGATGTAGACTGGATCATTACTTTTGTTTTGTCTGTGCTCACACATAAACCCCAGTCCTGGGCTGCTGTAGAGAAGCGATTGATAAAATCCTGTAGTGAATTATCACCATCATGGCAACTTGCCATGACATCATCAGCAAATCTAAGATCACAAATTGAAACCGACATTGGAAGCCTTGTACCAGAACGTCTAAAAAGCTTTCCATCCATCTTATAACTGACTTGGACACCGTCATCAAATTCCATCAAAGCATCTTGCATCACTTTGTTGAAATATAGGTTAAAAAGGAAGGGTGCTAAAACACAACCTTGTTTTAGCCCGTTTGAGACTGAAAAGGGATTTGATAATACACCATTTATACGTACTGAAGCCTCCATACCAAAATGCAGTTGTTTAACCGATTATACGCGGAAGACTCAAATTTGAGTCCAATAATTATTACGCGTAAAACGCGGTAGACTCAAATTTGAGTCCAGCTGTATACACTACGGTACAAGAAGCGCCGTCCACAGTCGGTGGTTCGTTCGGTTCTGAAACTTGCAAAGCGGTATTCACCAGTCCCTATACTGTTCATTTTATTGTCGAACGAGTGGGCTTGCTATTGTGGGTTTCTTGCTAAACTGTGGACAAAGTAAACAACGAATGCAATGAATAACATTCCAATGATAATATAATTTGATAGAGAATGACAAAGCGCTCGCGCAGGATGGACCGTGAAGAGGTCTTGGAAACTTTTAGATAAGGATGACGATGTCCTGGAGAGCTTTTGTATCGAGCCTGACGAGCTTGATGAACGTGTTGATCTGCAGAAAGGACACACAATGGCAGTCTCTGCAATGTAGTGTATATGAGTACATGACTATGTGTTTATCTGACATGAAAGGTTAAGGCTAATTGTCAACACAAAAAAAATGCTATGTACACTCAGTATGTGTGTGTGAGGGATTGTGTGTACAAAAGGTGGTATGAACAAGGGGTATATATAGAGAGGGTGTGGGTATGTACAAGGGATGTGTGTAGAGAGTGTACAAGGGCTGTGTGTAAGGGAGTGTGTGTACACTACAAGGTGTAGTGTGTTTACAAGTGGTGTGTGCGAGGGAGTGTGTGTACAAGGGGTGTGTGTGAGGGAGTGTGTGTACAAGGGGTGTGTGTGAGGAGTGTGTGTACAAGGGGTGTGTGAGGGAGTGTGTGTACAAGGGGTGTGTGAGGGAGTGTGTGTACAAGGGGTGTGTGTGAGGGAGTGTGTGTACAAGGGGTGTGTGTGAGGGAGTGTGTACAAGGGGTGTGTGTGAGGGAGTGTGTGTACAAGGGGTGTGTATGAGGGAGTGTGTGTACAAGGGGTGTGTGAGGGAGTGTGTGTACAAGGGGTGTGTGTGAGGGAGTGTGTGTACAAGGGGTGTGTGAGGGAGTGTGTGTACAAGGGGTGTGTGAGGGAGTGTGTGTACAAGGGGTGTGTGTGAGGGAGTGTGTGTACAAGGGGTGTGTGTGAGGGAGTGTGTGTACAAGGGGTGTGTGTGAGGGAGTGTGTGTACAAGGGGTGTGTGTGAGGGAGTGTGTGTACAAGAAGTATGTGAGGGAGTTTGTATAGAGAGGGTGTGTGTAGAGGGTGTGTAAGGAAGGGTGTGAGGGAGTGTGTACAAGGTGTAGTGTGTTTACAAGAGGTGTGTGAAGAGGGTAGGTGTGTGAGGAGTATAGTAAAGTGGGTGCTGTGCATTGCACTGTGTAGAATGGCAAGAGTGTGACAAGAAGATTTATGTGTGTAGATTAGATGTGTGTGATAAGGGAGTGTGTGCAGTGGGTGGATGTGTACATGCAGTGACTGGATTGCTATTGGCAGGTGGGTGTGCAGTGGAGTGTGAGTATGACAAGGAGTTGGATTGATAAAGAGTGCAATGGATGGTGTGTACAAGGTTGTGTGAGGGAGTATATGTATGTACAAGGGGTGTGTAGAGAGGGTGTTTCTGAGTGTACACACAAGGGGTGTGTGAGGGATTGTGTAGAGGGTGCACAGCATGCCTACCCCACACACCCCTTGTACACATCCACCCACTGCACACACTCCCTATCACACACATCTAATCTACACACATAAATCTCCTTGTCACACTCTTGCCATTCTACACAGTGCAATGCACACCACCCACTTTACTATACTCTATGCACACCTCTCACACCCCTTGTACACACCACACCCTCTACACACATCCTCCCACCCACTACACACTCCCTCACACACCCCTTGGAAAACCCTCTATACACACACCCATTGTACACACACTCCCTCACACACCACTTGTAAACACACTGTACCTTTGTACACGCTCCCTCACACACCCTCACACACACTACACATTCCCTCACAGACCCACTACACACACCCTCACACACTCCTCGGAAACACCCTCTCTACACACACCACTTGCAAACACACTACACCTTGTACACACTCCCTCACACACACCCCTTGTACACACCCACTTGTAAACACGTTATACCTTTGTACACTCTCTCACACACCCTCTACACACCCTCACACACTACAGATTCCTACACACTACACACTCCCTCACAAGGGGATTGCAATTGGCAGGTGGGTGTGCTGTGGAGTGTGAGTATGACAAGGAGTTGGAGTGATAAAGAGTGCACAATGGGTGGTGTGTACAAAGGTGTATATGACAAGCGATGTGCATGCACATGATAGAAGAGTCAATGAAGTGTGTGTGTGCAAGGGTTCCACACCTTCACATCACTATGTGTAGGTGCTGTAGTGTGCCAGAGTTCACACAGGGTGCTAACAAGTGGAATACATGCTGTGAGGGGACTGCAGGGTGGTAGATGTGGAATGGATGTATTACAGTGGGTGTGTACAAGGGGGAGGGTGTGACAAAGATATGTCTAGAAAGGGTGTGTCATTATGGAGTGCGTGCATTGGGTGGTGTGTGTACAAGGCAAATGGGTGACAAGGGGAGTGTGAAAAGGAGTGTGTGGGCAGGTGATAGTGTGGGTGCATAGTGGTGCCACTGTATGAAGAGAGTGTGAATACACGTAGCTGACACGTACAGCAAATAGATATACTTTTATCATGCCACAAAAGTACCAAACAAACATGTGTAAGTTTATAGCTAAAATAGCTAACGATCAGGAAGATACAAGCGGACGGGCTATAAATAGAATATATGGCTGTGTTTGCAACAACCTCCCCCCCTCTCTAAATAGCCTATATTCACTGAAGAAAGTCGTCATTGTACCCAACAAAGACATCGCATATGTTTACAACGTACCTCAAACACTAAGAGACGAGGTAGCGTTACGTTCAGATTCGTTTTTCACCATCGCACGCTCGAACATGAGTAGATCGCGCCCATCCATACGCAAGGGAAGATAGTTCATCCAGTCAGCATTCCAAAAAACAAAGGTCGTCCACACAAAAGTCGCTCCGTTCAGCTGCTGCAATAACTACCATAACCACACCTCAAAAAATGATTATTTGTTGAAAACAATTCCGCGTTACGTAGTACGCGTGCGCAAATTAAATTTAGCGTATAATCGGTTAATGATGTTGACCATTTTAGCAGGGAACCCCAATTTACCAAGCAAGCACCAGAGTGCATCCCTTGGAACAGAATCATATGCTTTTTTGAGGTCAAAAAAACACATGAAAAGTTGGCAGTTTTGTTCTCGAGCTTTTTCTTGAAGTTGACGTGCGACAAAAACCATGTCAACAGTCCCACGTTGTTTACGAAAACCACATTGAGTTTCATCGATGATAGATTCCGATATATCAGAAATGCGGTCTGCTATAAGACGAGTAAAAACCTTTCCTGCAACATTAAGAAGGGAAATCCCTCTCCAGTTGTCGCAACAGTGAAGATCACCTTTTTTAGGTACTGGGACGATCACAGAGTCCACCCATTGTTTGGGAACTTGCTCTGATGACCAGATCTCCAAAAAAAGGGAGTGTAACGCAATAATAACATCCTCTCCACCAAAGACGAGGAGTTCAGCTGATATACCATCCTTACCAGCAGCACATCTACATTTCATCCGAGAGAGAGCCTCCTTTACTTCAGCGATTGTAGGAGGGATGGCAAGGGATTCAATTGTAGGTTGTTGTGGAACCAGAGAAAGAACACTATTGTTAAAAGAATAGGTGGAGAAGTTAAACACTTCATCAAAATGGCTTTTCCAGCGATCTCTGATTTCAGAGGGATCAGTGATAAGATGAGAACCTGATTTGTCATATACTGAACAACTCCGTGCAACTTTCTTGAATGAAAGCTGTTTCCAAGTTAGGAAAACATTTCTCCAATCACCATTTTTTCGAAAGGTATTGAGATCTTCGGCTTTTCTTTGCCACCAAACATTTTGAATCTTGCAGATGGAATATTTAGCAAGATTACGAGCAAATCTGTATTTGTTTAGGAGAGAAACTGGAACTGGTAAATCTTGTTTCAGCAATGACTTGATTTCCAGAAATAGAAGTTTTTTCTGCAGGAGAAGAGGCTGAATAGTTGAAATATTTTCTTGGAACCAATCAGGGGAGGAAGAATATGACTTGATACCAATTGTGTTGCTAGCAGCAGATGTAATTGCTGCAACAAAAGAATCACATAGTAGATCTACTCTGGATTTGTTGGATTCATTGCCTGGGGCTAAAGAATGGACATCCCTAAGTGACAATGAAGCAGCACTCTGATACTGTGTAAGTACACAGGGCTGAGACAGACGATTCACATCAAAACATTTAGTTGTAGGAGAGATGATACGCCGGGAATGATGAAAGTTGGAATACGGAATAATGATGGAACTTCCTACAAAGAAATGGTCACTCCATACGTCAACACTATGGTAGACCCTTGTATCATGCACCAACCATCGGTGGAGCTGTCTTGTAATCACAAAGTCAATCATATGTAGGCATTTGGAACGTGGATGCATCCAGGTAGCTTTGTGCCACAGTTTATGCTTAAAGAAAGTGTTGGTAATACAAAGACCATTTCGACAACAGAATTCCAACAGACCTAAACCGTTTGAATTGACTTCGGAAATTCCTTCACTACCAATAACACCCTTCCAGGTTTTCCAGTCACTGCCAACACGAGCATTGAAGTCACCCAGAACAATCAACAGGTCACGCGGAGATACAGTATTTATAGCTTTCTGAAGGTCTTGATAGAAAGCTTCTTTTTCAAGTTGTTTTGCTTTGAAAGTTGGAGCATATACGGAAACAAAAGTTACTGCTTTTAATGATGATTTAAGCTTTAAACGGATGGTCATTACTCTGTGGTTGAAACATTGAGGGTTTCCGGCCATGAATTGCACTAGCTTGTTAGAAACCGCAAAGCCAACTCCGCCGTATCTTGGAGACCCAGTAGGTTGACCGGACCAGAAAAAAGTGTAGTTGCTTTCGACCCGCGAACCTATGTTTGGAAGCCGGGATTCGCTGAGAGCAATAACTTCAGTCTGGACACGGCTAAATTCATCATCACATACCGCAGACCGACGAGGTGGAGCACCAGCACCAGCGTTTGACAAGTCCAACAGGGAACGAACGTTCTGACAGCCAAAGCGTAGTAGTCGTGGTAGTCGAGGCATTCCAAACAGAGCGCACTATTTCAAATCACACTAAAACCTTCCAGAAAAGAGCCAATAGATGGAGAAAATATCGCGAAGTGGCCAACTGACACGATATTGAGCGCTGTAGAGCGGATTTATGGGACGGGAGCTGACAGTATAGACAGCTATGAACCGACCAAATACGCGCCACGCGGATGTACATACATACATACATACATACATACATACATACATACATACATACATACATACATACATACATACATAATGTGCAAAACTCACTCATCTGTTGTGAACACACTTGCTAGTTACATACATACATACATACATACATAATGTGCAAAACTCACTCATCTGTTGTGAACACACTTGCTAGTTGGTTTTTAAGTGCCTGCAATGCTACTGCTGACATTAGGGCCTCTCCCACTGTAGAATTGCATGTGGTGGGACACATTAACCTCCCAAATACTGTCTGTAAGTTAGCTTACCTCCAAGAGTTAGTGACAAATAGAATATCCGTTTAGCACCCTTGGTGTTGCCTGCTCCTAACTCATTACCTATACGGATTGTGGTTGCCAAGCTGATAGAAAAAGCAATCTGTATGGAGGATATTACATGACAATGTTATGACAATGGAAGTGATATTGATGAAAGAAGATAACAAACATTCACTAAAGATTCTACGCTAATCATACATACAGATAATGCAAAATCAAAATCAACAATATGTACCAAAATTGATCATTTTGAAATGTAAAGTCAGCAAAATCAGAATGTGACACAAAGGTTATACATTATGAAGCTTGTCAAATTAACCTACCAAAAAAAGAAATAGGGTGATATTTACGGAGATGGTGTACATTGCTAGTTCTGTCTTTCCACTCATTCCTATTATCATTATTCCCACTTCATTACTCCACCATTTGAGGCTGAACATCAGGAGGCCTGGAAGGGCTAGTTTGGTAAAGGTCCACCAGTCCACCAGACTTTCCCAGCTCCACCCTCCCCATGTCTGCTTATGAAGTCCACAGGCCCATATGTACACCAGCAGAAAGAAGGGAGTTGAACTCTGACTTAAGGTTATGGCAAGTACCGCACCACTGTTGGCAGAGGAAGTAGGGATGGAAGTACAACATCCAAGTGATGAGTAGGCATAATGAATGAGTATATCAGTGTGGCAGAGTATGGTATAGGGAGTAAATAGAGATGGTTAGGGTGAAAAATAAGCAAACTCACACAAATCCAAGATCATATCCATACAAAAAGATTGAGTTCAGCAAGATGTTCACCACATTGGTCACAAACCCAATGACAATCAAAACCACAATGATACTCTGTGTGGAAGAAGGGTGATAAAAGTCTCACTGGGATGGGCTTTACATGGTAAAGAAAATATCACACCTGAGTCTGCAAATACTTTGACAACAACGCATTCAGGAAGATGAACTGTGTAGAGAAGAGAGTTATTGGACGGGTATGCATGGGAAAAGTGAGGTGATTAAATTTAAAAAAAACGTATAACCCCCATACTCACTGGCAGAGCAACAGAGAATATCCTGATATACTGAGCAGTCAAGCTACATGTATTTATAATTGATGCTACATTAAAGGTATCCTACACATGTACATTGTACTGACCTCACTACACAAGGATCCTGATTGAGAAGAGTAAGTATGGACTCTGTGTTCTGCCAAAATGCCAGAATAGGAAATATACTGAGTCCAAGGATGAAGATCCCTGTACATTGTGAGAGTGCATTTGTTCATGCATGTATATATGTAGCAACTGTTATAGGTAGCTAACCTTTCTGTAAGATTATCCCAATCCTCTTGTATGCCTTGTAACCAAAGGCCTGGAGAAAAGGTTTTGTACTACTTTTTCATATACTAGCATGGTAACCTACTTGAGAACAAAGGGTGTCAATTGCAGTGCCTGCTCCAGAGACTACAGAGAAGCCCGTCATGTTTATTATCTGCATGTAATGGAATGATTCATTACCACTGATGTGTTGGTCTTGCTATATAATTAAGGCTCTAGTACTTGGCCATTACACAATTCTTGAACAAAAGCTGTTAAAAATCAACAGTAAAAGTATAAGTTTGTTACTTTCCACTTCTCACCACTACATCACCATTGATAGAAAAAAATATGATGTATAGTCTTATTTTGAATTTAATCACAGCCAATGTGCTATGTGCAAATTATTAAATGTATCATTCATTTTGATTTAAAGCAGATAGCCCACCCTCCCTCCTATAAAATCAAGAAGTGTATATTTATTAAAGAAATAAAGAAATCAATAATAGGATGGACATGCTTTGCAATCTACAATGGGCATTGTTTGGTCCTTGAGACGTGGTACTACTTACTGAAACAGAGTGACCTTTCACAAAAGGAGGGATGAAGGGAGAGTTGCTTTATGTAGCTGCTATGCATCATAAAATTGAGTTTACCTGCTGCAACAATCTCCACAGTATTTCCAGTGATATGGCCTACAAAGATTAGTGACACAAGGAAGACTGACTGAGTCAGAAACAAGTTCATGTACTGTTTTGTTTCATAGTTAATAAGAAAGGTTGGAAAAGTGTTTTGTGATACATGGGAATAGCATGTCATATACATTTGTTGGGGGAGAGAGATAAGTAAAAACAAGCAATTATATCTTTATCATTGAACTTACAATAGGAAAAATGAGCTTTAGAATAGCAAAAATTTCCTGCTTTATCCAGCCTCTGAGAGCATCCTTCCATCCTTGTATTAGCTTGGTACATGCAGATGCTAAAACATGGCATTTCATATTTTGGGACCAGATAACCAGAACAAAATCATAAGTGATCTAAGTAAATGTGTATGTTAATTTTTGTACACACGGATGAATGTATCATTGCTTAGTCAGTGTGCATTTTCAGATAGATCTTGCCTGGAAGTGCCAGGAAGACACACAAGTGTTACACAATTTCTGAAAGAGATAAGAAATGGTAGGCCAGTAAAGGAGGCTGCTACTGTGCTTAGTATTAGTGCAGCTCAGGCGTACTGTGTTCTTTTTTTTTTAAGCATAATGCTAATTTTGAAAATTGCCAGGAGTACCAAAAATTACTTTTAACAAAGCAAATCATACCATCACGAAGCCGCGTTGGAATAGTTATGTCACTTAAGTCAATTTCATGGTATAAGAAAACCATTGCGAGCGTGCAAAGCATGAAACAGAATTTAAAAGTTTGAATGTGTCATATGGTTGCTTTAGTCATTGGAGGTGGAGGCACAGAGTGTCATAAGTGTAGCTAGCTTCAAGGTGATACTGAGAAGAAATAGCTGCATTTATATTTAAAGGAGTTTGATAGCACGAACCAGGAGTATTGTATTGAGCTGAACCTAGTCACAGTGTCTTATTAGGGTGTGAAGGAGACAAAATGAAGCAAATGAAGGCAAAAGATATAACACATAATAACAGTAATTATGAGTATACATGTAAATGCAACAGGGACTTGCACCTGTTGTCATTGGGTTATCCAAAAGTCTTTAGTGCTTTAAAAGAACCAAACCTTATTTGCCATACTATTGACAAGAAATGCCTGGAATGATAAAGTTATCTAAAATAAGGGCTGGTATAATATATTTATGCTACATTTTTGTTGTGTACCTGTTGCTCTCATTATTGATGGATTTTCAGGTCATGAAACCAATCGTCATGACCCCATTACATAAATGTACATATGTGTAAATTGCCACCTACTGTGACTTCTATTTTACCAACAGCTATATAGACCAAAATTAACTACAAAAGTAAACTTTTGGAGACGCTTAATCTTAAGCAGATAAATTTTCACAATTGCAGCTATAAATTAGCACAGTAACTACGTCTATCTGTTGTTGTCACAAGATTGGATTATGGATGTGTTCCGCACATTTTGCAGATGCTATGACCAGCAATTTTGGGATGATATGTCACCTATACAGTATTCACACTGTGTTCCAGTATAAAATGAAGTGGAAGTGACAGAAATGTGCAACTATCATAAAATGATGTTGTAATTCTTATGTGCAACGTATTACATAGTGCATGAAATAGTGCTTTAAAAGAACCAAACATTTGCCATACTATTCATAAGCAAATGCCTGGAATGATAAAGTTACCTGAAACAAGGGCTGGTATAATATATTTATGCCACATTTTTGTTGTGTACCTGTTGCTCTCATTATCAGGTCATGATACCAATCATCATGACCCCATTACATAAATATACATATGTGTAAATTGCCACCTAATGTGACTTCTATTTTTCCAACAGCTATATAGACCAGGAAATTATTGCTGTGCTTAAAATGAACTATAAAAGCAAACTTTTGGAGAGGCTTATTCTTAAGCAGATAAAATTTCACAATTGCCACTATAAATTAGCACAGCAACTACGTGTACCTGTTGTTGTCACAAGATTGGATTATGGATGTGCTCCGCACATATTGCAGATGCTATGACCAGCAATTTTGGGATGATGTGTCACCTACATGCATATGTATACAGTATTTACACTGTGTTCCAGTATGAAATGAAGTGGAAGTGACAGAAATGTGCAACTATCATAAAATGATATTGTAACTCTTATGTGCAACGTATTATGTAGTGCATTAATCAAAAGTGTTAAATTAAGAAATGGCTTTAGATGTTGAAGAGATGGTTATATTACATATGGATGGAAACAATAATGGGGACGGCAATTTTACAGTATCAATGCAAGCTGCCTTACCAGCCTGTAATCATGGACATATAAAATACCATACCAAATGGTAAATAACTTGCACGATACCGTACAAATAAGTTGTTTTCTCCTTAACTAAATGCAAAAGTAAATTTGCAACTCTGCTAATCAATTTTAACTATCGATCCCTAGCTGTGAATTTCATCCACTTGGTAGGGAAAAATCGTTGAAAACATTTATTTTTGGAGAGGGGCCACTAAATATTAATATATCAGCCACTTAACTATTGCATATTTTACATGTTATTGGAAAACAGTTGGAAAACATATCAGTGCAATGAGATTTTCATTTTGTCATTTTATTTTTCAAATACATTCAAAAAACATAAAGATTTTATAGTGCCAAATATCACGTTATCCACTGTACATGCCATCATATGTATAGCTTTTGAATTTATTCAGCCATTTTGTATACATGCCATAGCGGATTAGGTCACAACATTCATGTGTAAACGGTTGGTTGCGAATTGAACTACTGAGGCCCAATACGCGGATCCTGCTTGCATGCACTAGTGGTATCGAGAGTTACGGCATTAACAGGATTTGTGCCGTATCATGAATATCATTAAAAAAAACGCGTCCCGCGTATAACTCACGAACCGAGAGACGGATAGTGTAGCTCTTTATTGCTATCGATCCACAATGGAAAGACGATCATTTTCATGTTTTGTTCAAGTCGCCAAACCGTTTACTTTAAGAGAACAAAAAAGCTCGTAGTTCTCGTTCCCAGACCGTAATTTGTCCATAGTCGTCGTCGTCGTCGTCGTCTTTATGGGTGAGTATAACTCGAGATAGGAAAGGTTTTAAAGAGCGCCAGTTACACCAAAAATCGTAGAAAATTCTGACAATACATCTTCAGGTATCAGATATATAAATAAAGCATGTAACCAATATACGTAATTTGCAGCTGTTCTCACGCGCCAAGATATAAGTACGTAATCGCTATATTAAAACAAAACCATTTCCATGACAGTGTTGCAGAATTGTGTATTGTGTATGATTGGCATGGAACAGGTGGGAGTTTCATTCGTGTTTTTAGTTTTGCTCACCACTTTTAGCTAGCGAAGTTGTTTTTGTCAAAATGCCTTTACGGCTATACGAAAGAGGAAAGCTAAGCGACGAGAGGAATACCTCCTAAATCGAGACTATGAGTTAGAGTCCTCTCGAGTTCGGTACGATGCTGATGCTGAACAAAGGCGGGCGTCTGCTCGTGATATGTATATACAGAGCAAATCTGGAGTTGAACCAAGCTTCTAAGAGGTGGCAACAGGAAAAGAATTCTGTTGCGTCTAAGAAGCGACGTTATGAACTGAACTCAGACAAGAAACGAGCTTCTAAGAGGGAAAGCTTGGCGCGTGAGTATCGAACTAATGGAACAGCTGCAAATATAACTGTAAACATTGTGTTGCTAGGCAATAAACATGGAATTACAACGGCTAGATTTTATCGTACAATCGTATTTACTTCTACATTGTACTACATGTACACCTATATACTAGTAGTCACTTATTAAAAAAATGAATGAAACAAGATATAAAAAACATTCTCTCTGAGAAAGTTAGTGGTATATAGGATTTGAAGGCAATGGTGGTGTAAAAAGAAAGGGAACAAGGGATTCAGTGGAGATACAATGATTATTCCTATATTTAGCACCGTATAGAACGTCATTACAATTATGTTGCTAAATATAGGAATAATCATTGTATCTCCACTGAATCCCTTGTTCCCTTTCTTTTTACACCACCATTGCCTTCAAATCCTATATACCACTAACTTTCTCAGAGAGAATGTTTTTTATATCTTGTATATATAGGTTTGCGCGATCGATTAGAATACTAACCCTTGCCTAAAATCACAATGCTTGAATAGGGCTTATTTTCTCAATACGTGAGCTGTGACTGTACTGCTTTTACTCTATTATCTATGGTAACATATTCCATGCTGATAGCCTACTATTTATAGTTATTACGTAATGCAATATTTGTGGTGGCCGTATCGAGAGTTACGGCAGTAACTCTCATATAGGATTTGTGCCGTATAATGAATATCATCAAAATAACGCGTCCCGCGTATAACTCACGAACCAAGAAACGGATAGTGTAGCTCTTTATTGCTATCCATCCACAATGGAAAGATGATCATTTTCATGTTTTTTTCAAGTCGCTAGACCATTTACTTTAAGAGAACAAAAAAGCTCGTAGTTGTCGTTCCCAGACCGTAATTTGTCCATAGTCGTCATCGTTGTCGTCGTCGTCGTCTTTATGGGTGAGTATAACTCGAGATAGGAAAGGTTTTAAAGAGCGCCAGTTACACCAAAAATCGTAGAAAATTCTGACAATACACATCTTTAGGTATCAGATATATAAATAAAACATGTAACCAATTACGTAATTTGCAGCTGTTCTCGCGCGCCAAGATAACAGTACGTAATCACTACGTAATATAGAGAGTTAGCTATATTAAAACCGTTTCCATGACAATGCTTCAGAATTGTAGATTGTGTATGATTGGCATGGAACAGGTGTGAGTTTCGTTTGTGTTTTTAGTTTTGCTCACCACTTTTAGCTAGCGAAGTTGTTTTTGTCAAAATGCCTTCTCGGCTACGAAAGAGGAAAGCTAAGCGACGAGAGGAATACCTCCTAAATCGAGACTATGAGTTAGAGTCCTCCCGAGTTCGGTACGATGCTGATGCTGAACAAAGGCGGGCGTCTGCTCGTGATATGTACAGAGCAAATCTGGAGTCGAACCGAATTCTGTTGCGGTGCGAGCTTCTAAGAAGCGACGTTATGAACTGAACTCAGACAAGAAACGAGCCTCTAAGAGGGAAAGCTTGGTGCGCGAGTTTCAAACTAATGGAACAGCTGCAAATGTGTAACATAACTGTAAACATTGTGTTGCTAGGCAATAAACGTGGGAATTATACAACGGCTGGAATTTATCGTACAATCGTATTCAGTTACTTCTACATTGTACTATATGTATACCTATATACTAGTAGTCACTTATTTAAAAAAATGAATGAAACAAGATATAAAAAAACATTCTCTCTGAGATAGTTAGTGGTATACAGGATTTGAAGGCAATGGTGGTGTAAAAAGAAATGGAACAAGGGATTCGATACAATGATTATTCCTATATTTAGCACTGTATAGAACGTCATTACAATCATGTTGCTAAATATAGGAATTGTATCATTGTATCTCCAATGAATCCCTTGTTCTCTTTCTTTTTACACCACCATTGCCTTCAAATCCTATATACCACTAACTTTCTCAGAGAGAATGTTTTTTATATCTCGTCGAAGGAAGACTGCTGCCGGTGTCACAGGCATATACGGATCCCCCCCCCCCAATTGTGGGTCCGGGGGGACTCATATGCCTAGGCAACCTGGTCCCCCCCGGACCCAGCTGCCAGTTTAGCAAAATATATACTTTAGTATTATATATATATAAACATTTTACAGAGAAAGCGATGATCGTTACCATAGGCGTCCGCTCGAAGGCGCAGGGGGGGGGGGGGGGGGGGGGGCGTAGGCCCGTACCATCCTCCCCACACACACCCACCCCCGGCCCTGTGTATACCCCCAACTAATTAATATCCATAGCATGATAGCATGATTATACGGGGTCAACAATCGATTGCATTGAGTACCTACTTTGTTATTGAACTGCACAAAAATCGATATGCATGGGGACTACGAGTGATTCCCTGTCCATTGCGTACCGATCGTTGAGTGGTATGTGCCGTTCAATGTAACAATGGCTTGCTTGTGATCATGACTTCAAAACTGTGTACTTATTATCTGATAGTGCTGTCGGAAGCACTGAATTTGCTCTGAAACTGCATGTGGCTTTCATGTAGAAATATTCCATGCACTGCACTGAAAGCTTCGGCGTTTCGCGCCGGAGGGCTGGTTGATGTAACAATCTACGTTGCCTCCAGAGCCCTGGATACAAGCCTATGTTTTGACAGATATATGAAATACCCGGGTACGCACATATGCATCTAGACTCATGATGCAGCGAAGAAAGTTTCCTAGCGTGTCTCAAAAATTCACAAAATTGCATAGCGATCGACAGGTCAATCATTTAGTCCTGTATGATACGAAGAAACAGTTGTGTATTACTTGAACATGACCCATTGATTGTTTGTATATGCTCAACAATTTCATCGCATCATAATAATAACATTATAAAAACACACTAAATAATAACTTATTGTTAAACAGACTATTACAAAGTACCGAAGCCTAACAAATGTATTATGTTTCAGACATAGGCTACTCAAATGATTGGGGCAGACTTCTCGTCAAAATAGCTCTTGCTATGCTACGAGTTAGAACCAGACTAAGTCTGCCAAAAAGATCAGCAGTGACCTTACTTTTCGGCAGAGAAACACAGATGGCAAGCCGAGGCCCGAGTGGCTGTTACAAAGTGTAACGACTGACGGACGCTAACTTACCGTTGAGAAAGTAACTACAAATGTGTCTATCGTATCAAAACCGGCCGGTGCCAGTAAATAATATAAAACGCATCAGGAAACTCGGTACCCAAAATGCCTGGATGTACAAATTATTACCCGGACCCATATGCCTAGGCATTTGGGTCCGGGTTATAGTTTCATACCCAGACCCACACTCGCAGTAGCGGATGGATTACATCACCGCTATGGGTCCCCCCGGACCCAAAATAGGGGAGGGGGAGGGGGGGGGGGGGGGACCCACATGCCTGGGACACCGGCGCGACCAAGCCGTGTACATGACGGCATTGCTAAGCAGCCTGTGACCGAGATCGTGACCATCAGACAAAATAGGGCCAACCGTGACACTGAACGTGAGAGTATCACTGTTATGGTTCAAAAACATCCAAACACTATAGCTAGCTTTACCTTGGATACGACTTTCGTTTTCGGATTGCGTACTTGCGATCTTCTGGGTTTCAAACATCGCGATCGCTGCCGGCTGTTGCATCTCAGTTTTTCTCTCCCTTGTACTAAATTGTATATAAGCGGGGGATTGTGAATAACAAGCGCGGTTACGTCCTGTGGGGGGATTCTTGGGTAGTGTAGTACTGCGTAAATGAAGCCTTTTTGGAATGCAGGCATGCTGCCGCATGCATGCAGTCTAATTATAACTTCAAGGTTTCCTTATACCACACAATCACGGCTGAGTCTGCTCTTGATTCACCCACTCCTCAGAGAGAACTGTCCAGTCGCAGAACTGATTGATGAAAATCAGTTCAAATCTTTGCTGGAAGCATCTTCCCCAGCAAACAAAGCCCGACTTCTGTCCGCTTCAGGCCCTCATGTAGCTTCATGGCTGTCCCATTAATGGGCTTAGGCAGTTAGGCCTACACATGGAGTGCAATGAATTGTTAGCTGCTACATGTATTGTGCACATGTATACATCATGCATTACAGGTAATTTGAAATGCAGGCGCACAACACACCTGCAGGCTAAATCTACAGTACCTTGGTTTTTTTTTTTTTTCAAACCAAACACCACTGTGCTACAAACGTGTTTTACGCCAGCGTATATTCTAATGTATAGCACCAATTTACGCTAGTTATACACCTATCGTATATTAATAGAATCTCTGGCGTAAAACTAGTGGATAGGAACAGTATACACTTCAGTTATACGCTGAGTGTATATTTTTCTCTTAGGCACTTTAGTATACTATTTGCGTACTCTTCTCGCTTATGGATTGAATATCAGCCGGATATTGTCTAATGTCAATGACGCAATTCTTATCTCATCCTCCTGGTCCCCTGCCCTTCACGCCCCCCTCCCCCTCCCCCCCCCCCCCCCCCCCCCCCCCCCCCCCCCCCCCCGGCTTCGCCCATTGATCACCTTTTAAAAAAAAAGAAATATAATGTTTCTTACATACATGAACACATATATACACACACGTTCGAAACGCTGCAACGGCGTGACCCGCGTCAGAAACTGAAATGAGAGAGCGTAGGTAAAACTTTGCCCTATTAATAGACCAAGGCTTACCATATATCCATTCCATACTGCACAGTCTAAGTGAAACTGGCAAAAGAGACCAGTATAATAGCATGCGCAACTATCTACAACAGCTTACTATGAATTCAAGTATTCAGCCAAGTGCACACTACGCGTACGGTGCTCTAGATAGGAAATAAAAACACAGCACAATGGGACAGATAAAAAGATATGCGCACTTGGCCCACCTTCACTTCACCAGCGTGCCGGCGTAATGGGAAAGAAAACAACGTACTGAACTTACACTTTGTTGCAGATCTAGAAACACTTGCACGCTACTACACATTTTGACTAAAAGAGCATGATAAAGGTACATAATTTACATACCGACAGTCCGACACGACTTCCTATGCCTATGGGATACTGGTGGGAAAGAAGTTGCAACGTAGGAAAACACAAACGGCGCAAGATAAGGTCATACCTGCTGAGGGCCGGGATTCATCGCAGCTATACAATAACACCTGCCTACGGCGCTAATATTATGATCCTGCAGCAGCTGCCAAGATTTGCGCGTCATATCACGTGACGTAAGTATACGTATGTATGCATGGGGCTCAATGCATCAAATGGTTCAACGATCGATATGCATTCGGATGTGTTTAATTGATTATACGCTGAAGACGCAAATTTACGTTCAATAATTATTACGCTACTCATTCGGAATGCCTAGATCGGCCCTCAATCCTGCTTTCAGTGCTTTGGAGTCAGCCTCTTTGACTACCCGGTATTGGTTCACGTACAACCTGACTCCATACTTGAGCAGCCATATCCCCAAGACAGTCCCGAACTTCGTTATGTTGATGGATGACAAGACCACCTGTCTTACAGTCTAATACATGTTGCAGCGTGAAATTTGCACTACATCCATCACACTAGGTAAACAATCAATGATCCGCGGAGTAATAAACGGAGGCTCGCTTACGTGCGCGTCATCAGGCAAATGGTCCACTGCTATGATAACATTCAAATGACAACATAAATGGATAGAGAATGGCAAAGCGCTCGCGAAGGTTGAATCGCGAAGGTGTCATAAGAACTTAAGGATGATGATGCCCTGGAGAGCTATTGTTGTGACCCTGACCAGCCTTTTATGTCAGGGAGTGATGATAAATTCAGTGACCTTGGTAGACTATTATACATGTAAGTGCATGCAGTACATATAAAAATACATGTAGATGCACAGCATATTGCTGAACGCAAAAGGAAGCACAGACCAGAGAATGACAGCACATCACTCCTGACAGTCAGTGCTAAAGCACGGCTATCTACACACTCATGCTACTTCCCACAGTAGGCCATATCTGCAGAGACACAGATCCCTTGACCCAGGGAGCCTGTGGCCACATCCATGTAGTTCCGACACTGGAGGAGAAAGGGGATGGGGAGGGAGGGAGGGATGGGGGGGAGAGGGAGGAGGGGACGAAGGAGGGAGGAGGGAGGAGAGGACAGAGTGGATGGGAGGAGAGGACAGAGTGGATGGAAGGGAGGAGAGGACAGAGTGGATGGAAGGGAGGAGAGGACAGAGTGGATGGAAGGGAGGGGATGATAGTACGAGAGTGAGGTAAGAGGAACACAAGTGGTCAGTGAATATCCATCACAAACGTACATAGCAAACAGGGAGAGGGAGGAAGGTAGCTGAGGTGCTTACAGGTGTGGGGTGTCCCTCTAAGATGGAGTCCACCTTGCGCAGGGTGAGCAGATGTTCTTAGGTGATGAGCCTCACACCATGCTGCATACAGGATGGGGCAGGCATGACCCTGTGAGGGTGTGAGGGGGTAGTGACATCACTACCCACACATCAACAATGTACACAATAAATTTTAAAATGCCAACAGTATGTATGCAGGTTTCCACACCTACATGTATGTTTTCACTTTAATGACAGGAAATGCAGACATATACATGTATGTAGCTTACCTTGGAGAGTACAACTCTGTCACTGGACGGATCCTTGGGGACGTCATCTGTGCGGAGAGGGGGGAGGTAACCATATCTCAGTTAATACTAATCATGGACACCCATATGGACGACATTCAATATCAAAATAGCTACATGTATCTATCCCTAGATACATGTAAATGAACATACATGTATATAACCCCCCTCCTCTTCACTCAGACTCCACCTCCTTAAACAACCCTCCTTCACCTGGCACAATGCCCCCCTCCCTCCTCCCCCCATGACCTTCCTCCTATGCCCTCTCTCCAGAGGACAAACCTACTGGTGTAGTGCAGCTCATAGAAGAACAGCACAGCTAAGATCTCCGCAGCTGATGCACTCAAGGTAGGATGGCTGCAGATATAGAAGAGGAAAGACATATAATCTTTGTCCAATGGAGGAGGAGGAGGGAGGGGGAGATAGGGAGGAGGAGGTTGGAAGGGAGGGTCATAGCAATGACGGAATTGAAACTATAAAAACCGAGTCACTCAAAATCTTTTCACTTTGCACCAGCACGGCTATCTGCATCACTCCTGATACACTTAGCATACCAGCATGACACTCCCCTTGTGCACACCAGTGACACTCCCCTTGTGCGCACCAGTGACACTCCCCTTGTGCGCACCAGTGACACTCCCCTTGTGCGCACCAGTGACACTCCCCTTGTGTGCACCAGTGACACTTCCCTTGTGCGCTCCAGTGACACCCCACTTGAGCGCACCAGTGACACTTCCCTTGTGCGCACCAGTGACACTTCCCTTGTGCGCATAAGTGACACTCCACTTGTGCGCACCAGTGACACTCCCCTTGTGCGCAACAATGACACTCCCCTTGTGCGCACCAGCGACACTCCCCTTGTGCGCACCAGCGACACTACCCTTGTGCGCACCAGTGACACTCCCCTTGTGCGCACCAGTGATACTCCCCTTGTGCGCATAAGTGACACTCCACTTGTGCGCACCAGTGACACTTCCCTTGTGCGCACCAGTGACACTCCCCTTGTGCGCACTAGTGACACTCCCCTTGTGTGCACCAGTGACACTCCCCTTGTGCGCATAAGTGACACCCCACTTGTGCGCACCAGTGACACTCCCCTTGTGCGCACCAGTGACACTCCCCTTGTGTGCACTAGTGACACTCCCCTTGTGCGCACCAGTGACACTCCCCTTG
This sequence comes from Spongilla lacustris, assembly GCA_949361645.1. Taxonomy (NCBI): domain Eukaryota; kingdom Metazoa; phylum Porifera; class Demospongiae; order Spongillida; family Spongillidae; genus Spongilla; species Spongilla lacustris. Next base: position 7,039,665 of record OX442416.1, on the reverse strand, counting down.
TGTGCACCAGTGACACTTCCCTTGTGCGCTCCAGTGACACCCCACTTGAGCGCACCAGTGACACTTCCCTTGTGCGCACCAGTGACACTTCCCTTGTGCGCATAAGTGACACTCCACTTGTGCGCACCAGTGACACTCCCCTTGTGCGCAACAATGACACTCCCCTTGTGCGCACCAGCGACACTCCCCTTGTGCGCACCAGCGACACTACCCTTGTGCGCACCAGTGACACTCCCCTTGTGCGCACCAGTGATACTCCCCTTGTGCGCATAAGTGACACTCCACTTGTGCGCACCAGTGACACTTCCCTTGTGCGCACCAGTGACACTCCCCTTGTGCGCACTAGTGACACTCCCCTTGTGTGCACCAGTGACACTCCCCTTGTGCGCATAAGTGACACCCCACTTGTGCGCACCAGTGACACTCCCCTTGTGCGCACCAGTGACACTCCCCTTGTGTGCACTAGTGACACTCCCATTGTGTGCACCAGTGACACTACACTTGTGCGCATAAGTGACACTCCACTTGTGCACACTAGTGACACTCCCCTTGTGTGCACCAGTGACACTCCCCTTGTGCGCATAAGTGACATTCCCCTTGTGCTCACGAGTGACACTCCCCTTGTGCGCACCAGTGACACTCCCCTTGTGCTCACGAGTGACACTCCCCTTGAGCGCACAAGTGACACTCCCCTTGTGTGCACCAGTGACACTCCCCTTGTGCGCACCAGTGACACTCCCCTTGAGCGCACCAGTGACACTCCCCTTGTGCGCACCAGCGACACTCCCCTTGTGCGCACCAGCGACACTCCTTGTGCGCACCAGCAACACTCCCCTTGTGCGCACCAGCGACACTCCCCTTGTGCGCACTAGTGACACTCCCCTTGTGCGCATAAGTGACACCCCACTTGTGCGCACCAGTGACACTCCCCTTGTGCGCACCAGTGACACTCCTCTTGTGCGCACCAGTGACACTCCCCTTGTGTGCACCAGTGACACTCGACTTGTGCGCACCAGTGACACTCCCCTGGTGCGCACAAGTGACACTCCCCTTGTGTGCACCAGTGACACTCCCCTTGTGCGCATAAGTGACACTCCCCTTGTGCGCACCAGTGACACTCCCCTTGTGCGCACCAGCGACACTCCCCTTGTGCGCACCAGCAACACTCCCCTTGTGCGCACCAGCGACACTCTCCTTGTGCGCACTAGTGACACTCCCCTTGTGCGCATAAGTGACACCCCATATGTGCGCACCAGTGACACTCCCCTTGTGCGCACCAGTGACACTCCCCTTGTGCGCACTAGTGACACTCCCCTTGTGTGCACCAGTGATACCCACTTGTGCGCATAAGTGACACTCCACTTGTGCGCACTAGTGACACTCCCCTTGTGTGCACCAGTGACACTCCCCTTGTGCGCATAAGTGACTCCACTTGTGCGCACCAGTGATACTCCCCTTGTGCTCACGAGTGACACTCCCCTTGAGCGCACAAGTGACACTCCCCTTGTGGGCAGCAGTGACACTCCCCTTGTGCGCATAAGTGACACTCCACTTGTGCGCACCAGTGACACTCCCCTTGTGCGCACCAGTGACACTCCCCTTGTGTGCACCAGTGACACTCGACTTGTGCGCACCAGTGACCTTCCCTGGTGTGCACCAGTGACACTCCCCTTGTGCGCATAAGTGACACTCCACTTGTGCGCACCAGTGACACTCCCCTTGTGCGCACCAGTGACACTCCCCTTGTGCGCACCAGTGACACTCCCCTTGTGTGCACCAGTGACACTCCCCTTGTGCGCACAAGTGACACTCCCCTGGTGCGCACAAGTGACACTCCCCTTGTGCGCACCAGTGACACTTCCCTTGTGCGCACCAGTGACACTCCCCTTGTGCGCACCAGTGACACTCCCGTTGTGTGCACCAGTGACACTCCACTTGTGCGCATAAGTGACACTCCACTTGTGCGCACTAGTGACATTCCCCTTGTGCGCACCAGTGACACTCCCCTTGTGCGCACAAGTGACACTCCCCTTGTGCGCACAAGTGACACTCCCCTTGTGCGCATAAGTGACACCCCACTTGTGCGCATCAGTGACACTCCCCTTGTGCGCACCAGTGACACTCCCCTTGTGCGCACCAGTGACACTCCCCTTGTGCGCACCAGTGACACTCCCCTCGTGCGCACCAGTGACACTCCCCTCGTGCGCACTAGTGACACTCCCCTCGTGCGCACCAGTGACACTCCCCTTGTGCGCACCAGTGACACTCCCCTTGTGCGCACCAGTGACACACCCCTTGCGCACACCAGTGACACTCCCCTTGTGCACACTAGTGACACACCCCTTGCGCACACCAGTGACACTCCCCTTGTGCGCACTAGTGACACACCCCTTGCGCACACCAGTGACACTCCCCTTGTGCGCACCAGTGACACTCCCCTTGTGCGCATAAGTGACACCCCACTTGTGCGCACCAGTGACACTCCCCTTGTGCGCACCAGTGACACTCCCCTTGTGCGCACCAGTGACACACCCCTTGCGCACACCAGTGACACTCCCCTTGTGCACACTAGTGACACACCCCTTGCGCACACCAGTGACACTCCCCTTGTGCGCACTAGTGACACACCCCTTGCGCACACCAGTGACACTCCCCTTGTGCGCACCAGTGACACTCCCCTTGTGCTCACAAGTGACACTCCCCTTGTGCGCCCCACCAGTGACACTCCCCTTGTGCGCATAAGTGACACCCCACTTGTGCGCACCAGTGACACTCCCCTTGTGCGCACCAGTGACACTCCCCTTGTGCGCACCAGTGACACTCCCCTTGTGTGCACCAGTGACACTCCACTTGTGCGCACCAGTGACACTCCCCTTGTGCGCACCAGTGACACTCCTCTTGTGTGCACCAGTGACACTCCCATTATGCGCACCAGTGACACTCCCCTCGTGTGCACTAGTGACACTCCCCTTGTGCGCACCAGTGACACTCCCCTTGTGCGCACTAGTGACACACCCCTTGCGCACACCAGTGACACTCCCCTTGTGCGCACCAGTGACACTCCCCTTGTGCGCACCAGTGACACTCCCCTTGTGCGCACCAGTGACACTCCCCTTGTGCGCACTGGTCAGTGACACTCCCCTCATGCGCACCAGTGACACTCCCCTTGTGCACATAAGAGACACAGCATGTGACCTACATGTACAATCTCTTTGGAGAGGTGTGCAGCGACCTTGACACGATATTCCTGATGGGCAGCAATAGGGTTACCTGCCAACTGCAGCTGAGGGAGCATGGGAGGGGCAGAGGATGAGGAGAGTAGGGTGGGTGGGGCACTGATAAATGGAGGGAGGGAAACAGAAAGAAAGAGGGAGGGGAACATCTGTTTCCCTACCTCTACCTGTAAACATTAGAGCCACCACATCCACCCTCCCTACCATTACACTTGGGGATCAGATCACTATAGCACACCCAGGATCAGCTCAGTGCCCTATAGCATGTGAACATATCAAGGTGACCACATTACCCAAATTTTACTGTACATATCTTATAAATATGCTTATGCCACATGCAAGCATAATGGCCTTAGCACCTGTCCATTGAATGTTTATAGACATGAACATATGTAAGCATCCTAATATGGTCAAAGTGAAGGCATTGAACCAAATTTATTCCATTCCAGAAATTCAGTTCCAGCATTAGAGGCCTGTATATCTAACACGAGTTATTCTGCTGTACCTGCCTATCCGGTGATCGGATAACATCAAATTCCCACACAAACTCAACAGAGATGTGCTTACATATGCCTTTAATGAGTATAAATGGAATGGTGACTACCATGGTGAGAAATACACCCACTTGAACACGCGCACTCATGGGGACAAATGTCCATCACAGGTTGTGTGAGTGTCAGAGTCTACACAACATCACATCCAATGTTCTGATGGATTTTACAAATAATATTTTAATCAGTTTTCAACGGTCTACTTCGTTAAAATGTATTGCGTGTGCGCTACATGTAGGCCTATGCACACGCCTGTGCAGCCTCTCTAGCAAGTGCTAATGCTACGCCGCTGCTGCAATTGGAATTGCTATGTGTATAGGATATCTAGAGTGTTGATATTCACTACTATACACAAAATAGTTTCTACACCTCTCACTTCACTAGCTAACACACGTATCAACAAAACTCTTCACATGTACAGTCCTAGACACGCACATCAATTAACGCACTATATATTTTATAACGTTATAAAACATAGGAAGTTTTCTCGGAAACTGTCCCATATATGGGACAGTGTCCAGCAAAATCGGGCTTGTGGGGTTATAATTTTATCACTATAAAAATTGCACGTTGTACTAAACAATACATCTTCGCGACGGTACTACCGTTTCCTTTCAAATTTCATACACTTGTTCCTACACCATTTCTCTGTGTGAAAATCGATTTTTGTGATCTACACCTTTTCCTTGCCGTGGATACAACAATCGTTAACCCCGCGGGTTAGAAATCCACATTTCTCCACGTACGACTGTTAAAAACGTGTCAAATTCGGAGTGTGCATAGAGGAGTCCTGTAGCTATTGATTTTTTCTGTTCGTTAGTTTCTGGATCATCCGTTACGGAGATACAGTTGAGCAAACTGCAGGCACATTTTCCCGCTTGATTCGCGCCAATGATATAATCACCGCCTTCCCATTCACTGAGCGGGACGCGATTTGCCAAAATCATTGGCGCGAATCAAGCGGGAAAACGTGGCCGTAGTTTGTTCAACTGTATCTCCGTAACGGATGATATAGAAATTAACGAACAGAAGAAATCAATAGCTACAGGACTCCTCTATGTGCAACCCGAATTTGACGCGTTTTCAACACTCGTACGTGGAGAAATGAGGAATTCTAACCCGCGGGGTTAACGATTGTTGTATCCACGGCAAGGAAAAGGTGTAGATCACAAAAATCGACTTTCACACAGAGAAATGGTGTGGGAACAAGTGTACGAAATTTGAAAGGAAAAGGTAGTACCGTCGCGAAGATGTGTTGTTAGTACAACGTGCAATTTTTATAGTGATAAAATTATAACCCCACAAGCCCGATTTTGCTGGACACTGTCCCATATATATATATGGGACAGTTTCTGCGAAAATGTCGTTTCGCATATATATATAAAATGTTATAAAAATGCTTCTCTTTTGAATTGCTATATCTTCCGAACGGTTAACGCTATCAATGTCCTATTTTCAACACTTCATACTACACCATTTCTCTATTTTAAAATCCATTTTGGAGTCTTGCACTTGCTCCGTGCCAGTATTGCAATGTTCGATACCCCACCGGGTTCACACCCGCCATAACTTTAGGTAGGAGTAATGAAATCGCTTCAAATTCGGTTTGTAGGTAGAGAGGTCCTATATCTATCGATTTGTTCTGTTCGTTAATTTTTATGTCATTCGTTACGGAGATACAGCGGCGCAAAGTTGGTACACGTTTCCCGCTCGAATCGCGCCGTTGACTTTGATAACTTATAGCCACACCCATACTGCGCTAGCTAGATCTGATGGGTAAGTATTTAATGTATCGTCCCTGTCACAGTTGTTATTCGTTATCTCCTATGTAAATAACGGATATGGCGACGTCCACTGAAGACAACACGCTCGCAAGAGTTTCAATCGGCGGACGAGTTTGAGCGGTACGGATACGACGATCGATATTCAAGATACATTCGACGAGGTGGGGAGATTGAGAACGGTAGTGACGGCGGTTATACTACTGACGATGGTGGTTGTAGGGAGTAAGCAGCCCCTAAATGACTAAGAGCCAGCAGCCCTAGTCTCGTACCCAGACCCTGATTCCCACAGCTGCGGATGGAAACCAGCCCCACCCCCACATATGCCTCACTACATTGCAAGTCCAGACAGCAGCCCCGCATAACCAACAGCAGACGCCACCAACCCGCACTACCTATGGAACCACCTGCCCATATCAGACCCTTATACACACGAGCCACAAACTAACCAATGGGGTCAGCCTCCACAATAGTATACCAGTGGAGACACTGCTATCCCTCTTGCTGCAAATGGAGTTGGCAGCCCCCACAATTTCAATCAAGGGAAGCCACACATCCCAATGGACTTACAGCACAACCTAGCTGACTGTGTCCGGTAGTGTGACCAGGATGTCACTTGTGTGTCACAGCTCTACCAGGACTGGAATGCCTTCTTGGGCCAGTGGTTTGGTCTTCTGGTTGGCCCAGGACACTACCGCACATTTGAGTTTGATCAAGACCACCCTGGTGTCGTGAGGATGGAGACCTTGCCATCGGACAATGCTGAGGGCTGGAGTGGCCATAAAGGACATTAGGCTTATCAGAGCCAAGTGATGCCACCTGTTATTACCCCCAAGTGGATTGTCCCTGACACGGTCACTGTACCTGTACGAGAAGGTGAGGGAATACGTTCGTGACCCCAAGAAAAGGGACAAGGTGTGTCCAAAGCCTTCACAAAGCTCAGAGACCAACTCTTCCTATACATGCTTCATCCCATGCAGTAGCAGAAAACGACAAACCAAGACCTTCGTCACTTACCTACTGTTGAGGGTCATAAGTATGCAGATGACACTCACAGTGAATTGCAAGGTGAAGGCAATAGCTGTGTTTCTGGCAGGAGGAAATGCAGACCCAGGTCTGAACTAATCCTTGCCTACCAATGCACTGTACATGTATGTGGCAAGAAGTATGCCAGTAGCCAGGCCCCCTGTCCCTGCACAAAAAGAACACTCACAAGCAGCCTGCTGTTCCAGGTGACGAACACGGATTCCAGTGTCGACAAAGGAAGCCAGGGTCCACCCAAGCGCAGGCCGCGAGGGGTACGCTAAAATCTGAAATTGACAGGCCATTTTCCTGTTCGGTGTGTGGCAAGACGTACGGCACCCCAGCCGCACTGTATACTTACAACAAGACCAACAATGGTTCATGACAAATAAACCATATTGTGAGATGCATGCTTTTTATGTAGTTTAAGGTCACCTCTGCAGTGTACACCATACATCTGTGTCGTTAAGGGGTTACCTGTACATCATACATTTGTGTCGTTAAGGGGTTAACTCTGTATACCATACATCTGTGTCATCAAGGGGTTACCTGTACACCATGCATCTGTGTCGTTAAGGGGTTACCTCTGTACACTTTGTGTATGTGTTGTTAAGGTATCACCTGTACACCATACATCTGTGTCATCAAGGGGTCACCTGTGCACTGTGCATCTGTGTCGTTAAGGGGTTACCTCTGTAAACCTTATGTATGTGTCGTTAAGGGGTTACCTCTGTACACCATACATCTGTGTCATCAAGGGGTTACCTGTACACCATACATGTACATCTGTATCGTTAAGGGGGTACCTCTGTACACCTTATGTATGTGTTGTTAAGGGGTCACCTGTACAGCATACATCTGTGTCGTTAAGGGGTTACCTCTGTACATCTTATGTATGTGTTGTTAAGGGGTTACCTCTTGTGTGTACCCCATACATCTGTGTCATCAAGGGGTTACCTGTACACCATACATCTGTGTCGTTAAGGGGTTACCTCTGTACACTTTGTGTATGTGTTGTTAAGGTATCACCTGTACACCATACATTTGTGTCATCAAGGGGTCATCTGTACACTGTACATCTGTGTCGTTAAGGGGTTACCTCTGTAAACCTTATGTATGTGTCGTTAAGGGGTTACCTCTGTACACCATACATCTGTGTCATCAAGGGGTTACCTGTACACCATACATGTACATCTGTGTCGTTAAGGGGGTACCTCTGTACACCTTATGTATGTGTTGTTAAGGGGTTACCTGTACACCATACATCTGTGTCGTTAAGGGGTTACCTCTGTACATCTTATGTATGTGTTGTTAAGGGGTTACCTCTTGTGTGTACCCCATACATCTGTGTCATCAAGGGGTTACCTGTACACCATACATCTGTGTCGTTAAGGGGTTACCTCTGTACACTTTGTGTATGTGTTGTTAAGGTATCACCTGTACTCCATACATCTGTGTCATCAAGGGGTTACCTGTACACCATACGTCTGTGTCGTTAAGGAGATACCTCTGTACACCTTATGTATGTGTTGTAAAGGGGTCACCTGTACACCATACATCTGTGTCATCAAGGGGTCACCTGTACACTGTACATCTGTGTCGTTAAGGGGTTACCTCTGTAAACCTTATGTATGTGTCGTTAAGGGGTTACCTCTGTACACCATACATCTGTGTCATCAAGGGGTTACCTGTACACCATACATGTACATCTGTGTCGTTAAGGGGGTACCTCTGTACACCTTATGTATGTGTTGTTAAGGGGTCACCTGTACACCATACATCTGTGTCGTTAAGGGGTTACCTCTGTACATCTTATGTATGTGTCATCAAGGGGTTACCTGTACACCATACATCTGTGTCGTTAAGGGGTTACCTCTATACACCTTATGTATGTGTCGTTAAGGGGTTACCTCTTGTGTGTACCCCATACATCTGTGTCATCAAGGGGTTACCTGTACACCATACATCTGTGTCGTTAAGGGGTTAACTCTGTACACTTTGTGTATGTGTTGTTAAGGTATCACCTGTACACCATACATCTGTGTCATCAAGGGGTTACCTGTACACCATACGTCTGTGTCATTAAGGAGATACCTCTGTACACCTTATGTATGTGTTGTAAAGGGGTCACCTGTACACCATACATCTGTGTTGTTAAGGGGTTACCTCTGTACATCTTATGTATGTGTCAATAAGGGGTTACCTGTACACCATACATCTGTGTCGTTAAGGGTTTTTTACTTTTCACGTAGTGGTGATGTAATCCATCCGATGCTGTGAAAATCTAAGTCTGGGTACGAGACTAGTAACGACAGTGGTCCCATTTACACCCTGTACTTGTGTCTGCTGTGGGATGAAATCCATGGTCCCATTTACATCCTGTATGTGTGTATTTTGGGGTCAAATCCATGGTCCCATTTACACACTGTAGGTGTATCTTTGTGGGTTCAAATCCATGGTCCCATTTACACCCTGTACTTGTGTCTGTTGTGGGGTCAAATGCATGGTCCCATTTACACCCTGTACTTGAGTCTGTTTTAGGGTCAAATCCATGGTCCCATTTACACCCTGTACTTGTGTCTGTTGTGGGGTCAAATGCATGGTCCCATTTACACCCTGTACTTGAGTCTGTTTTAGGGTCAAATCCATGCTCTCATTTACACCCTGTACTTGTGTCTGTTGTGGGGTCAATTCATTGGTCCCATTTACACCCTGTACTTTTGTCTGTTGTGGGGTCGAATCCATGGTTCCATTTACACCCTGTACTTGTGTCTGTTGTGGGGTCAAATCCATGGTTCCATTTACACCCTGTACTTGTGTCTGTTGGGGGGTCAATTCATTGGTCCCATTTACACCCTGTACATTTGTCTGTTGTGGGGTCAAATCCATGGTCCCATTTACACCCTGTACTTGTGTCTGTTGTGGGGTCAAATCCATGGTCCCATTTACACCCTGTACTTTTGTCTGTTGTGGGGTCAATTCATTGGTCCCATTTACACCCTGTACTTTTGTCTGTTGTGGGATGAAATTCATGGTCTGATTTACACCCTGTACTTGTGATCAAATCCATGTTCCCTGCATGCATTTACACCCTGTACTTTAGTCTGTTGTGGGGTCACATCTTCGATCCCATTTATACCCTGTACTTGAGTCTGTTTTAGGATCAAATCCATTGTCCCATTTACACTCTGTACATGTATGTGTGTCTGTTGTGCGGTCAATGCATTGGTCCCATTTACACCCTGTAATGGCCTAGGGTCCAATCAGGTCAGCTCCCTCACTGCTAGCGGACAGAACCATTAATGCAAGATGACTTAATAGCCCCACACTACATGTCCAGACAGTTAGCACCAGTGCATGGAGCAATTGCAGGTGAAGTTATCAGACTGGCAGCAAGGGAGCAATCAGGTGCTAAAAAATCCTACAGGGTCATTGGGGTCCTCACAATAATGCAGCTCTCACACTGCGATAGGAATCGGCACCCCCCACAATATTAGAGGAGCCATCAACTGGATTCATCCCCATGGCCCTATCTCCCACTACCTATCCTCCTCTACTGCAGGTTGTATCCGAGGCCCAGGCCATCCCCTACTCAATAGCACTCTCAGTCCCCACACGACCAGCCCTCCCACCCACCCCTAAACACCCCTCTTACATATGCTGTAATCATACTACCAACAGGCCGAAGAGCTGCCAGCTGCCACATTACCAGGGTTGAATGGGGTCGAGACAGCTAGACCTCAGCATGTGGAGTGGAACCTTGAACTGCAGCCAGCCCCAAACACTGGGGCCAACCACAATGGCCTTCTATCCTAGCCCCACATAGCTCCTCACTGCAAATGCAAATGAAGCCACTACATATGAAACCATTATCCCCCACACTATACTTACTGGTAGGGGAACCATCGTGGAGCTACCAGCCCGCATTGGACAAATGGGGATACCACCACTGGAGCAGCCTCCATTTGTAGAGTGTACATGCCTACGTTTTTCTCTTTACACATTTTGTGTTGTACATGTAGATCTGAACTACTGTAGACATGTAGATCTACATGTTTTGTGCATGTACAGAGTAAATCTTATCTGGTTTGAAGCCATGTTGTTAGTGGTGAATATGGTTACCTGCCCTATCGGCGGTGGGTCTGCACCCGTGGTTGGTGTATTAATAGACAACCAAGGCTTGCAGAGGGCGTTTTGCCTACATGTACTGAGAACTAGTAGCAAAACATGTTAAGTGCCATTTTGAATGCCACATAAATTGCATGCACAGTCACAGCTACAATGTGGCACGATGAAGACATCAGAATTCATGATCACACAAGTGGAGTTAGCAGACCCTACACTGTCAAAGATGTCACCATACATTACCAGTGTAACCCAGTTTCACCTGTGCCCCACGGCCACTATACACTACCCGCGCACATACATTTTTGCAGAAACACCAGCCTAGGGCTAGGTATAACGTAGTTGATGAATCCATTAAATTTGTAGGATCTATTAACTCCACTTGTGTGGTCATGAATTCTGATGTCTTCATCGTGCCACATTGTAGCTGTGACTGCATGCAATTTAAAATGGCACTTCCATATTTTGCTACTCGCGTACAGTACAGTATGTAGTTCCCAGTAGGCAAAACGCCCTCTGCAAGCCTTGGTTGTCTATATACACCAACCACGGGTGCAGACCCACCGCAATCTGTACCGATAGGGCAGGTAACCATATTCACCACTAACAGCATGGCTTCACACCAGATAAATTTTACTCTGTACACATGTACATGTCTACAGTAGTTCAGATCTACATGTAGATCTACAACACAAAATGTGTAAAGAGAAAAACGTAGGCATGTACACTCTACAAATGGAGGCTGCTCCAGTGGTGGTATCCCCATTTGTCCAATTCGAGCTGGTAGCTCCACGATGGTTCCCCTACCAGTAAGTCCTCTTGTAGTGTGGGGGATAATGGTTTCATAGGTAGTAGCTTCATTTGCATTTGCAGTGAGGGGCTAGGATAGAAGGCCATTGTGGCTGGCCCCAGTATTTGGGGTCGGCTCCAGTTGAAGGTTCCACTCCACATGCATGCTGAGGTCTAGCTGTCTCCTCTACATTATTCTATCCTTCCATGCATGTCTCTGTACCTAATCCGCATTACTCCTGCACTTTTGAGTTCGTTGATATGCCCATGCACAGATTGCTAATATACAATACCTGACACCATCCCATAAGAGTGTGCATTCCTATAGGACTATAGTGAATCAATCACTAGACATTGCCTTATGATTACAAGTTGCAATTGAGTTAAAAATCGGTAGAGATGGGGGTGAGTGTTACGTATGAGTAACTGTTGAGCACAGTAACTGTTGAGCACTAGCATGCATGGCTAACCCTTGTTTCATAGACTAGCCAGGCTTTCTTCCTTTCCTACCCTGTCCCTTCTCAATCCTTCAATCATTCCATGCACCTCTCTGTACCTAATCACTCATGCACTTTAAAATTTGTAGGAGCATTGCTATACCATGCACATACACAAATATCTAATACTCGACAGCAATCCACATACATGTGTGCTTCTAATGAATCGATCACAAGACTAGACAATTGTCTTTTCATAACAAGTTCAGTTTTTTTAAAAAAGATCAGAACACATGAGATGTATACGTGATTCAGAGTTATCTGTCAGTGTTAACCACTGACAGATACAGTTACTAACGCTCCAGTATGCATAGCTAAATCACCCTGCTTTAACACTGGCTACCTTCTAAAGCTACCCCTTCCTGTCCTACCGTGCAACCTTGTGTGTTTGATGTGTGGGCTGAGGGCCCAGTATAGCTAACCCTCTTTTCATTGCTTAACACAGGATACCTTCTAAACCTACCCCTTCCTGTCCCCTCTTGATTCTTTAATCTTACCATACAATTCTCTGTGTTTGATGTGTGAGTTTTGCTTATGAGAACTACCTGTTGGGGGCCCAGCGTGTCCCCTCTTGATTGTTCAATCCTAACATGGAATTCTCTGTGTTTCATGTGTAAGTGTTGCTTATGAGTACCACCTGTTGAGGGAACCCTCTTTTCATGCTTAACACAGGCTTCCTTCTTTCCTACCCCTTCCCCTCTCGATCTTTCAATATCCTACCATGCAACTCACTCACTCACTCCCCCTCCCTCCCTACCATGCAACTCACTCACTCACTCCCCCTCCCTCCCTCCCTCACTCACTCACTCACTCACTCACTCACTCACTCACTCACTCACTCACTCACTCACTCACTCACTCACTCACTCACTCACTCACTCACTCACTCACTCACTCACTCACTCACTCACTCACTCACTCACTCACTCACTCACTCACTCACTCACTCACTCACTCACTCACTCACTCACTCACTCACTCACTCACTCACTCACTCACTCACTCACTCACTCACTCCCCCTCCCTCCCTCCCTCCCTCCCTCCCTCCCTCCCTCCCTCCCTCCCTCCCTCCCTCCCTCCCTCCCTCCCTCCCTCCCTCCCTCCCTCCCTCCCTCCCTCCCTCCCTCCCTCCCTCCCTCCCTCCCTCCCTCCCTCCCTCCCTCCCTCCCTCCCTCCCTCCCTCCCTCCCTCCCTCCCTCCCTCCCTCCCTCCCTCCCTCCCTCCCTCCCTCCCTCCCTCCCTCCCTCCCTCCCTCCCTCCCTCCCTCCCTCCCTCCCTCCCTCCCTCCCTCCCTCCCTCCCTCCCTCCCTCCCTCCCTCCCTCCCTCCCTCCCTCCCTCCCTCCCTCTCTCTATCTGTTATATGTGCTTTTGAAAAGCATTCTTTCATCACTGAAATATAGCTATGTAATATTCCAGTTACAGCCTGGTCCATAATTGCCATTGAGTTTTTAGTTCCAAATCTATGATGTTGCTCTCCTGATCATGGCTGGGTTGGTGATAACCAGCTGCAGGTCTTGCAGGGCCATTGACTTGAGAGTTGGGTCACAGCCAAAAAAAAAATTTACGGGCATCAGATCGGTACTTCATGCTGGCTACTGCTCTTCATCCTCTTACTCCTATTAACAGTGGGCAGGTGCTCCATCTTCCAAATATTGGTCTTGCAGCATCCAGCATAGATCAAGATCAATTCCTTTTAGCAATGAGTATGCCATGGTCCATGCACCAATATTTAATTAGTTACCTAAACTGTAGGTTTAGGAATGAAAAATTAGCTACACTAAACAATGAGATGCATTATTCATGCACATGGTCCTAGGGTTTACATGTAAATGTATTCAAGAACAAACAGTGCACCCCCTACATTCTGTCTCTCTTATTCAGACCTTGGTCAAACTGTGGATGAAGGCAAATCCACATACTGCAGTCCAGAACAAACTCTACTAGGTGTATGATAGTAATGCTGCCATGTTCATGGGCAGTTTATGTGGTGCATGCATGAAAGGACTGAAGGATTGAGAGGAGTACGGAAGAAAGAGGCCTGGGTTAAGCAATGAAAAGAGGGTTGACTCTACTGGGCCTTCAACAAGTAGTACTTATAAGCAACATTCACACATCAAACACAGCGAACTGTATGGAGGATTGAGAGGGGACAGGAAGAGATAGGAAAGAGGGAAGCCTGTACGTGTTAAGCAACCAAAAGAGGGTTAGCCATACTGGGCCCTCAACATGAAGTACTCATAAGCAACACTCACACAGCAAACATAGAGAGTTGCATGGTAGGATATTTAAAGATTGAGAGGGGACAGCGAGGAGGAAGAAAGAAGCTCGGGTTAAGCAATGAAAAGAGGGTTACCTACATTGAGCCCTCAACAGGTAATACTCATAAGCACCACTCACAGAGAATTGCATGGTAGGATATTGAAAGATCGAGAGGGGAAGGGGTAGCAAAGAAGGAAGCATGAAAAGAGGGTTCCCTCAACAGGTGGTACTCATAAGCAACACTTACACATGAAACACAGAGAGTTCCATATTTAGATTGAACAATCAAGAGGGGACACGCTGGGCCCCCAACAGGTAGTACTCATAAGCAAAACTCGCACATCGAACACAGAATTGTATGGTAAGATTCAAGGATTCAGAGGGGACAGGAAGGGGTAGGAAAAAAGGAAGCCTGTGTTAAGCAATGAAAAGAGTGTTAGCTATTCTGGGCCCTCAACAGGTAGTACTCATAAGCAACACTGAGTGTTAGGATATTTAAAGATCACGAGGGGAAGGGGTAGGAAAGAAGGTAGCCTAGCTGGGTTAAGCAATGGGTTATTTAGCTATGCATACTGGCATGTTAGTCACTGGCAGATAAATCGCGTATACATCTCATGTGTTCTGATCTTACAGGGTGTAAATGAGACCATGGATTTGGTGTAAATGGAACCATGGATTTGATCTCACAACAGACACAAGTTTAGGGTGTAAATGGGACCATAGATTTGACCCTAAAACAGACTCAAGTACAGGGTGTAAACAGGATCATGCATTTGACCCCACAACAGACAGAAGTACACGGTGTAAATGGGACCATAGATTTGACCCTAAAGCAGACAAAAGTACCCAGTGCAAATGGGAGCATGAGTTTGACCGCATAACAGACACAAGTACTGGTTGTAAATCGGACCATGGATTTGATCTTACAACAGACTCAAGTACAGGGTGTAAATGGGAGCATGAGTTTGACCCCATAATAGACACAAGTACACGGTGTAAATGATGGATTTGACCCCACAACATACACAAGTACAGGGTGTAAATGGGATCATGGATTTGACCCCACAACATACACAAGTACAGGTATAAATGGGACCATACATTTCACCCTAAACAGACTCAACTACAGGGTGTAAATGGGACCATGGATTTGACCCCACAACAGACACAAGTACAGGGTGTAAATGGAACCATGGATTTGACCCCACAGCATACTCAAGTACAGGGTGTAAAGCAAATGGAATCATGGATTTGATCCCACAATAGACACTAGTACAGGATGTAAATGGGACCATGGATTTGATCCCACAACAGACACATACACCATGTATATCCCACAATAGACACAACAAGTACAGGGTGTAAATGGGACCAATGATTTGACCCCAAAACATACACACGTTTAGAGTGTAAATGGGACCATAGATCTGACCCTAAAACAGACTAAAGTACAGGGTGTTAATGGGACCATGCATTTGACCCCACAACAGACACAAGTACAGGGTTAAATGGGACCATGGATTAGATCTCACAACAGACACAAGTACAGTGTGTAAATGGGACCATGGATTTGATCACAAGTACAGGGTGTAAATCGGACCATGGATTTGAACCCACAACAGACACAAGTTCTACGTGTAAATGGGAGCATGAGTTTGACCCCACAACAGACACAAGGACAGGGTGTAAATGTGACCATGAATTAGATCTCACAACAGACCAAGTATAGGGTGTAAATGGAACCATGGTTTTGACCCCACAACACACACGAATACAGGGTGTAAATGGGACCATGGATTTGATCACAAGTACAAGGTGTAAATGGGACCATGGATTTGACCACACAATAGATACACCTACAGTGTGTAAATGGGACCATACATTTGACCCTAAAACAGACTCAAGTACAGGGTGTAAATAGTATCATGCATTTGACCCCACAACAGACACAAGTACAGGGTGTAAATTAGACCATGGATTTGACCAAACAATAGATACACCTACAGTGTGTAAATGGGACCATGGATTTGACCCCAAAATACACACATACAGGATGTAAATGGGACCATGGATTTGATCCCACAGCAGACACAAGTACAGGGTGTAAATGGGACCATTGTCATCACTAATCTCACACCCAGACCTAGATTTTCACAGCATCAGATGGACTACATTACCACTACGTGAAAAGTAAAAATCTTTTTACGACACAGATGTATGGTGTACAGGTAACCCCTTAATGACACAGATGTATGGAGTACAGGTGATACCTTAACAACACATACACAAAGTGTACAGAGGTAACCCCTTAACGACACAGATGTATGGTGTACAGGTAACCCCTTGATGACCATACAGAGGTAACCCCTTAACGACACAGATGTACAGTGTACAGGTGACCCCTTAACAACACATACATAAGGTATACAGAATTAACCCCTTAACGACACAGATGTATGGTGTACAGGTAACCCCTTAATGACACATACATAAGGTATACAGAGGTACCACACCGATGTATGGTGTACAGGTAACCCCTTGATGACACAGATGTATGGGGTACACACAAGAGGTAACCCCTTAACAACACATACATATGATGTACAGAGGTAACCCCTTAACGACACAGATGTATGGTGTACAGGTGACCCCTTAACAACACATACATAAGGTGTACAGAGGTAACCCCTTAACGATACAGATGTACATGTATGGTGTACAGGTAACCCCTTGATGACACAGATGTATGGTGTACAGAGGTAACCCCTTAACGACACATACATAAGGTTTACAGAGGTAACCCCTTAACGACACAGATGTACAGTGTACAGGTGACCCCTTGATGACACAGATGTATGGTGTACAGGTGATACCTTAACAACACATACACAAAGTGTACAGAGGTAACCCCTTAACGACACAGATGCATGGTGTACAGGTAACCCCTTGATGACACAGATGTATGGTATACAGAGTTAACCCCTTAACGACACAAATGTATGATGTACAGGTAACCCCTTAACGACACAGATGTATGGTGTACACTGCAGAGGTGACCTTAAACTACATAAAAAGCATGCATCTCACAATATGGTTCATTTGTCATGAACCATTGTTGGTCTTGTTGTAAGTATACAGTGCGGCTGGGGTGCCGTACGTCTTGCCACACACCGAACAGGAAAATGGCCTGTCAATTTCAGATTTTAGCGTACCCCTCGCGGCCTGCGCTTGGGTGGACCCTGGCTTCCTTTGTCGACACTGGAATCCGTGTTCGTCACCTGGAACAGCAGGCTGCTTGTGAGTGTTCTTTTTGTGCAGGGACAGGTGGCCTGGCTACTGGCATACTTCTTGCCACATACATGTACAGTGCATTGGTAGGCAAGGATTAGTTCAGACCTGGGTCTGCATTTCCTCCTGCCAGAAACACAGCTATTGCCTTCACCTTGCAATTCACTGTGAGTGTCATCTGCATACTTATGACCCTCAACAGTAGGTAAGTGACGAAGGTCTTGGTTTGTCGTTTTCTGCTACTGCATGGGATGAAGCATGTATAGGAAGAGTTGGTCTCTGAGCTTTGTGAAGGCTTTGGACACACCTTGTCCCTTTTCTTGGGGTCACGAACGTATTCCCTCACCTTCTCGTACAGGTACAGTGACCGTGTCAGGGACAATCCACTTGGGGGTAATAACAGGTGGCATCACTTGGCTCTGATAAGCCTAATGTCCTTTATGGCCACTCCAGCCCTCAGCATTGTCCGATGGCAAGGTCTCCATCCTCACGACACCAGGGTGGTCTTGATCAAACTCAAATGTGCGGTAGTGTCCTGGGCCAACCAGAAGACCAAACCACTGGCCCAAGAAGGCGTTCCAGTCCTGGTAGAGCTGTGACACACAAGTGACATCCTGGTCACACTACCGGACACAGTCAGCTAGGTTGTGCTGTAAGTCCATTGGGATGTGTGGCTTCCCTTGATTGAAATTGTGGGGGCTGCCAACTCCATTTGCAGCAAGAGGGATAGCAGTGTCTCCACTGGTATACTATTGTGGAGGCTGACCCCATTGGTTAGTTTGTGGCTCGTGTGTATAAGGGTCTGATATGGGCAGGTGGTTCCATAGGTAGTGCGGGTTGGTGGCGTCTGCTGTTGGTTATGCGGGGCTGCTGTCTGGACTTGCAATGTAGTGAGGCATATGTGGGGGTGGGGCTGGTTTCCATCCGCAGCTGTGGGAATCAGGGTCTGGGTACGAGACTAGGGCTGCTGGCTCTTAGTCATTTAGGGGCTGCTTACTCCCTACAACCACCATCGTCAGTAGTATAACCGCCGTCACTACCGTTCTCAATCTCCCCACCTCGTCGAATGTATCTTGAATATCGATCGTCGTATCCGTACCGCTCAAACTCGTCCGCCGATTGAAACTCTTGCGAGCGTGTTGTCTTCAGTGGACGTCGCCATATCCGTTATTTACATAGGAGATAACGAATAACAACTGTGACAGGGACGATACATTAAATACTTACCCATCAGATCTAGCTAGCGCAGTATGGGTGTGGCTATAAGTTATCAAAGTCAACGGCGCGATTCGAGCGGGAAACGTGTACCAACTTTGCGCCGCTGTATCTCCGTAACGAATGACATAAAAATTAACGAACAGAACAAATCGATAGATATAGGACCTCTCTACCTACAAACCGAATTTGAAGCGATTTCATTACTCCTACCTAAAGTTATGGCGGGTGTGAACCCGGTGGGGTATCGAACATTGCAATACTGGCACGGAGCAAGTGCAAGACTCCAAAATGGATTTTAAAATAGAGAAATGGTGTAGTATGAAGTGTTGAAAATAGGACATTGATAGCGTTAACCGTTCGTAAGATATAGCAATTCAAAAGAGAAGCATTTTTATAACATTTTATATATATATGCGAAACGACATTTTCGCAGAAACTGTCCCATATATATATATATACCGGTATATATGGGACAGTCTCCGCGTTCGCATATAAATATAAAATGTTATAAAAATGCTTCTCTTTTGAATCGATATATCTTCCGAACGGTTAAAGCTATCAACATCCTATTTTCAACACTTCATACCACACCATTTCGCTATGGTAAAATACATTTTGGGGTCTTGCACTTGCTCCTTGCCAGTATTGCAACGTTCGATACCCCACCGGGTTCAAACCCGCCATAACTTTCTGTAGAAGTAATCAAATCGCTTCAAATTCAGTTTGTAGGTGGAGAGGTCCTATATCTATCTATTTGTTCTGTTCGCTAATTTTTATGCAATCCGTTACGGAGATATAGTTGAACAAACTACGTGCACATTTTCGCGCTCGTTTCGCGCCAATGATTTGGGCAAATTGCGCTCCGCTCAATGTATGGGGAGGCGGGGATTATTACATTGGCGCGAATCAAGCGGGAAAACGTGCACGTTGTTTGTTCAACTGTATCTCCGTAACGGATGGCATAAAAATTAACGAACAGGACAAATCGATAGGTATAGGACCTCTCTACCTACAAACCGAATTTGAAGCGATTTGATTACTCCTACAGAAAGTTATGGTGGATTTGAACCCGGTGGGGTATCGAACGTTGCAATACTGGCAAGGAGCAATTGCGAGATCCCAAAAAGAATTCTACCATAGAGAAATGGTGTAGTATGAAGTGTTGAAAATAGGATGTTGATAGCGTTAACCGTTCGGAAGATATAGCGATTCAAACGTGAAGCATTTATATAACATTTTATATATATATGCGAAGGGCAGTTTTCGCGGAGACTGTCCCATATACATGTATATATATATATAATTATTGCTATAGTGTGTTTCAATATTTGTCTTGCTAACCGCACTCTTTCTACCTTCTACATACTTTGTACTATTCTGCCTCCTCTTTGTGTTCTCCATATCTCCTTCCTGTTCCTCACAGGGTCCTGCTGCTCCTGGACAGCCCAATGCATACGTAATGCATCTTTTTGGGGGTGTTGTTTGCATGGGTGTTATATGCTTTGTGTACATGATTACCAATTGTACTTCCATGCATGTTGTTGGTATCAGTAAATGTGAACTTACACCACAATACGATTGCTAAATTTTGTGGTTCCAGAGAATATATTATCATAAGAATGAATCATAATATGCACTTATATGTATAATATATCTGCAGTTTATTTATTTATTTTTTCAGATTCATAGGTAAGTGTCGATGCATGTGCATGATGTTGTTTTATATTGCTAAGTGTCTTCCAAGTACTCACTCCTAATTTTTCCTTGTCCTTGATGCCTTGGACACATTGCCACACTATTTCATACTCACACAGGATTTCAACCACTACTACCAATGAACACTAAGCCAAGCCCCCAAATGCAGTTGCAACAGGGAGAGCCACAATGTCTGTTCAACCCCAACAGATGTCTATGCAAAACAAGCAAGCAATAAACATTCAGGGACAGCAAATGGACCAGCAACCAGTGAACATGCAAAGACAGCAAATGAACATGCAGGGACAGCAATCATTGAGCTGGCAGTCACTTAACTTGCAGGAACAACAACAGATGAACATGCAAAGCCAGTCTGCTCAAGAGGCCCAGGCCCAAATTCAGAAGGAAAAGCTTCTTCATTTCCTGGAGGGTGCCAACCTAGAGCAACTATGTCAAAAGATCAATGCATCACCTGATCAACAGCGGCAATTGTTGAGCATTGTGCAGCAGATGATGAGGGCCCAGAAACTGCAACAACATGCAACAGCAGTTAATGGGACAACAGCAACTGATAGGACAGCAGCAACTCATGGGACAGCAGCAACTGATGGCCCATGTAGGTGGCCTATAACACTGCCATGATGCAGGGAGGAACTTCCCCAGACCACAGATGACTCAGCAGCAGCAGCAGCAGCAGCAGCAGCAGCAGCAGCAGCAGCAGCAGCAGCAGCAGCAGCAGCAGCAGCAGCAGCAGCAGCAGCAGCAGCAGCAGCAGCAGCAGCAGCAGCAGCAGCAGCAGCAGCAGCACCAGCAGCAGCAGCAGCAGCAGCAGCAACAACAAGTGCAGAAACAACAGGGCATATATTTCTGAAACTAAGACATCTAATTCACTTTCTTGTCTTATTTTCCCTTGCACACTTGTGTATCTGCCTCACCTACCGCGGTAGGTTTGTTGCTGTTAACAATGTTGATGGATCGGAGTTACGTGTCTGCGGCTATGTACAGCTGACACTAAAAATCGGAACTGCGTCTGTGTTAACCCCAGTTAACCGCTCAACCATGCCATCTCCCTCAGGGTGATATGGTGTGGTGTGCGATTTCTTTACTCCAAAGGCCTCCAGAGTTTGCCCAATGATGGTACTTTCAAAGTTTGCACCTTGATCGGAGTGGATGATTTCTGGTATACCATAAATACGTACAGAACAGTTTAACCAGTTCTGTGGAGATGGTAGCAGCTGTCTGATCTTTTATTGGCTTGGCATCTGCCCATTTGGTAAAGTAGTCCTGTATTACCAAGAGGTATTTGTTGTTGTTGGTAGAGACTGGTACTTGCAGAACATCAATGGCGACCATCTGCCATGGCCTGCCAATGGGCAGGTTGTGGAGTGGCGTTCTTATGGGTGTGCATAGTTTGGAGCATTGGCACTTCTGGCACTCCCTACAGTGCTGATCTACGTCTTGGGCCATGCTCACCCAGTATGCTTGTTGCCTTAGGCGATGCAGTGTCTTCTGAGACCTTTGGTGGCCAGCCGCAGGATGATCATGGCATTGAACAAGTGCTTTGTGTTGTAGGCACTTGGGCAACACTGGTACAGTGACCACATCTCCAGTCGGGTCAGGGGTATATCTTCTGCACACTACGCCATCCACAACAGACAGCTGTGACCATATTTGAGCATATCTCCTCCAAGGCTGCAACTGCTGTCTTTGTGGCTTTGAGAGCGGGTTGGTGGCTTTCAGGTCTTCCATCAAGTGTTTGGTGATGTCATCATGTTGTTGCGCACGCCGTATCTCTTCCATGGTCATGTTTGTCTGTACTGCTGTAGCTGCTGCAGGAGATTTCTTGGGGTCTGCTCTTCTGGACAGTGCATCCGCGTTTCCATTGAGTGTCTTTTTTCTGTACAGGATTGTGTAGGTGTACTCCTGCAGTGCAATGGCCCACCGACACAATATGCCTTCCATTTCTGCCCAGCTAGCCATTTTAGAGGCTCATGGTCCATCCACAGCTGAAAGGGTCTTCCTAGCAAGTAGTGTCTGAATTGTTTTACTGCTAGGCATTCACGCTGAATGACGCTGTAGTTGACTTCGGACATCGACAAGGTTCTACTGGCATAGGCTATCACCTGGCCATCCTGTTCTAGGACAGCACCTAATCCTGTCAGGCTGGCATCTGTTTGGAGGACCAAGGGGCTTGCCTCTTTGTCAAATCTTGGATATGCCAGGATAGGTGCCTCAGTTAGTTTTGTCTTCAAGTTCCTAAAGGCTTGCTCACATTCTTCTGACCAACAGTATGTGGTATCTTTATGCTTCAGTCTATGGAGGGGTCTTGCAATGTCTGCGCTGTGATGGACATATCTTCGATAGTAGGATGCAAGGCCTATGAACTGTTTTACTTCTGTAGCATCTCTGGGCCTGGGCCATTCTTGGACTGCCTGAACCTTGCTGTTGTCTGGAGTCATTCCCTCTGCAGAGAAGACATGTCCTAGGTAAACAACTTGTGCAACTCCAATCTGGCATTTGCTCCCACGAAGTGTCAATCCTACCTGACATAGTCTCTGGAGCGCTTCATGCTGATGCTTTTTGTGTGTCTCATCACTGGGAGTGGATGAGTACATCGTCCTGGTAGGTGGTCACGTACGGTAGCCCCCTCATTACAGTGTTCATCTGCCGTTGGAATTAAGGCTTGAAACATGTTAGTTTAGAAAAAACCGGTTGTAGCAGGTTATTAAAATTAAAAAACCGGTCGGTTAAGGTTGCTCTTTTAAAACTAACCGGGAATTTTCCGGTTTAAAAATTAATCATCAATTATTTATGCATAATCGATGGACCAAAAGCTAAACCAGCGCTTTGCTAGTCGGGCGGGCCAGGCTACTACGGCGTTTGGGTGACAATGAAGCCCATACCACGATTTGTTCTGCTGCAATAGGGAGTGCAATCATAGATGTATTAACGTAAAATTGACAAATCTTGGTATATGCTTTTCACCCGAATACCCGACCAAACGCGGTAGTAAACCCGCCCGACTAGCATATGCTATGCGCGCGTACTCGCCATTAGGGTGAATAGAGGAGTTGTTATAATTATATAATAAAGATTAGCTGCTATAAATATGTACCACGTGAGATGGATCCCTGCCTTCTTCTCGGACCGTTGTTCGCTCTCGTCCGCTTATGATTTTCTCATTGCAAGTGTATAAGACTCGCGTGATGCAACTTGCTACTATAATTAAAATACCAACGGGTCGGTTGAGGTTGTTCAAAGTTTCTAACAACCGGTTGAAGCGGTTATTTAGCCGAAATAGAACCAGTTGGGGCGGTTATATGATTCTCGCAACTCCGTGTGGCATTGGAAGTTGTTTATCGGCCATACGTACTCTTACAAGGTAAGGTCACTAGAGTACGTGTTAAGCTGTTGTTGTTCGTGTATTGTTGATTTGTTGATTAAATTTCACCACGTTACAATGAATCATGACAGGGCTATTGAGATTGTCACCTTAAAGTGGTACGTATACGTAATGCACAGAGCTAGGGACTCATACAAATGTAAGGATGAATCCAACACTGTCAATGGGAAAGCTTATACATATAATGTTCGTGCATTTCATGCACCCATCTTCAACAATTAAAAAATAGATAAGCATATAGGATACACCTTATACATGAAGCTTAGTATTACATCATGAATCATGCACCACCCTAATCTGCATGGCTCTGGGGGAAAAAGGACATGCAGGTGTTCTTCATCCTCATCCCATGCCAGGCAAGCTTATGATGGAGGCTGATGCATATCAGTGCAGCTGAGGTGTGCATGTATTGAGGAAGTTTTGCAGTCTGCACAATAACTGTCAACATCAACGCCTTCATCACTGTAGAAGTACCATCCACGTGTTAGTGGCAGATCCAGGAGTTGGGAGGGGGGGCGGTCGGTGAAGGTGTGGCAAGAGCCGGGTGGGGCAAAGTAGTAGGTGGGGCCGCCCCGGGGAGGTGCGAGAGAAAGGCACCCCTCCCGCCCAGCTAGGGGGTGTGGGGAAGCCCATCGGGGTCTGGGGCGGAGCCCTCAGTAGAAGCGAACGCTTTTTGCGTAGAAAATCCCCCCCCCCCCCCCCCCCCCCCCCCAAAAAAAAAACTGCACTAAAAATGTAATTACAGATCGAGGCTGGGGTAGAGCTCAGCCTCTATATGTTCAATCCGCCGATACATCGGCGTCGATCGATAGCACATGTAGGTCCGTTAATACTACAATAGGTTTAGAAAACAGTTTCGTAATGGTCACATGAAGCGTGGGCGTTAATTACTTTTTTCCTCCACGGAAATATACTCAGTTTTTGATATGTTACTCATACTCTCGAGAGGGAAAACTGAATAACATATGCTAAACGGCCAGCTAATGTAACATACTTTTACGGTTCTACCCGTACTCCTATTCATTGTAGAATGCTACTACGTCACGCTCTAAATGCAATCATATTCATACTTGGACCAATAGGGTCAGCTCCCTCATTGCAAGCAGACAGTAATGCAAGTGAACAAGTATCATTATGTACGTAGGCATACTTGTAGGCCTTTTCTGCTGTATGCGTAGCTAGACTAGCTACGCTGTGCTTGCATGTATTCGCGTACACATACACATACAAGTATACATTACTCCCAAGTATATATCCATACAAGCATACAGTATATAGACCTGCAAACATCATGCAACTATTTTACATCTACATGTACATATATCCAAAACGATCAGCTTGAAACTGCAGAGCATTGTATGGTAATAATTAAAAATCAGAGGTCTCCTTTGACTTTGTTTAATGTCACCGACCATATCACCTATCAAGAGGTTATTGATGAGTGAAAGTTAATAGAAAATGACAATATGCTTGCTGTAGTGTCCTGACCTGAGGGTGGGATAACATATATATGTTACGCGCAAAGCGTAGATTTGCGCAAACCCGCGGGTTTGTCCTGCGCAAACCCTGGATCCATGGTATGTTTGCGCAACCTCGAGATTGCCCTTATATACCGGGTGTCCACGAAAGAACGCAATGCTTTTGAACGGGAATAACTTTTGATAGGAGTATGAAAAAAATCTAATATTTAGAAACTAACAACTTGAGGTTAGGCAAATGTGTTTACATCATTTTATTTACAAGTTATTAACGATGCTTAATTAACTTTAATAAACACAACAAATTTACAACTTTAAAAGTGAAACCATATTCAGGCACACGTTTCGAAGCCAAAAGCAAAATGATCATATTTTTATCACCTTTTAATTAAACTGAAAGTAATAGACAACTATTTCACCACGGTTACGCATGCGCACTTGTTACACTTCATTACATACGCAGGTCCCGTTCCGAGACTAGTGACGCAACCATTAACGGACCATATTAGCTCCACCCCCTTCAACTTGCACATTATCACGTGCCACTGAGCCCCACCCCCTCGAATTGCTTAAATTTTAATTGCTTTTTTAAAATTTAGTCTTATAAAGATCTAAGCTATCCTTGTGAAATCATAGATACTACCGTACCTGCGGCTGCCGTATTACTACCTCTTCGTAAAAGAAAACATACACCCGCCGTAGGTCATTCATACGGGCGGTGCGCACCAATTAGCGTTCTTACGAGATCGAGATTGTCATTCGCCTTACGTTATACAAAACCACACTGGAGAATGTCTTCGATGCAAATGGTTGGTGAGTTAAAGGCACGAACGACTGGGTGCCTATTGGCATACAATGTACGCACGGCCTACGGGTACACGCACACATTGGTGCAGTCCATGCATCAAGCAAACTATACATCCTTTCAGCTAGCTGTAACTGGTATATGCCCGTAACACTAGAGAAGCCGCGTGTATACTGCCTACAGCACCTA